>VXAC01007226.1:1629903-1769203 GCA_013399225.1 Rhipidura dahli | reverse complement strand
CATGCATATTCTTGGCCTATATCATTATGAATTTTCTACAAATTAGAGACAGATCAGAAAAAAGAGAGTGAAAGGGTTGAGGGGAAGGGCCGCAGGAGTGAATAGTGGTACCAGTTCCTCTCCCCCCACCCCCCACTAAAATTGAACACCTGTACAATGCAGTTCCACTATGGTCTCAGTATAATGTCCACATGCACAGGCTTAAAGCTAAAAACCCTTTGTCATCTGAAGAATTAAAAAGTCCAAATGCAGTGAGCTCTCCTTTTTTTTAGATACAGATGTTGATATCCTCAATTCAACCATTTACATAGGTAGGGATTTCTTTTGTGCTCTGGGGCTCAGCAGCTGTGGAAATGCTTCCTGTGACAAAGAAAAAAATAAAAGTCAGTAAATAACATGCATTATTTAGTCAAGGAATACACTTGCAGGTATCACATTGATGGGTTTTGGGATTCAGCTGTTCCAGACTGACACATTCTTTCCAGAAATATTTTCTTGTCATTCAAACACTGAAGGTGATGTCCTGTTCTTTTGCTAATGAAGATGATTCACCCATGCTGAACAGTAGAGGGAAAGGCAGGAGCAGAGGGGTGGAGGGAAGGAGGGGTTGAGGTCCTCGGAGGAAATGTGTAACTCATTTGCAATGATAGGGTGTTGGAAATTTCATAAATAACTTTAACCTTTGCATTTGCAAAAGAAGTGCCTAAGCCACTCACATCCAGGAAATAGGAATGTGAAGTTTTGCTGCCAGAGTTTGGAGAGAAGATTAAATGATACAAGGACATTAATTCAGATTCCTCCAAGGCAGAATCCCTGAATGTTAGTCAAAGGTGATGGAAAAAAAACGGTTTCTGAACAAGCATACAAAAGAGGAACACCCAATTACAGTCTTGCTTTGTTTTCCCAAAAGAAAGAAAACTCATTAAAAAAGAAATTGCTGATTTCCAGAAACAGATGAGGTGGCTGTATCACAGAGTGCCTTTGCACTTTCTATTCTGTTCACACCAAGGTCCAGACCTTTTCATTTTGTCAATGAGCTCTGATTCAGTTTTCTCATTCATCTCACTGACAGGATGGAAAAACACTCTTAGGAAGTTTGTTGGACTGATTCTTTTTCATACATAATTGAGTCTGTGTATCTCACACATTTAACTTTGGTGCTCATTAGTGCAGTTACAGGTGAGAACCAAGGAGTTGTAAAAAGACAATTTCTGGTTCAATGCAGTGTCCAGTAGCACAGCTGAAAAAGGTATAAAATTGTGGCTGTTATAGAAAGCCAGAAATGCTATAGATGCACTGTGATAAATAGAGGCTGGAATATCGGCTTTCTGCAAATGTTAAGTAATGTTAAAAGTAGTGGCTTTGTCACAAATAAATGTTATATATATATATTTGCTTTGGTTGTGAGGATGGGGTTTTTTTTAATACTTTCTTATTCAACTAGAAACTTAGAAATAGCTATGCTTATGAACTATTTGCTGGGACCAGCAAATAAGATAATATTCATCGCCAAGAGACCTATCTCCACAGATCACTGATTTTGGGAAGAGGAGAACTGTTCCTGGAAAGGGTGTTGAATATGTATAATTGTTTATTAATATGAAATAAGTCGATGTGTATGTAAGGGGAGTCCTCAGGACAGCAGGTGTGCTCTTGGCAGAGCGCCAAAGCACCCAGCGCTGTGACTTTTTGCTTTATTATCTCTGTCCCTTATTGTCCTTTATTAAACTTTTCAATCCTAACAGGAGAGTGAACCTCGTTTTTCACATGCACCAAATGAAAACATGCCACCAAAATTTTCTTTTCACTTCTCTTATCCTGGAGCCTCCTAGGGTTTAAGTTTCCACCACCAGCGAGAGCAGTTTTAAAGGTACCTTGCATAGAGCTAGCAGTGACTGACCCTTGCCACTGCAGTCCAAGTGACCTGTGAAAACATGTTTTTCCCTGCTCCTGGAACAGCATGAACCACCACCACTGCATTTTTTTAGAAAGGGGAAGTTCAAAGCCCAAGCCCACTCAAGTATAGAGAGTTTCTGACTTGAAATTGGGTGTTTCTCTCTTAGCATCTTACAGCGGTTTTGTCTTGGAGGTTTCTAGGGGCAAAAAAACCAGACCAAAACATAAACAAACAAACAAAGAAAAAAGTAAAAAATAATTGTTAAAGTTTAGGACCCACCGCTCTGGGTCTTGGCTTGAAATCTCTTGGTGATCCACAAGCTTTTTGGAAGTCCTCTGTCCAGACTACCTTGGCTGCATTTCCTTTCCTTGGGTTCTGGACTGTGGCCTGAGGTTGCTCTGTATGGGAAATACCACATGGGAAGGTTGGTCCCCTCTCTCCATCCTGTGTTCTGCTAAGCAGGGGTATCCAGCTCTGCTGATGGATAGCTGCTTAAAAGCTTTTAATAGCTAAAAAAAATCTCCTTAGTGAACTGGTTAGGAGAGATCAGCATTGACTGCAATGAAGCTGCCAGCTCAGACATCAGTTTCATCAGTCTTTCTATTTTTCCCTACCGGGTTGTTTCACAGACCACAATCTTAGCACATCACACTCCCCCCATTAATTGCCCTTTTCCTTGTTCCCTCTCTACAGCAGCTGTGACTCCATGCCTGCTTTAGCAAACACTCCAATAGCTTTTAGGGACACCCTCAGGTGAGATCTAAGGTTTGTTTAAGCCGATGAAACTGTGCAAATAAGGAATCTCAGTTGCAACTGTGGTTCACTCCTGCTCAAGTCATAGGATCACAGATCAGCTGGGGTTGGAAGGGACCTCTGGAGAACATCTAGTCCCACCCCCTTGCTAAAACAATTTCACCCAGAGCAGATTGCACAGGATCATGTCCAAGAGAGTGTTGACTATCTCCAGAGAAGGACACTCCACAACATCCGTGGGCAGCCTTTTCTCTACATTCCTCTAAAATTGGTGCATGTCCTTATTTGCAGGGGTACCTCCAGTCTGGACCTGCAGAATTGTCACCTCATGGCTGAAGATGAGCAATGCACAAGCAATCCTGGCTTTAGAACAGGTTTCAGAGTGGAGTCTGAAACCTCTGTGTTCTGTCCCGACATTACTACTGTAGCCAGGGTAACAGAAAACATAAGCATGATCAAACATGTGACTGATCCCAGAATACCCTGTCCAAATCTATTTGCTTTAGGCCCCAGAAAAGCCTGCTTTTGGAAATGTTCAAACACAGGGACCTGCGGGAGAAGTCAGCCTGAGGATAAAACCAGCTGTCCAGTACTGAGATCCCAGGTTTTGCTTGGTTTATTTGAGAATCAGCCAGACTAACATTGCTGCTGGCAACAAGGTCTGGCACAGCAAAAAGATCCCAGTAGTCAAAACATCAAAAGATATTTGGCTTTTAGTCATTACTCACCGAATCACCTGCTCACCTCCATGTTCCAGGTGAGGGTAGCTGAAGTTCTTCTGGATATGGGGCTTAGCCCCACAACTCTATCAGCCCCAGCAAAATAAATTACATTGCCAGCAGGATTTTTTTTTTTTTTTTTTTTTTTTTTTTGAGAAGGGGAAGGGATCTACATAGAGCAACTAGGAGAGAGAAAAAGCCTAAAGTTGTTCCCCTCCCTTTCACCACATGGCATTGAGGGAGAGGGAAGCGTTAGAAGGTTTCCTGTAGCAAAACGAATGTTGCAGCAGAAGAGGATGGGAGGAGGATTGTGCAGGAATACAGGAAGAGGGGAGGCTGAGAAAAAGGTTAGCCAATTATAAGTCAGAGTCTGACCAGCTGCAGGATGCTGCAAGTTATTTACCTATGGGGTGGACTTCCAACTTCTCTACTAGTTGCTCAGGGCTCATCAGCTCACTTTGAGGGACATTAGGTATGCTTTCCCTCTGACTGACTGGACTGACCATCTCTTGATCTTTTTCATTCTGCATCTGTGCATATATATTAAGGCCAGGAATCTTCCTAAAACATTAACAGAAACCATCATTGTGTGGTACTCTGGCAGATGATGTAGTATGAGCTTTTACAAACCAAAAAAAACAACTCACTCAGAAAAAGAAAACCCAGCAAAACAAACCCCGAACACCTCAGTGAAAGGCAGCAATGGAAAGAAGGAAATGGCTCAGGGAAGGTCATACCTTTTGAACTTGTAGATTACAAACACAGCTAGTCCCACAAAAACGACAGAGAGGAGCATCAGCATGGCTGAACCACTGTGACTGGGAGTGAGGTCCACCAGGGGAGCTGTAAGAGAGGAGAAGGTAAGAGCCACCCCCAGCCTGAAGTGAAAGCTGCTCCCTCCAGAAATGTGGTTCATTCTCCCCTCTTATTGCACTTGTAGCAGGTCTACACATCTCCAGAGCTTTCTGATCCACCTGGGAAGACACCCAAGTTCAGATCCCTTGTGGTGCTCAACATACCCCTTGGTGGGACGTTCCACAGCTTTCTCCTTAGAGACCTTTCTTTCAGATTCAAGAAAACAAAACAAAACACACCAAAAGCACTCTTAATCAGACAAAGAGTCTCTCTCTATTTCTCCTCAGAGTTTTGCTCACCATCTTGCTGTAACTCCTCCCAAAATAAGGCCACCCAACCCATCCAGAAGCATGGATTTCCCAGGAATATAAAGTGAATTGTAACAAACAGAGTTTCCATCCCTCTCATGCACACACACAGGAAGGCAGTGAGCATCCGAGCAGCTTCACACGTGGGTGCAGAGGAGTCAGATGTCCATGCAGACACCAATTCACTGTACTGCAGACAGACACACAGCTCCACTACAAGGAGCAAACACATCCTCACACACAGAACGTGGCCCACGTAGTGCCCTCCTCTGCAAGGCAGACAAAGTCAACTTGAACTGCTGCCAAACACATCCTCCCCCTCTTGCAGCTCTTTGCATGCACTGAAAAGACCCCTCCTAAACCAGAGCCAGAAGACACAAGGAAGCAGACACACACAAAGGCACACATATCACATGCACACGTGGTTTCAGCTTCACAGACAGACTGATAAAGCCAAAATTTACAGAGAAGTGAAAAACCTTCCCCTTCCCACATCAAGCAGGCACCAGAATGAAATAATGCATTACTATGAGTTCCTCACACATCTCCACTCTGTCCCTTCTCCATCTGTGTTTTGTGGGTCTCTGCAGTTCTGTGGGATGAAAAAGTGGCTCTCCAGCCTATTCAGATTAAGCATTACTCAGTGTTCTTGCTCTAATGCTGCACTGAGATCCTAGTAACAAAACAGCTATTAAAGTGCTTTGTGAGGAATATTGGCATATTTTCCTCTGCCTTAGAGTTGAAGTTGTTGTCTGTTGGGTTGGGGACATTGGTTTGTTTTTTATCTCATGAGAAGAAGGAATGATGAAGGAATTGCAATCTGTTGTCTATAATTGCTATAAATTAATCCTTCCTCCAGTGTGGTCTGAACAAAAAGGACAGAAGTCTGAAGTGTGCTGAGGGCAATGCCTGTCATTCTTCTGCACTCCAGGGAATGCACGCACTCACACACAACACACACACACACAGAGGCTCATTTCTGCAGGTTCTGCTTAAATATCCACTCCAAGCTACTTCAGATACCTGCACTTCTGCTCCCTGCAGCTCCTCTGCTGCAGAAGATGCTGCTGTGTGTGGCCAGGCACACACAAGAGGGAACACACATGTGCACTGAAGCACAGAAACATAAATGTAGGTGTACATATATATGTGTGTACACTTCCAGAAACACACGCTGAGCTTTGTGGTTCAGCCAACTGCTGCCCATAACTGCCAGAGTCCAACACAAAATCATAGTGAGAAGGCTGAGAAAGAAGGAATAGCACAGCCCAGGGCAGCACCTTTGGGCATGTGCATCCCCCGGGACTGTGTTTTCTAAGGGTTGCTTCTGGCACTGTTCTGTGTTCCATGTTTCCCTGCTCCACTTTAATTTTTTATAAAGGCTTGGATTTCCAAAGGACAGTTCTTCTTATTTCCTAACAACCAAAACAATAGCTTTCAGCAGAGAAGCAAGTCTCTCATGGCCTTTTGTCAAATTTTAAAGGATTCACTAGTTTCAACATCATGAAATTGGGCCTTTTACTTCGAGAACAGTCATGACCTCTGCAGCTTGTTAAGGAGTTGTAATCCCTCAAAGACCTCACAGTGGCTGTTCTCTGGTTTGGCAATACATAGTTTGGCCATCCAAGCTCATTTTGAATTCTTACTGAATCCTGTTTCTGCAAGAGACAAAATCCTACAGTGCTCCTATAGGACATGGTGAGTCCAGTTACAGCAATCACTCACCAGTGGCTTTGAGAGAGTACAACAAAGCCTACCTTGCAAAACAAAGGATTGTTGGCATCTCTTATGGACAAAAAGTACTCCTTCCTAGTGTCTGTGTGTAAATACAAATAAAAACATGCATTTTTGGTAAAAAACTAAGAGCATTTGCACATAACTCCATTATTGAAGCTCACATTATATGCTTTTGGTTCTAACTTGTCTAAAAATAAGCATCTGGACATCTGTTCCCCAGCTGATGGAAAGCAGAAACATACAGCAATATTCTCAGGACAGATATTAGAAAGTTCTTCTTAGGAAAAATGAAATATTTGAAATATTTGAAACCTCAGGCCTTTCTTTTGGGGGGATTTAGGTGCAGTTACATTACACGCTTTCTTAAAAGTCTTTTTTCTTACTGCTTATAAGGCAGCACGTGGACTGACACCAGGTTGGGCCATCCATTTGCACCACAAAAAGCTTTTAGGAGAGCAGTTTGCTGGTACAAATGAACTGAGGGTTTAAGCTTGCAGGTTATCAAAAGAAGCTGATATCAACTGATCATCAGAATTATCAGCAGTGCCTGGGGACAATGAACTCCTAAGAGTGTGGATTGGTTTGCTCCATCTCTTGTAATAGTTAAGTAGGACCAGTGCTGTGAAATGAGGTTTTGAGCATGCAGAATAGACAGAGACATAAGTAATTAAATATCAGTACTGTGGAGATTAATTATTCTGAGATAGGATTAGTTAAAGTCCAAACTGCCTGATCTTATTTTTGTGCATGTCTATATTGATTCTAGTCTTTCAGACTGCTGAACAACTTTTGAGCAGTGTTTAGTTGCTTTGAATGTTTGTTGACTCTAGAATATCTGAACTCATCCAAGGCTAGCAGGTAACTTTGCACTGTGTGATCCAGGCTGAAAATGCCATGGTGCTGCAGAGCTGTTGAATATTTCAGAGCTAACCAAGAAATACACACTTCCACTGCTATTTTTACCACATTTACAAAAAAACCAGTAAATTCTTGCACCTAAGAAAACAAAAGGATTAGCTGTAGATGCAAAAGCCACTTGTCTTTTTGGCATGATACAGAAAGGGGAGGTAGAGCAGACATTGTAATGTCTGCTCATACACTGTGTTGTTATTGTGATATAAAAATAAGAAACGTTTAAAATACAGCTGACAGCACACTACCACCATCAATATATTGCTTGTTGTGCTACAGAGCAAGACAGAAGGCATACACAGAAAGAGGATACTCACCTGCTGTTAAGTGGGCAGCATGGACAAGGATTCGAACTCCTGGCTTCAACTCAAAATGGACCAGGTTTTGGTTCAGTTTCTGGATCAGCGTTTCTGAAATCTGGGAAGGAAAAAAACACAAACAAACAAAAAAAGAGGAAATAAGAAATGTGTTTTTTTTTCTCAAGCATTGGTTTAGATTGCCAATAGGTGAGTAGGAAATGGAGCTTCAGGCAAAGGAAAGATTTTTTACAGGCTTTCCAAGCACAGGTTCCCATCACCTTACAATGAAGGAATTTGGACAGAATAATCTGTGTATGGTTAGCATTGACTGAGCAAAACGGTGCCCTGTCACACCTCTGTGGGAGCAGCCCAGCATCAAAAGGGAATTGAGCTCCAAAGAAATGTTCCAGCCACATGTGAAGTGTCCACAGGACCAGCCAGCAGCAGCATGTCAATGAACTCCTTCACTGTTCAAGGGAAAAGAAACATTTCATTTGTTAACACACAATTGCTTGTAATAAACAACTTCTTGCTCATTGAGTAGCCAGTTCCATGAGCTTACAGGATGTTCATAGCATGTGATATACCTGAATAAAACTGAATGGTTTAGATCCTTGCCACAGTTTGCAGTTAATTTTCAAGTTCTAAAAGCAAATTTCATTTCATCCAGCTCTGAGTTTCAAGACAGCTGCTCCCTAATCCTTTAATATGTACCAGACCCAGTTCAAATCTGGAAGTGTTTACTGACTACAGAATGTGGCTTAAACAAAATGCATGTTCCATCTCTTCTCAAGGGTTACATGCATAACCCACTCTCATTCATGGGGGAAACATTCCACAGAGCTTTCAGATCACCAGATTATCTCGCCATAACTCTGATGACATCAGCAGACCTCTAGCAGAAATGAGGCAGATTACTCCTCCTTTCAGGACACAACAGCAAATTGCTGAGATAAGACCCCATGAAATCTGTATTTGCACAGTAAAGAAGCCAAAGTTTGGTCCAATCTGTTGGCAAACATGCCTTTTTTTTTTTTTAAGTCAGTTTGTAGCAATATGCACAAATCCACTTTTTCCACATCATACTTCATTACACGCAAGAAGTTCCAGGCATGTTGCCATTAAAAGCAAAAAATCCAGATAGACTTAATCAAGGAATGGAAGCCTACAGACATGGTGCTGATAGTTTGTTGTGTGTCTTTTGTATGTTCATTTGCCTGACATTTCATGTATTGCCCATTTTCTTACAGCAGAGATCAATTTTCCAATTGAACAGTCACAGTTCTCAAGGCTGGCTTATTAGGGAGAGGTGGTTGGAAAACTGTAAACACAACATCCCCTATAACCCTTAATATGCAGCTGCTGAAAATGTGTTTTTATAGCCATACCAGGATCAAGAGGAATCAAATTCTACTGCTCACCACTTAATTTAATTTGTTTTAAATAAATCCTTATTCCTTCTCGAAGATTAATGCAAAATTGTCAGAAAAAAGAACATTCCAATAATTTTAAACCATCTTTTTCATGTTCTTCACTTTTGTCTGGTTGAGCTATTTCAGTAAATTCTACCCAGATATGATTGGATGTTCCCTGGATATCATTCATCACTGTATAAGATTTATCTGCTTCTTTTATTTTTTTAACATTCTTAATGGCTCTTTCAATACTCTTGGCTCATACACTTTGTTTCTGGCAGCTGATCACTTGAATAGGTGCCTTTGGTCCAATATCAATTTGGCAATAATTCTTACAGGCATTTTATTTATATTTTTAAATATATCTCTTTAAAGTTACAATTTATTTCATGGGTGCCAGAATGAGCAGTAAATAAATTTCTTCCAATAGAAAGAAAAAATACCACCTGCATTCAGAGAGCCATCTGTTGAGCTCAGAGCAGCAGGGATGGTGACACAAAGATGTGCAGTACATGAAGAATGCCTGGGAAGCAAATTATAGCCCTCTTAAAGGATTTGAGTATATTAATAACCAAGATTGACAACTATAAAAAGTTTTTCTTCTCTAAAACTGGAGCAACAGATGCAGACTGATATGCTGTAAACCAGGTACATTAATGGCTCAGGGAACTAATGGGAAAAATGTCATCCTGGCTGTATCCAGTCCCAAGCGAAACCTAACAGCTCTCCTCCATAACCCTGCAGTAATTTTCCTTTCTGCTCTGATGCTGCTGGGCAGCTGAGCTTCTGGAAAAAAAAAAAAAAAAGAAGAAAAAAACAATACAAGAGTGTAAACTAAAGAAAATAGCCAACCAAATTGTGTCATTCCTCTTCAATGCACTGTGATAGCTGCACAAAATGGCAGGGAAACAGCAGAAGTAAAAAACATACATGGTGCCTTCTATACAGAGGCTCAGTGTGATACATGACTGACTCTGCAGGTAGGAAATGTTGCTGTGCAGTACTGGAGAATGGCTTCCTCAAGGGTTTGGGCAAGAAATGGAAGAATGGGAGAATCTGGAGAAAGTCAGCATGAGAAGGTAAAAGAGACTTGGTTGGGCACTAGTGACTTGAAGGGACAGTGAGATCTCCCCTGGCCTGCCTAAGGGCTCCTGTGGCACTGAGTGAAGAGGCAAAACAGCAGCTGAGGGCTGCTGTGGCTGCCCCCCAACAGGCGAGGTACGTGTGACAGGGACATCAGCAAGTGTTCCTCTCTGGAGGGCCCATGGAAATTAAAAACAGGAAGGAGAGAAGCAGTAAGGTTTAGTAGTAAGGAAAAGAAAGAAAGAGAGAAAGAAAAAGGCACAACAGAAATTTATTATTACTGCGCTGCATTTTTACTTGATTATGAATGTGGACTTCATTGTACGACATCCTGTACAAATTCATCTCAGACTAAAATAATTTCCAACAGTGTCTCATCAGAGGCTTGAAAGAGCCGTAACTGTTCCAAGACTACACACAAAGTGTCAAAACTGGCAGCAAAACTGTTCATTCTGCTCAGAGTATAAAGCATATTTCCTCGATTAATACATGTTCTCCCGGTGGCTTTTTGTGTACAGCTTTTTTATTTTTTAATTTTTTTTTTTTTTGCCTCAGTCTTTATGGAATCTGAACAAGTGAAAAAAAGTGAGTCACAGCCTAAGATCTTCAAAAGTGCCAGAAGTTCTACTGAGAATCAAACATCTGCCTTCCTCAGGCAGCTCTGGAGATTCCTGACACACACTTCTGAGGAAAGAACAGATGCATTCAGACATGTTTTTAAAATGTTTGTTTGTTTGGTACAATATTTTCATTTTTCTTTATGTTGAAAACAAGATTCTCTTCAAAAAAGACATACAGAGTGAAAATGCATTTCTGTATGCCTAAAAATTGTCTGAAATAGAAACCATACATAATGGCTTACGAAAGCCAGTATTTGAGGTCAGTGAGCAACTTACATAAATCTCAAGGGCCAAATTCACTTTGGGACTGGACACTGCTCTCTAAAGCTGGACCTGGCAATGCTTGTGGTCCTCACATGGTCCCAAGGGGATCTGAGCACTGAAAGGTCAATCAGGACATTTGCTTTGAGACTGGAGAAGAGATTCTCCTGGCCTTTCCTACTCTATCAAGTCTATTTCTAGCTCAGTTATCAGACTTTAATCTAGGAGTGGTTCTGACTTGTATAATTTGTTTACAATAACAATAAAGTGTCTTTGAAGTAAATTTACACAAAAAGGCTGATCTCAGTTTAATAAAAAGATTTCAATAGTAAACATTTTGGTGGTTGTGTCTCCCTTTATTTCTGCACTCAAGTGATACAGTGGATGCATTTTGGTTTAAAAAGCAGAAGAGAAAACATCAAAGGACTTTGGCCTGTTTCAAAAATAGCAATGCAACTGCAGTCGAACAGCCAGACCTTCAGCTGGGGAGCAGGTTGGCCTCAGGCCTCTCCCTCTTCATCTCTCCCTCCTGGAGATGCAACTAACTCAGCTGAAGACAAAACTTCTTAGAATAGCAACCTCCTAATTTATAGTCTTCAAGAGTCTCTCTTGTGAAAATAATTAGCTTTCAGAATTAGTTTTGGTCTTTAACTGAGCCTCATTGACTTTATCTGCTTCATTTGCAGAATTAAGCATGATGTGCAAAAATAATTCAGTAATAGGAACTATTCTTCATTTATCATTTTTCATCAAAGGACACATAATGAATAATAATAACAGACAATTTGTGAATAAAAAAAAAAAAGATTCCAATTTAAAAATGGAACAAAATAAAAATTAATTTGGCTTCTCTTAGCATTTTAGATTTAGGACTGTCAAAGAACTCTGTGCACCAAGAAGCAGAATTATCACTGAGAAGGGCATTTTCCCATACCTCTACTGACTTTTGAAACCCCTGGTGTAAATTAGCTTAGATTAATTGAATGTGATTCAACTGTGCCAGTATTCACTAGCTAAGAATCTTGATTATTTTATAGATACCGTGCAAAGATCTCAACTAATGAGTGCTACACTTCTATTCAATTCATTGAGCAAATCAATAAACAACTAAGGAAAGAATTATGCACATTGATTTGGTGGGAAGCGACTTGAACCAGCATTGGGAAAATGCAGTGGGATTCAGGGCCAATGTGGATTACTTTAAACTGTGCCACTTGCCCTGGATAACCTTGGACACTTCACATGGGGCCTCCAAAGCTCGCCTGCCTTAGCACTGGAAAGAGCACAGTCTTATTGACTTATTGACTCCAGCAGGAATTACCTCAGATCTTTAGTGAAAGATGCTTAATTCAAGCTGCTGTGAGTATCCAGGGTCACTGTGAGAGCATGAGGCAGAGGATATTCCTGTGGTTACTCTGGGACAAGAATGGACCAGCAGATATGAACCCAGAGAGCACCTGGACATAAAAGCCAGGATCCACTTTGATGAACAAAGGCATCCAAAAACAGTCTTGAGAATCAAGGGCTGCTCTGTACACTGAGCAAAAGATGAGAGGGAGAGGGGGTTGACAGTCACGTGGCAGGAGTTAAAGGTATTAAGAGATACACACAGCCTCTCCTACAGCACACAAGCAGCTATCAAGAAAAGCTGGCTAAGGAAAAAAAAGCCCCTGGTACAAGGTCTTTTGGTTCATATTATTCCATTCTCTACTCACCAGCCTTTACTTCTTAATAGTGGCCCAACCTCCCATAAGTACCCAGTGGAAGAGTTCATCGTCATTCAAAGGTACAGATATTAAAAAAACCTCTCTTAGTAAACACTAGATGATTTATCCCATATATCAACCTCTGCCTGGAACTTAATTTCCAGGACTTATTGTCACCATTTTCTGTAAGATTTGAAGGCTTTCGCTGTCATGATCTTGTTGCTAAAAATATTTTCGTGATGGGCACACCTGAAATACATCAGAGAAAAGAAAAATACTGAAAGCAAAAATGCTGAAACATTAAAGCTTAGGAGGGTGGGTGAAAGAAAACCCCAAACTATAAAGTAAGATTGAAGCTCCATCAGCTACAAAAAAGCAGATGTAAAACCAAATCTGCTTTAAGAATCCCAAGAGATATACTCTTACAGGCTTCCTGAATGCCACTCACAATGATTTTAAGTTCACAAGAGGCATTTAATCTGTGCAGTTCATCACTGTCCATTTGATATTCAGTCATCCATGTCATTTCCCATCTCTTTGGCTGGATACCGTCACTGGGCACAGCTGCAATGAGTTGAGTACAGTTGGCTACCAATCAGCTGACGTTACCATTTACCAAAGTCTCCATTCTGCTATATTGCTGAGAGCTCTTCTCAGAGAAAAGATTAATGGCTCAAATGCCTTTAACTATTTGCTCCTACCCCTGTTTTGCATTCTTTCACAGTAATTTTGAACAGGCCAGTGAAAAGCACAGAAATGTAGAACTAAACAGAAATTCAGGATAACACTGAAACCTTTACTTGACATGAAAACATCACTTCAGAATTCTCGTATAACTTCTGCTTCCATTTCATTTGACTAAAAGAAGATGTGTTTGTTATGTTTGACACTAGCAAACCACCTGGAAAGAAGATAATTTGTCTAATACATAAATAAAAAGATAACCCCTCAGAATCCTCCTACTGAGTAAAACCATACACTGAAATAAACTGAGCAATTGTAACTGCCCTCTACTGAATTTTAAATAGAATATTTTCCTACCGAGCATTCCTTTTGAACAGGATTTGTGCTAAAAATAACTCATTTTCTTGAAATGTTACTAATTAGAGATTTGCCTTTCACTGAAGAGAATTTTGTGCTTTTGAAGTGGCAGATCTGAATTCTGCAATCATCAAATTCACCAAGCCCATCCATGAAGATGGTGTAACAGCTGCATTCCAGCCCAAGTGGCCAGCGGCAATTCTGTGTGCCTGTTTTTGCAAGATTTGGGATATTTCAGTGTTGTTGCAGTCATTGCATGCAAATCAGTGTTTGACAACTGCAAATTATTTCTACATTTTTAAATAGGATGGTAGTCTATCCTCAGCTACTGTTAAATGAAGCAGAGCAATCAAGTGACCTAACTAAAAAAGGGAAAAAAAAAAAAGCTGCAATATTTTGGTCATAGAAGGTTTGTGAATGTGTTTTGGGATTCTGCAGGATGAAAAGGCCTTTTGATTTTTTAGGAAAAATAACTTTGCACTGACTACAGAAAGTGGAGTGGATCAAGCTCTTTTTTTTGTATTTATATATTAGGTGTAACTGTCCTATGTTGCACATGGAGAAAACTTCCCCAGACTCACATGTATTAGTCTTTTTCAGCTGTCAACAGCAGTCAAACTTTTTAAAGATACTATAGTCTCCCATGGAAAATACAGGGAATGCAGAGTTCCCATTTCTAAATGCAAATAGGTATGACAATAACTGATTCAATGTATACATGAAAAAAAAAAATAGGACACTTGTATGAAAGTGATACATCAAGTCAGGGGAAAAATGACATTTAGCATCTAACCACAGTCTCAAAGAGAGCATGAGACACAAGTGCACTACCCTAATGGAAAAGTGTATGGAAATGTACATCTGTCAAGCGAGGCACTACCACAGTCCCACTACTACTGTATCCAAAAATCCATGGCCTAGGTGTTTAGACTCATAAAATATGAGTGGTACCAAGGCGTATTACTGACTTTGACAAATGGGAAACCAAGACCTGGATTTTCCAGGGATAGTGGACATATAAGTGCCTCTGAAGTCAGTGGGAGTTATGTGCCTAGAGACCACAGAGTGACTGGACAGAGAGACCTAAAAGTATGTTTACAAAGCCAAATGAATATGTATCAGATAAAAAACAGAACAGCTTAACCCACCTCAAGGGGAAAGAGCAAAATGTAGGCCTCCCGTGGTTATTAAATATGAATGAGATTCACTGGTAAATGTGAAAGTCCACAAAACCACATACACCCCTCACTGTTACCCATGGCAGAACAGTGGGCTTGCTCAGGTGATGAAGAAAGGAAATCTCTACAATAAAGTGCTTCCTTAAGGAACCTTATTCCATTTCAGTGCTTGTGCAAGCTATTACCATTTTATTCCCTGTATACTTTGAAGTTTCTCTTCTAAATTAGAAAAAATAATTTAGAACTGTAACTCCTTTGGGTGTGCACCTGCAAACTGGCAAACTCACATGCGTGCCTTTGAACAGCTTGTTCCTTGCCCATGAGCACAAAACAGACTTCTATTCCTACCAGAAAAGAACACTGTACCTCATAAGTATCTCAGAAGCAACTTAAGCTGCAACCATCAAAAACATCTGCTCCCAGAACTCATCCCAGTGACTTCAAGCACAGGGAGAGGCTGTTGGAAGAGCTCTGAAACACTTTGGGAAAGGCATAGTGAAGGATCACAGCCAAAACGGATAAAAAACAAGGAACAGTATCAGAATATGCTTCAGAGCAGAGGGCAGAGACACCTTTTGTGGCCCTTGGGCAGTTCTCACTGAAAACACCAGCATTTTCTACTAGAGTTGCTAGGAAGGGGAATGCACCATGAACAGACCAGAAAGAAAAACACTCTGACCATCCTGAAGGGAGAAGGGAAGATACTTTGTCACAGGAAAGAGCTGGCTGCAAATGCCAAAAAATTTCTCTCTCCTCCAAAGGTTACCATTTGGACCCTGCAGGATGCCAGAGATGTTGATGGAGTTAAACTGAAAATTACATTTCTTCTTGTCCATAAAAAGGGCCATGAGAGCACTGCCAGGGCTTCCTTTCTCCACCGCCACAAAGACTCTAGAGAGAAAAAGAGAGCCATAAACAGAAGCAGAAGAGTAAGCTGCTGAGTTCCGGAGGGGAGCTGGGTCAGATGTAAATTTGAAAGTTTATGGACTGGCTTCCTTGCCAATTTGTGAAGGAAGCGAGGAGAAGGGGAAATGAAGGAGAAAAGGAAGGAAAGATTTTGCAGAGCAGTAAGTCTCCGTATTTTTTGTTTATTACATGGGTGGTGAAAATTGCCGAAGAAAGTCATTTGTCAAAAGGAAAGATGACAGCTAGGAATGCTGAGCAGGGGAAAGCTTAAGAATATGGGTGACTTGGAGGTTTGAGGCTCACTGCTAAGTTAACATGGCTTGAGCCATGGACATGGAGTGTGGAGAGGCAGAGGGACAGTAGTGCCTCCCTCAGAATCTGTTATCTTTGCCTCTGAAATGTGAACTAATAAGCTGAGAGACAGCAAAGGAGGCACAAGAGTACATTGTTCAGTGGTGCACATGGCAGTGTTAGGTTACCAGTTGAACTCGATGGCATTTGAGTTCTTTTCCAACCTTAACAATTCTGTAATTCTATGACATTTCAGGATTTTTTCCCAGCACAGTGTTTTAGTTACAATCCTGCTAGGCCCATCTGGTTGGTAGGACCCTTTGGGTTTGCAGGAAGACACATCACATACATCATCATAACTTGCTTTAGCTGTTCACAAACAATGCACAGTGGCTCAGTCCCACTTCCATCATCATGAAGAGAGCAGGCAGATTATCCAACCCTATCCCTGTGCCTTAACTTAATGAAGTTCTGAACTGCCTGGGTTTACCACCCAGCTCTGTCCTCCAGTGCTTTCTAGACTCTTGACAATGTCATAAACTTAATTTTATGAAGCTACTTCACAGTTCCTGTTGACAGCAATCATCCCCTAAACCCTTCCAAGTTTCTTCTTGCTTCCTTGAAGTAAACAGGACTTCTAAGGGAGAGACATGACATCATAAAGATTTATACCAAATTAACAATTTTTAGGGAACACTAGTGGGCATCTAAACTTGTATATACAGCTCCAAAGCTGGTTTCCAGTGTTGGGGCGAAAAATAAAACCACCACCAAGAAAACTGCCCAACCCAATCAACCAACCAACCAACCAACCAACCCCCAAACAAATAAAACCACAACCCCCCAACAAAGAGAATGTAGCCTGTGTAACATACCCCAGTGAATCGGATGCATTTCTACCCTAATTATCAGTTCTAGCCATATAAAACTCCTATATGCATACATATATATATATATATACACACAGAGAAATGCATAAACATACACTTCTCCAAGTAATGGACACAATACCTGCTCTAGGTTTGCTGCTGTTCTTTTTTTTTCTCCTGTGGCATCTTGATATGGTAAAATGAAGAGTTCAGCAGATGTGGGCAGGCCAGGGAGCACAGCGACCAAAATGTGCTTGCTGGAAATACCTGTAGCCTGGTACACAGACAAATAATGGAGACAGAAACAGGGTGGATGGCACTGAGTGCTGAGAGCTTCTTTGTTAAGGCATCACAGTACTTACACCACATAGGTATATCTCGTACGTCTTGTTAGCTGAAATTTTTAAGTTAGGACTTTAATATTCCTAATTTTGACATACTGGACAAAATTCAGGAAAAAAAAAGTACCCTACAGGCATTACTACTAGGGTCATCTCTGGTCTTGCATTTCAGTTGATGCTACCATGACACTACACAACCAGACTGTGGAGTTATTATCCAGAAAAGGACCTAGTTTGGCCAGGAAGTTCTGTTAGCCAAAGGAATGAGAAATATAATTTTATGAATCTTCCTCTGTTGCCTTTCTGTTGTGAATTATCTACCAAATACACTTAAATCTCAGGGTTTTGATTTAGCCCAGAGTTTTAAAGTGCTGAATTTAGCTGGTCACTTTTAAAGTGGTGGGGAAAAAGTGCCTTCACATGTAAGAATAGATCACAGATGCACCACAGAGATTCCCTTGCAGGAAGGACTTGGAAGCCTCTCAGACATTAACTGGACCTAAATCTCAGGAATTCTTCTCCCTAGTAGTTCAGGAGCAAAGACTTGGAGGAGGTGCTCACTGGAGAAAATGGTGGATGCAGGACAAGGGGTCAGCAAAACTGATTACAAATCACCATTTTCTGAGCTTGTCCAGCAGACAACCCAAGTGTGACTGCTGACAGCCCAGGGAAAACCCTGTGGAGTAATGAAAAGGGAACCCTTCCCCTCTAGCACACACCAAGGAAAAGCACGTCTTTTTTACCTTTTTTTTTTTGCTTTGTTTTGTTATGTGGATTTAGGAAAAAACCTATAAATATATAAGGTTATCTTATATTATTTCAGAGTATTCTGTGAAGCCAGGGCTTGCATTATTTGTGCTTGCCTAACACAAATTTGCTTTAAGGTTGCTTTAAGGTGCCAAGATAAAGACACAGTATTTCCTTCATTTTCAGAGACTAGGAACAAATTTTTTTTTAAAAGTTGTAGACAGGAGTTAGAAAATCAATGACACGAGCAAATAATTATGATCAAAACCACAAAATAGGATATTTTGTGATAATATGAAATTATCCCTACTCAGAGTGAAGATCAGATTTTAGTACAGAACCATAATTTTGTATTCAGAATTTTGTCTAAATTGGATGATATTCTGTAATAAGAATATATAATAAAAGTTCATAAAAATTCTAAAGCACAGCTATAATTTCCTATTGAATTATTTAGTTATTTGACTCATTTTTATACCATTTACTTAACTGCTATAGAAATCTACTGAGTTTATTTTTTACAGGAACTTCTCACAAAGGCTTGTTTAAGGTTAATCATTTAGCTATATAAAGATGGATAATTAGCTATCAATTTTTATATTTTTAACCAAGTAACAAAAAGACTTTGTGTTTTCACTGCTCTGCTTTTGGAATGTAGCCTTGGTACTGTGGTTTTACAATTCTTTTTTTGTGGTTTGATTTTGTTTTATTGAGATGTTTATAATCTGAAAATTCATCCTGAAGATAAATGGATCCTTGAATGCTTGATACAGACATAAAAATGTCAGAAGATCAAGCTCCAGAAAAATGTTCTTTTTTCCCCTTTCCTCCTGTCATTTAACAAAACCTCAGAAAAAATCCAGACAAGTTTGTGCACCTGATTAGTACACAGTGTTTTGCTAGAATTTTTGCACAGATGATGCCACAAATAACATATAAGCTTGCTTAATAACTCCGACAAGCCTTGTGTCCTTTCCAAACCAGAGTATCTTTGGTTTTAAAAAAGCAGAAACACTATTTCAAACAATTTCTTGCACTATTTTTTTACTGAGATGAGAAACCTCAGCTATCTCTTCTAACTCTTCTTACCTCCTCAATTTCAAATCTAAATCTTCAGCAACACTAGAATATTTTTATGACATTCTGTTCCATAGTTAAAAAGCAACTTCAGAGCTTCTCTATAGTGTTGATGGGAAAAGCAGCATCCAATCCTGCCCTGTGAGCCTCATGCTGACTGCAGGACTTAAAGCACTTGCTGTGCTGCTCTTCTGTGTAGTAAAAATTGTTTAATTTTTGGTCTCATAAGTTTTCTGCAGCATCTTTGCAATTCCATTAAAAGAGCACTGCTTTACTCTGGGCACCAGATCACCACAGCATGAGATCATTTCAACCTGTCTAAAATTTAGGATGCTGGCCTCAAACACTGTCCATTCTCCATTTCTGGGTGGTGGAAAGAAAGAGACACCTTGAGAGAACAGCTGATCCATTCCTAGTGGAGGAACAGATCAGGACTGAGAACCTTTGTAATACAGGGTATGCACACAGCTTACCTCCACCAGAGCTCTCTTGACTACTCTGCTGATGTCCCTTCTCCACTCCGGGATATCTGGGTTGTAGTCATCAAGGTTTGGAGAGAATGATAACCTCAGGGACTGAAACTTCTCTGCAGATGCAATGACAGAGTGGTGAGTTAAGACTGAAATGCCTTAAGGCCAAAAGAAGGGTCAGAACCTTATGAAACCTGGTGCAGCTCGTGTTTTGCTTAATCAGTTTGCAGATGGTGCACAGGCTGTGAGAGAATCCAGCAGTGTGCCTGAGAGACTCACTGAGAGATGTGGAGAATCTGGGAGGTTCATTACTTGAGTGTCTTGGAACCGAAAAAGGTGATCAGTCCTTACCTGAGTGGATGAATAGCCCTGCAACGAGAGCTGTGTTGGGAATGTAAATGAAATGTTACCTTCATTTTGACTTCTGGAGCAGGCAAGCCCTGTGAAGGAAGCTGTGACTGGACTCTCACAGATGTGCCCTAAACCCTGGAAATCTTAACTGGAAGGGGACAGGGATAAATGTGGGGAGAGGACTAGTCTTGGAAAAGGTATTTAATCTCTGTTTTTGTTAACAGAGGTGCCCACATTGATCCCTATCAGCTCAAACTGGGAATCCAAGTGGGTTTTAGGCTCCATCTACACTATGTGGTACTTGTGTGCCCTGACTGCTTCTGATGCATGAGAACAACGCCAAAACAACCAGATTTCTGTGCAGAACCGCAGCACGCAGCACTGATTTACCTTTCAAGCTGAGCAGCTTTTGTGTGAGTTAAGAGGCCTCTGCTGGCCAGGAAGGGGCAAAACCAGCTTGCAAAACAAACTAACATTTTGACAATCATGTAGGGTGGTCAAATAGTGATAGAGCACATGAGGAGGGCTCTGGGAAGGAGATCAATGCTCTGCAATCATGTCAGTCTGCACTAATGTCAGTCAGTGGCATTCAGAGACATTACACTGAACTGGTAATACTGGAATTCAATTTATAATCTCACTCAAAGCATCCTGGAATAAAGACCTCTTGCTGCTGCCAGATAACCTGGCTCTCTAAATGAGAGAATCCTGTGTGAAATAAAAGGGGAAGAACTCACCATACACTGCAATAGTCTTTGTGTCCTGAAGAATGGTGTTTCCTGCTGAGACCTGAACGGTGATGGTGTTCATCCCTTCCACAGAAAATGTAAACGTGATGCTCCCTTCCAATGTGATCAGTGGCTGCAAATACATCATAAAAGGCAAAATTCAGTTAATTTGGCTGGAAAGGAAGAGCAAAAATGAGTTTGGTTCTGTAACCTATTGGGATGGTTTGGGAAATTAGTTCCAGATTGGGAATTTCAGACTCAGGAGGGGCCCTGGGACATGGCAGCTAATTTCCTGGAGAGGGCACACAAATCCCAGACACAGAGGTCCTCCTGAAGCTCAAAGTAAGGTACCTATAATTTCCAAAGGAGCTATGTTTCAAGATTCCGGTGCTTCCTTTCCACTTGTCATGTTGGTTGTTCTGGAACCCATGTTAAAATGCCCATCTTTGCACACTCCCCAGCGAGGCCTAGATCCTGATATAAAGACCTGCCACACTCACTGCTCAGCTATCACCCTCCTTTCCCAAATCTAGTGTAGTGCTTTGTTTAAGGTGACTGAAGGGGGAAGTCACAGAACCAGCCAAATTAAGATTTCACAGTTGCTGTTCCATGTTATCCTTAGATACAAAGACATCGTTTTTGTTAAGTGCTGATGCTTGAGAGGACATAGATCCCTTTAGATGTGCAACCAGTTTATCAATGAGTTGTGTCCTCCAGCAGTCTCTGCCTTAACTTCTTTTTTCACTTATTAATGAACTCTGGGTGAGATCTTCAAAGCACCCAGTATTAAGTCAAACTGTTGCCATTGTAGTCTACAGTAAAACTCTCACTTGAATGAGAACAGAATTAGACCAACCCTGATCACTTACGAGCTTAGGAGATCAGAGGGAAGGTTAAAAGGTGACAATCACAGCCTGTAAGTACCTCTAGGGGGAGACGATTGCTGATAGTACAGAGAGTTCTTTAATCTACGCAAAAAGGCCTAAGAAGATCCAACAGCTTGAATCCCAAACCAGATAAATTCAGACTACAAACACAGTGCATGAGTTCAAAGCTCAGGATAATTAGCTGTGGGGAAACAGCTAGAGGAGATGGTCAGAAGGAGAAGCAGTGCATTTCCTATCATCTGAGGAAAATTATTAATGCAAAACAACAACAAAAAGTCAGGTTCTGCCTTAGTCACAAAGAGTTAAATAAAGCAGAAGGTACTGATCAAACTCTCCAAGCTGCACTATACAGAAGAGAACCACGTGTGATTCTGAAGGTCCCTCTTGGTTCTGCAAAATCCATGACAACCTCTCCCCTCAGAAACTAATTAGGGTTTCTGGGTACTTCAGCCACAATTTTATGTGAAGTAACAGTGTTAATGTCTGTGAAGATTTACCAAGACTGCAAGCACAGTGGCAGCAGAATGGGATGGATGATACTCTCACATCTCAGTAGAGCCCAGGAAGAGGGAGGTGTGTTGGGAACCATTTCATCCACCCGTAGCCAAAAGGTCCATTTGCACAGGGTGCTGGAGCTCAGCATAGGTCAGCTCCAGATATAAAAACAGCCTCAGCTTGAAAGGTTATCTTCCTAAAAAACCTGCCAAAGCCCCTACTTTTTTTCTTGTTACTGAAGAAAGGAGGGTGAAGAAAAACATCAGAAACTCTTCCAGATTTGTTTAACTGTGTTCACCTTGGATGGAATTAAGGAAGAAAACTATTGGCAACTTGCATGAAATAGCAATAAACCCCACAGCTCAGTCACAGCTACAAACACAAAGCACTACTTAACATTTCTGTGTGGGTACCTCAAAGAACCATTAGTATCTTAGTCTTTGCTTTCTAATTTTCTTGCATAGATGACTACATAGAAGCATTCCCAGATCCCCCTGTCCTTCTGTCAGAGAGCTCCTCCAGGATTATTTTGATCTCAGCTGATCAGGAATACAAACCTCTGTGTTGTTCCCAAACCACCAGACGTAAGTGAGTGTTCCCACTTGGCTTGGCCACAGCACTGCTGTGGCGTTGATCTCCTTGTTCTTCGTGGTGACAAAGGGTAGAGATAAGTGAACGTGTTCCAAGGGGCCTGCAGAAACAGAAGCAGCAGGTGAGTTCTCCCTCCATCTGAAAAGTCACCCTGGGTGGGATATCCACCAAAAGTCTTCCCTAAATCATCGTGGGATGGGACAGAAGGTTTCGGCTTGGTACCACTTCTAGAGAAGAACGCTTAAATCTGTTCCTCAGAGAAGAGGAGCCACCCCTGCACCTGGAGTTGAAAAACTTGGACTCTCTACTGCATGAATGTCATAAGTGAGGAGTTTATATGACTTTAACAATAGGGACAGAGACCTGTTGCATGAACTTGGGAAGACATAAGAATGTGCAGGACAAATGACTTCAGCAGACACGAAGCATCTCTGCTTGAAAACTGTTAAGTTTGGTGAACTTCAGCAGAAACTCTTTCTGAAGGCAGCTATTCACTGAGTGTCTGCATTTTAAAGTTACCTTATACTCCCTCCTTTTCATCAATAAACTCTTTTATTTCTTCAGTATAAACAGAACATAATTCATTCGACAAGTGACATTATGCCCAGGGTTACACATTTCCCATCCTCTGGAAACAGATGGGCCTTTGTTGTTAAATCTTGTTCTATAGATTATTTTTAAAATGTGTTCTGACTGTTCACTAAGAGAACAAAGCAATTGTCCTGTGTAACAGGGAAAGAAAATAAAGAAACCTCGGGTGACATGTGGACATGGGCTCCTTAAACAAATTAAGGCCACATCTACACGTCCTCTATCTGTGAGCACTCCAGTGGTGAGATCCAGAGCCACAGCCTTGCATTGCTCATATGGGGTTGAGATGCATTGCCAGAGAATTTTATGTATTTCCAGGGAGGATTTTCAGGATACATCCCATGCATGAATCACCACTTAGACCTTGCTTTTCAACCTAAATGGACACCACACACTATGGAGAAAGCATTGTGTGTAACACCATAGGCAGAGAAAGGAAAATTCTCTGAAATCAGACTACATAAACAATGCCAGAATATGGTCCAGTGTTCCTGATCTAAAACTAAAATGCATCTTTCTCTGGGTTGTAGACATAGCAATTGCTTAACCTGAAGCAGCCCAGTTAAGAGTTATCCATGATCAGATTCACCAAAGCCTGCTATACATGAGATCATGGCTTATTTTGCCTTTTATAAGCAGCAGTCAACACTCTTGAAAACTCATGAGATGCTACAACTTCATCCTTATGATTTTAATGGCATCCTCCTGCTCAGATCCATTTCCATCATGAGGCTGTTCCTGCTTTCAGCAAGACCCTAAGACCTGGAAAACAGCAATTTCCCCAGCTTAATGCAGTGACAGCTGTAATGATGGAGCCCATGAAAAGTCTGATACACTTCAACATAACTGCTCTGAACAAATCTCAAATTATCCTGCACAGCAGAGAGTGCCCAGCACCTCCTTGGACCTTCCCCATACACCGGCTAGGAAGGAATATGAAAAAATGGTTCAAATCAAGGCAGTTCTGCCTGAGCATTTCCAGCACAGCTGGGTCAAGGAGGCTGAAAAGCTGAGCTGCTATCTGGCCAGCAGGTGGGGATAGCTCACTCTGGATAGGCCCTCCAGTTGGAGACTGCTTTCTCCCAGGTAACTTTGAAGAGCATTCAAGAAAATTAATTTGTGAGCTTCATGCAGGGCCATGGAGGTCTTCACTTGTATCAAGAAAAAAAAAAAAACAAAAAAACCACGTGTGCAAGCCACAGGCACTTGAAAGGGAGAAGCTTCTCAAAAGTCTCAATTGCACAAGCAATATTTTTCTTCTGAAGCATCCAGGCAAATCCATAACTAAATAAAAGAAGCAAATCTTAACATGTCAGGACAGTAAGAGACAGGCTGTTGGCTTGAGCAGTTTACACACAACATTTTAAATTTTCCATGCAACTCAAAACACTCCTGTTGCACAATAATCTGCATTCTGGATCTGCAGGAAAGGTGCTGCTTCTGTGCACTGGCAACATGCTGCAGCAGGATGAGGAGAGCATTGGATGAAGGCTTTATTTTTATCTTGGAGATCACAAGCACCAAGGTTCGGTGCCTGCAGCGTTTTCCTGCAGGAGAAGTGCTGGCCAAAGGTAGGGAAGGTGCTGGAAGGCCCAGACCTGGCTGCAAACATTAATGTATTAACCCTGTAACGAGGGATGACCCAGTCTGTAGCCCTTCCCAACTTTGGATGTTCAGGCTGCACACTGCTTTTCTGTGGATCTCTGTGTGTGTGTCTATTTTAAGAACAGATATTTTTGCAAAACTCCCCAAAGGCCAAGCTCCAACACCCCAAGCAGAATACTCAGCAGAGGGCTGAGTGGCAATGCAAGCATTCAAATAGGATTTAGAAGCTTTTGTGGATCAGGGTGTTAGACTCTGGAGGGGGCTGATTTAGTGTACATCTCTGTCCTCAGCAAGTCTATTGCTCATCTGAGCAGCACCACGCTCATTTGTAACCTGCTTTAAGTCTCTAATTCTTGTCATGTAGAGAAAGGTGAGACATATCCCTTAGAGCTGTCACTTCTCTAGGGAGTCTGGCACATATGATCTGGGCCTGGCTGCAATGATCACTCAGTGTTTAAATCCTGTGCTGGCATTACCTATGCAAAACACAGAAACATACACTATCAGCTGCTAAGTAACACAAACAAATCTGAGTATTGTTTATTTCTTGTACAGCTTAAACAAACAAAATGGTTCATAAGCCTTCAGTGACTCAATAAAATGAATTAGAGCAGCTGTAGAGCAGAAAGACACTATGAGTGAGTGAAGGCTGGACACCTGCTAGCCAAAGCTGTTTTTGAAAGGGGATGTTCCGGGAGATATTTGCTCCTGCTCCTCTTCAGAAAAATCCTGTCTCCCACAGGCATACCTCCCACTGCTCCCATCTGTTGATACAATGGTGTTCCATTAAAGAGCTGCTCTTCTGCCCTGAAGAGGCAGCTGCTTTCATGCTGTAGAAACTAACCCCAAAACTAGAGGTAAAGTGCAGGCAGTGTGCTAAATCATCTGGACAATATCTGGAGTTAGTTTGGTAGAGGGTAAACAGTATTCCTGTAAACACAACTTCATGTTTTGGTATTTCCTCTTTTCTCAGTTATTCTCACACAGAGGCACACAGTTCACAATATAAATAATAAACCAAAAAAAACCTCCACACTGTGAAAAGAAATTATGGCCCCCAAAAAAACCATTAGGAATGTTACAAAATTTCGATGAATAGGTTGATCCTTTGGGTCCATAACCATGTGCTAGAATAAATATGAAAGAATTCAATGTTTTTTTTAATCCAAGAACTTGAGATACATTTCAGTTGTAAATCAGACACATATAAAGTATAAAAATGTTTAAAAAAAGCCAGCAGAAAAGCAATGTTGAGGATAATATTTTTTCTTGCAATACTATTTAATACAAAGATTTTAGTTTCTATGACAACAGAAACACTGAAATGCACTGGGTTTCCATCCCAGAGGTGGGTGTGTTTCATCAGAGGGCAAAACATGCACAGAATGAAATTCAAAGCTTTTAAAAGTCATAAAAGATCCTTGGTTGTCTTTGTTGATCTAGAACTAATGAAAGTGCATTTCAGAAAGGGCTGGACAGTCCTTTGGGGTGTCCCAATTTAGACTACCCAAAATTAGAGGGAGAACATGCTTTAAAAAGCAAAAGTTAATGGTTGGACTCGATGATCTTAGAGGTCTTTTCCTACATTAATGAGTCTATGTTTCCTCTCATCCTGGAATCAACAGTCTGTCTGGAGGACAGGTAAACACTCATCACATCCCACCACTCTGGATCCAGCTGCTAAATTCCAAACATCACCTCTGGGTACAAGCAATAATTTGTAAGAACAACAGAAGCTGTCAGGGGTGTGAGCATACATACATGTTACATGCAGGTAGAGGACAGCGCTGTCAGAGCCCAGGCTGTTTTCCACCAGCACGGTCACTCGGAATATGCCCACGTTCTGGTAGATGTGCTTGATCCCATCTTCTGTTGAGCTGAGATTGGCATACGACACAGCAATGCCATCTCCAAAATCCACCTGAATGAGGGATCTCTGCAGGTCTCCCTGTGGTGAAAGAGAAAGGATTGAAACAGACTCTGTTGTGCTTTTGAGAGACAGGATCGGTGAGGTGCCCAAGACCAACCAGAGAATAGTAAAAAGGTCTGATGTACCAGAGGATTAGCCTGCACAGACCTGTCAAACAACCATGGCTGCTAAAGGTCCCTCCCTTTCATGTGAGGTGGAGTGCCTTGCCTTACCTTTGAACATCCTCACTGCCTAGGAAATCCCCCTCTGGCTCTGCATGGAGCTCATGCTGGCTGTGTTCACACTTGCTGCCTGCTGCTGTGGAGCACCCCCACAGCCTGGTGCACTAAAGCCGTGGCCACTGTCTGGAATGATGGAAAATAAATAGCTGAGGGCAGTTCAAAGAATTGGCTGAAAGGACATTTCCTTTACATTTGGTTTGTTTCTTCTTCCTTTTCTTTCCTTCTTTTTTTCCCCCCTCTTTTCCTTTGAGAGAGAAACAGTCCTCTGGATGTCCAGTTCCCTTTCTGGAATGAGAGGTAGGTGTGTGAATGGCTGGCATGGGGCAGGTTTCCACACCAGAAAGAGATATGTGAATGCATGTGACTATAAGAGGAAATTGTAACAAAAGTTTTCTATTCCTCATGTTCTTTCAATCTTTTTATAACTTGTGAAGGCAGAAATAGTGGAGGCTTGCCTGAATGGAGAGCAAAAGTAGCAGAGCTATACCTGATGATGGCAAGAGCAACAAATTTTCCCAGATGCTCTCTTTTAACTGACTGAAGTTTTTTTTAACACTGCCCTGGCACCCTGCTGGAAGCTCTGTTGCTTCCAAATAGATGAGACAAAAATAACTGTGTTGCTCTTTTGTGGAGAATCCCAGACTGAAGGTGTGGCAGGGGAAATGATCTTAAGTACAGAGTTGTGACCTTCATTGACCTGAGTTATTTGACAGCAGCTTCAAACGTGATGCAGTGCTTTGGGCACTTGTGTCTGTTTGACTGAGCCAACAGAAGCCACCAAATGTGATGTGCTTCCATAGCCAGAAGTGAACATGCATGGCCTCTGAACCTCTGTCAGAGAGGGACTATACTATCTCAAGTCCAGTGCTGGACTCAGATCAAATAGAGAGATCTCTGAAGTACCCTTCTATACTCTCCCAGTTCCTCTAGGTCCAGCATCATTAGAATTTTAGTTGTTTTTCTTACTCAAAAGGAGATGATGTCTTTGAACAGTAAAGCCGTACTGCTGGGACAAAAGCTTTTCATATGGTTTAAACTGTGCCACCATAGTGCCCCTGCTGGGTTTATCAGCTCTGAGGATATTTGAGGTCATGCAGTTGAAGTCTGTTTCAGGTCATGAAATATTCCTGCACATATCTGAGGCAGCAGCAGAAGATGAAAAGGGTGACAGCCTTTTAGAGTAGCCTTGTTTCTGCAAGTGTCAAAATTTGTGTTCTAATGAACCTTTTCTTCCTCTTGTCTTCATTTTGTCCACAGCCATGAAACTCATGCTGTCTACAGGTGTAGCCAGGGAAAGGAGCCATTTCTAAGGAGTGCAAGATTTAGACTTCAATTTCTAGGTAGAGAAGATGCTGACAGAAACAACTGAAAATATAATTAGAGAAGAGATTCACCTGCTGTTCCCTCAGTATTTTTCATTTGTCTTGGCCTTTCCAGTTTTAAAATCCTTTGAACTGGAAATGCATTTTCCATTGAGCAAGATCCAGGTTATAGCACTCCTCTGAAAATGCCACATTTTGAAAAGCTGACATTTAAAATTCCACCTTAGGAAGTGGGAGAAAAAAGTCAGGAAAACAAAGAGACTGTGTTTTGACTTGTTCTAATATTTTATCTGTGCCAGGTAAGAGCACAGGCAGAGTAAGACAGGAAGAGAAAGCAGATGAGCCAAAATCCAAACATTTTCCACACAGCCCACACCTGATTTAAACCAACCCAGCTGTCACTATCTCTGTCTCCGGCATCTCTCCAGAGCCACTTGCGAGAGGTTGTTTCACCGAGAGAAGTTCTGTTCTGCAACAATTTGATGTATACCCATATATCTTGCAAAAACCCCTCCTGTTGCTTTTTCCAGCTTCTCCTATTTATTTTTTCAATTTCAACACCCCACAATAGGATTTTTCTGATGCTTTTAGCCCAACTAAGGCAGACACAAAACTCCCTGAATTACTTGCAGGAGACAGACACTGATGCTGTTGGAGTGTTTTCATGGATGAATTAATTGTGTTTTCTTTAGATTAACCCCTTTCTCTGCAATATGCACAAGCTTGAATATAACCTGAAGTACACTGCAATCTTGATAAAGGTTTTTGTGCAGCATAAGGCTTAAGCATATGCTGAACCTCATGAAGTTTTATCCTGAAAAGAAGCCCTCATAATTAAAAACAAGTTCCCTAAGGCCCCATATTAAACCCTTTACCTACCCAGACAACATTAGTTACTTAAATGTAAGTCAGAAGCTTATTATTTTCTAAAGGATATTGTCATTAAATGTCCAGGTTTTTTTCAAGCATACATAAAGTATTCCACTCTCCCTCCTTCCTCGTCCTGCCTCCTAAGCCAAGTGCACCTTTTTCCTGCATCTTGACAAAAGAAGCCTGGAGTGCACACAAGACCTGGATATAACAAAAAAGCTCTGAAGCTTCCTGTCTCATCCAATACAGTTTGCAACAATATTTTCACATTTTGATTACTTTTACACAGCTCTCAATATTTTGGTGGATGTGAGATGTGAGACCCACCTAGCAGGATTCTCTCTCAAACACACCTTGAAATCTTGCCCTGAGAGTTGCAATAATGCATTTTCCTTATTGACTTTGAGTATTTGTATCTAAATGGAAGTATTAAAAAATGGAGCAAACACAGCTCAAGGTTTTTAATTTTGGTTCCCATGTTTCAGATTTCATTTTTAAGTCTTCAATTATGCACCAACTTGTGTGTCTTCCTTAGAGATGTTGATAATATCCTTTGCAAGAAACAGACAGTGCTACTATTGGAGGGTTTTCATGGATTAATTCATTGCACTTTCTTTAAATATCTCCTTCCCCTCTTTGGCATTTACCTGTCACCAACAGAAATCATTCATCGAAGATATTTTCACTGGAAATGAGTATCTACACATGGCATACCTTTAGCCTGGATCTGTTTAAAGTATATTCTTAATTTTTAACAGATATTTAAATCCAACTTGACCAAGAACTGAAAAACATGCTTTCCCATGTAAACCCCTGCTTTCAGAGAGATGGTCTTAATTTTTCAAATCAGAAACTGAATAAAAAGGTGTCTTGTAGCAGGGCAAGTAGCTAGATACTTTTCACACGTACTTCTTATTCAACACCAAACAGTGAATTGTACTGATCACACCATTCATCCTGACTGCCAGTTGTGCCAGCTCAACTCAGCTACGAGTTCTTTTTACAGTACTAGATCTTCTGTGCCCCACAGGAATCAATAACAGCCTCTCAGGATTATGCAGAATAATTCAACTTGTGTGACTGGAAGTGCATTACAAGACTATAGTTCTGTGTGTCATTAGGAAGGCAAGGTCCACTTTCATACATTTTCATGAAATTTCAATGGTGAATTTAAAAATGCATGCAAGGCTCTGATTTCTCCCAACCAGCTTGTCATCATCAGAAAATGCAATTATAATTCAGATGACAGCGGTACGGGGCAGGGAACATACTGATCTTTCATTTGTGTGTTATTACAGGAGTGTAGTGTTGTTAGCAAGATAAACAGCCATGATTCAGCATGTGCATCGAAAGTTAGGATGAAGATTTCATATTTCTGTAATCATTACTAACAAACTTGTAATATTAAAAGAAGGAACATAATGGGATACCACCAAAAAAAAAAAAATATACAGACTATGCTTTTAATTGTTACTGGCTTTGCGTCTTTAATTTGAGTACATCAACAATCAAAACAATTCTAATGCTAAGCTCATCTCCAGAAACTTCAGCTGAGTTGAATGCTGAATTGCACCAAGCAAGAGTGCTGAGGTAGGAAATGTTAATGGCACTGCACCCCCAGCAGGATCCCCAAGCTCATTAAATGTACCCGAGACACAGAGTACCTCGTACAGCCATGTATCAACATTGTCATTACAGAGAGCCACAGCCTCTTTAGGAAACTCAGGGCTTCATTTGTATGTTCACGTGGTAAGGGAGAGCTCTCTGGATTTATGAGCATTCACTACACAAATGCAAGGCATGGGGGGTATGAGGCAGAAAGCAAAGCTCTGTTTTCAAATGAGGGAATAAAACATCAGGGTTTAAGTTTCTCACTCAAGGTCATGTAGAAGGAGCTCAGAGTGTGGTTCAGGAATGAGTTCAGATTGCCTGAATTCTAGCCTGTGGCCTGAAGTGTAAGAACAAATTAGCTTTCCTCACACATTAGTCTAATCCAAACATCACACAGAAGCAGGAAGCAGTTCAAAGCAAGCCAAAATCTACTCCCAGTGGAGTGACTTTGCCAAGTGAGAACTGAGGCAGACCTGGAATGTCAAAGACTTTTGGCTGTCATTTTATCAAGATAAAAAATAAATTAGAGGAGGCAGTTTCTCTGTGAATTATCTGTAATGAAACAGTCAAAGCCCTGAACCTTCCTGCCCCGAATGTCTTTACCATCCATTTCCTCAGCAAAGACGTGTGAGCAATCAGATGAAACAGGTCTGAAAGTCATTGTGCTGAGCAGCGTTGCTCTGGAGGCTGCAGCTTTCAGGGTCTTTGCTGAAGCAGTACAGCAAGCACAAGTGTCTGATGTTCACACAAATAACTCCAACATACAAATAACAATTGTGGTTGTGACGGGCAAGATGCCTACGTGACCACGTGATCAGGAAGGCACACAGAAACAATACACACTTAATAAAATCCCTCTATTTTCAACAACAGAGAAGGAAAACATGTCAAGGACATTGGGTTGAATAACTTTGTGTTTTGGTTTTCTTTTGTTGCTGTCCAAAAATAAAGCAAGGATTCAGTTTTTTAGACTGAGAAATAATGCTGTTTAAGCTTTAAACTGGCAGAATTTTTAAGCAATGAAAAATCTCCTTTTAAGCATAGCTACTTTTCTCATGTGCTGTCATGTAATGACAAAAATGCTGGTGGTATTCCATTTATCTCCATGGAAATCTAAGGATAAAATTCCTACCTTAAGTATGATGATTTGCTTATTGAACAATTCCAAAATACTTCATAAAATGCAACACATGCTAGTTAGTAAAGGAAATATTGATGCTTCTTGGTTATGGTCACCCAGTGAGTATATCATTATGATTATACCCAGATTAATTGGCCAAGTAACTTGGCCAAACCTTTCCAATAAAGGGACCATAAATACTAAATGCAAGGTGACCTTGCAAACAGTTTTGGGGAAGTCCTACAGAAATAAAAGGTGACAGGAGACTTAGATCACTTTTGAAAGAATTCTTACCTTCAGATGACATAAATATGACCTGTTGGTTGGGTTTGCTTTTAGTGATATTTATATGCTGCCAGATGTAAGAGCTTCACAGGGAAATTTCATGTGAGACAGGGTTAGAGAAACTGGGCCAGAGCCCCAGCTCTCAGAAATCAGCATAGCTCCTGGGCTTGGTTCCTGCCCTCCCTCCACTCACACAGACTTCAGTGATGATTTTCTTTTGTGTCTTCTTCAATAGCAGAGCACTTCTGAATGCCTTGTCCTTGTTTCTCTTTGGGCACCTTTTGCTCACATTGCGTTTTTGTCAGAATGCACCATCGTAGCTCTCAGCATCACCACAGGCACAACCAGGCTCTACAAGGAACCACTGTGCCGTGGTTCCTGCCCCTGAATTCCACACCTGAGTGAAAACATCAGCTTTTCACTACTGCCATTTGTCTCTCCCTGCCGTCTTAGCAACCTGCCCCACTAGAGAGATACAGTGGATTTTCAGGGCCTCCAGTGAAAGTTCGTTCCACTTTTCAAACCCAGGTGGATTCCTAGATGGAGCAGAAAGTCCTAGAAAGATAACAGGAGTACAAATCTCATATGAACTCTTGTACCTTGGCTCACCANTTTTTTTTTTTTTTTGTCTTTTTCCTGCAGATCAAGTGGAACACAAGAATGAAAAAAGAGAGCTGGGAGGCTGCAGTGTATGAAACAGCTCTGCAGATTTGAAGGCTTCAAACAAACTCTCTCAGAGGGATACAGGAGATGTTAAGATGCAAAGGGAAAGGCCATTGCTTTTTCACACCCTAAAAGATATCAGCTGACACTCACACTAAAGGAGGAGTCCTCACCAGGGTGTAGCACTCTAAAATATTGCCCACCACTCCGGGGAGCCAAGGTTGAATAGGACACGCTTTTTCACATGCTATTGGGGGAAAAAATGTGCAAGGTGACATATCCAGACTTTTTTAACTTGACTGATGCCTTCCCTTCAGTAAAAATGGAGTGGCACAGATTTTTTGGATACTGAATATCTTGGATTGTACTGTGCTGTACACCTGCCCAGGGCAGAACTCACTAGAAATTGGCAAATTCTTGTCTTTTGATACCTCTGCCTTGTATGCAAGGGAAAGAAACTTCCCTTTGAGAAGTGGGATTGGATTAAACAATCTCCAGAGAACCCTCTCAACCTCAAATATTCTGTGAAATCAATATCCATTTGATAAAAGGATGCTTCTTCTTTCGATGGGTTATTTAACTTTTCTAGTGAGTGTTCTGATTTTTGTTACTCAAACAGTTAAATTGGTAAATGGTTTAGTCTATATACACTTTTGCTGCTACAACTACATTTTACTCCCCTGTAGCTTGCATATAACTGGAAAAATATTCGTCTTTGTTGAATATTTCTTCTGTTGCAACACCCACACAAAGTCATTGCCAGACTGGATAAAACTCACCCAAAGGCTTTGTTGGTTGCTCTTTAAGGCTGACAAATCTAGGAGCAGGAGGTCAAGATTCATCTAACAGGGAGAGCAATTGGAAAGGCTGGAGGCTGATCAATACTCTTTCAGCCCTCAGAGTGATCCTTAACATCTTCCTTATCAGATATACTGGAGGAGCTCCCTTTAGATCTCCTCAGAACTGATTCACTTACTCATCAAAACGTATGTTCTCTATATGTTCTGTACTCCTTGACACCCAGCATGAGAGGCACCATCTCATACTGGAGAAGGTGTTGCTTCCAGACTCTGGTGAGCACTGAAGCACAGCTGCCAAAAAGGATCAGAATGAAGGAAAAAGAACAATGCACAGCAGCTCCCTGTATTACTGAGTGGCCAGGATACTCTCACATGATATGTGAGCTGAAGCACTCACAGAAGAACGAGCAGGTCATTTGTCCTGAGTTTCCCACACTGTGGGTGATTGTCTCTCCCTCTGACCGTTGGCATAATTCTTTGATAGTTGTGTGACTGACTATTCAGATTATCCACCTCCTTCTCCCAGTCTGTTTTAAAATTTTGCTGAGAACAGAAAGGTGACGCAAAGCACATTTTTTGAATTTTCATTTTTAGAGCCTGGAGACTGACTCTTGTTTTGGACCTTTTCATCTATAAATGCATAAATCTATAATTTAACAGATGAAGTTATAAGTTCACACTGTTATTACAGCATCACAGTAGCGATGATGTATGACTGTCAGTACTAAAATAGGGTGACCGTATTTTGGCTAAAATAAACATTCAGGTCAGAAACTGCTTCAGGTTAGATATGATTTATCATATGGTGTTGCCTTTACAAATCAGGACACCTGTTTGTGGGAAAAAGCATCAATAACAGAGATGTAAAAAAAAAAAAAATTCTCTTTCCTCACAGAAGATATTTACTATGGAGAGGGTCAGAAGTAATTTCCATGAATACTCTAAACTATAAAAGGAGGGACATTGTCCTTTGGTGTTAAAGCGTACTTATTTTAGGATTTATTGGTCAGTTAGAGAGGAAAAGGGGTAGAAGTTTAAAGAAATCGAATTAGATTAGGAAAAAGGAGAAAACTGCTACTTTGTGAATGTTCTTGTGAGCCTGTAATTAAACACAGATAAAGAAGTGCTGAAAAGGAAAAAGAGGTGAGAAGATTTAAATTTTTTTAATCTGTGAATTCAGGAACGGAGGTAGCAGAACAATGCAATACCAAGTTAAATTACAGATGTAGCAAAAACACAGATCACAGTCTGAATCAGCTTTATATTAGCAATGAATTTCAGACTTAATCCTGCTGAGGACATCTTGAGATTTCACCCATAAATGCCTAAACAATATGTATCAACTTGTGTGATGGGGACCCAGCTGCACGTGCAATATTTGTCATCTTTGGCTTAAAGTCAGTGGAAAATAAACATGGAAATTCACTTCCACAAACAGCAGGAAACAAAAAGCACAGTTAAATGTGGGGATCAGAACTTGAACCTGCAGTCTTCAGTTCTCCTGTGAAATCCCCAAATTAAACCAGTCCCCAGTTTTTATCAGCTTCTCCCAGACATTACCCTGGGCACCACAACGCTCTGACAGTCCTTTCATCTCCATACATCATCCATTACATTTTAGACCAAACTCCACCCAGCTACATCCTGGCCCTGACTGACTTGTTATCAACCTGCTATGGATAGTGAAAAAGCTTCAGCAGGGAATTTTTTCAGCCCTCTGCAGCATTTTGTGAGAGCTCTGTCTTTCCCATGCAAGTTAAACAGTGCTACAGTTTTGTAAACTTCTTGCACCTGTGACTGTTTTGATGGGTTATTATGATTCTAACTGGAGAAATATTTAGGAATGGGTGTTCTAGAATTTGGCCAATCCCCTCAAGGGGTGGATGGCCAAAGGACCAATTACCTTATGCCATTTAACACGCTTTTGCAAGCTAACATATAAAAGCCTCTGGAAAAATTATTAAATTGCTTGCTTCCGTTTATCCCTGAGCCTGGACTCTGTGTGGTTTCTCTATCCATCCGCGGTGTGACAGCAACACCCTGCCTTGCTTCACCTCTTGGCAAAATTTGCATGGCATGAACAACACTCAAATACACCCACGGGGATCGAGATGCAAAGTAACAGCAGAGCCTACCTCCTCCAGCTGCACCAGGAAGGTGACGTTGTGCCCCTGCTCGGCCGTGAGCCGGCCGTCGGCCGTGAGGATGCGCAGCCCCTGGGGGGGTTTGCCCGGGCACTGCTGGGGCTTGGCCGTGTACCTCTCCCTCACCCCGTCCGTGCAGTTGTTGGAAACAACCTTCCGGTACCTGCAAAGGCACAGGGAAATCTGTGCAAGGTGCTGACAAGGAGCACAGCAGGGTTAGGTGGGAACAAGCTCCTTTAGGCTAAGGAGATTGTAAGAAAACAAAGATTCCCAGATCTATTTCAGCATTTGTCTCATCCAAGCATTCCTCAACGTGCCAAACACACCAGTAGCCCATACTGCTGTTAATGGCATGTGATAATTTCCTACACAGAGTATCTTGATGTCATATAAGGTATCATAAATTGCCTAAACCATAAAATGGTATGATGTTATGAGTTAAATAACTATAAAGTTATAAATAAATTATATACACATACAGTATGGCATTGTATTCAATTATTACACTGTTAGGCAAAGTTTTACAACTTTTCTCATATGCTCCCCACTTCCCATTAGTTGTGAGAGAAGTGTCTCTAAAGATGTAAACCTCAAGGTCTAGAAAAATAACAACTGAAGCAAAAAGCAAATTCTGGCTATCTTTCAGTGTACTTTTTTTTTTGCTTTAATCACTTGCATCATAAATTAAATCTGCCAGTATTTTAACTTAAAGTACATCTTCCATTGACTTCTAAGAGGGCCAAAGAACAATCAGCATTCGAGCTAGCTGCCCATCTATTACTTCAGTTCATATACATATATTTCATCTTTCTCCACTAATTTATTTTCCAGTGTTTCTGCCCTCAGCCAGCTTTGACACACCTACAGTAGGTATAATCTGTAATTGTCATTGGGTTAAATCCATATGGCTGCTCTAGCCAAATAAAGCCTGGTGACCCACTTACCCAGTGCTGTTGAGGTAACTCTGTCCAAGGCTGCAGTCTTTTGACAAGGAGGATGGGTTATACCAAAATGCTGGTAAACACTGGCCATTGCTGTGGCGTTCATATCCATAATCACTGTTGTAATATTAAAAGAAATCATCACATAAAACCCCAAAAGAACAAACACAGGTATCAGTTCATGCTCTCTACTATTAATACAAGTTCTGATTTTCCTGCATCCATTCACTAGGATTTCTGATTTTATTTTTACTGATAGAACAGATTCTTCATTCCGCTTCAGCTTTTTCATTTGGGGTGGTTGCCTTGCATAGGTCCCAGTATAAAAAAGGAGGACCAGAGCAGGTAGTTTATGAGCATTGCATCAATTGTTCTCTCTCCATAGACTAACAGTACCTCTCAGGATCAAATCTAGGCTCAAATATAAAAAAAACTCAGAAATCCATGCTAAGTTAAAACACAACTGTCTCAGTCATGCCTTAGAAAACAGAAGGGCTAAAAAGCTAATTGCATTTGGAAACTATATCACATAGGATGTAGAGGAAAATTTACAGCCCTGAGAGAGCTCTTGCCTGAAGGCATTAACAGCGTATTTGGTAATGGGAAAGAAGTCTGTGATCTTCAATTCTCTTTTTGTTTGGAAGAGGAAATGCTACCAAAAATCACGTTAGAAGCAATGAGTCAAACTTTAATCTTATGTCACAATTTGAGTTTAGTTATGACTAAGTTTGCTTTGGTTTCACTAAAAATATTTCAAATTGTTTCTGATTCCAAGTAAACAAAGACTCTATAAAAAAAAAGTTATTATGGGGGGGAAAAAAAACCCTCCAACAAACAGAAAACCTCTTTAATCCATTATTCCATTCACATCTGGGTTTACTTTCCAGCTGTTGAGTAATGAGGACTGCTTGGCTGGATAACCATTCTTATTCCTTTTACTAAGCCTTCTCCATAGCTCATAATGGAGAAGTAATGGGATGTCATTTCTGAGAACTGCTACACAGAGTCCACCAACTCCATTCCAATATTCCAGTTGCAACACAACCCTTGATCTGAAAATGGCACTTCTCTGCAAAGTTTTTTTTACTTATTATGTATAATAATGTTGTTGTCAAGTAGCCCAATTTTCTAAGAAAAGAGGATTAGGGCAGCATTGGATAATGTGATTAAGGGCTCATATCTGTGTATGTATGTAAAGACATAGAGAGAAAAAGCACGAGATGGATGAAGTTCCAAAAACCTGATCAGAGTTAGTGGAGCCCCTGCTCCAGCTCCTCCCAGGGCTGTCACAACACAGCCATCAGTCCATGGCCAGAGTGAGACCTACCAGATCATCAACAAGTGAGATATTTATAGAAAAATATTAACAACAAGAAGAATGTTTAACTTAATGAAGACCTTTTTCATCATGCTTGAAAGAGCATGATGACTTCAAAAAAAATTAATGAGTCACTAATAAACAATGTTAAGAATCTTGGTACTGGTCTAAGATATAAGACAAATAAGAAAAAAAGGAGAGAATATGTTTCAATTTATCTTTGTTAAGTTTCGTGTACTGGTTATCAAGAAAAGACATCAAAAAGAATTCTGTCACCACTTTTTACTTCTGCTTCAAATTTTTTTCTTCTGAATAAAGTGTTTTGAGGCAATCTTAAATTGGCAAAATTAAAAAGATTACATTAAGCAAAAGAAAATTAAGGCTGGATATCACTTGGGAAAACTCCTAAACATCTATTAGGCTGCATGACTGTTCCAAAGGAGCATTTTGGCAGCTGTGGTGCTTGAGTTATCTACAACAAGTAACTGAGAACATACTCCAGGAAACAGCAATGAAGTAGATGACCTAAATGGTCTTTTCCTCATTTTTTTGACTGAATTTTCATCAGTTTATTCACTCAGATGGTTGCAACTCAGTGTTGCTTAATTGCTTTGGAAGCATCATCCAGACAACTCTCCCAGTGCCATGTGCTTCTATAATCATCCTTGTTGGAATAAGAACACTATAGCTGCAGAACACACTTTGTAATGGAGAATAACACCATTCTGATTTGCTTGGAGAAAACCAATATTTACACACAAGTAGGACTCCTGTACTTTTGTAATTCATTTGTAAACACTCTGCAGCACTGTATTCCTAAGTTATCGTGTGTGACTCTAATTAAACAGCAGTAAAACTGTACACACACAATGTTCTGTAATCAGGTGAAAACAAAACTAATTAATACAGAAAAATCTGCCTAAGAGGGGATCAGTACTCACAGTCAAATTTGATGCAGTAGCCTGGGATTTCTTACTATTCTTATGCCTAGATTCAAGGAACTATTTTGGTTCCTACTCCTACCTGTACACCTGTACCTGTACATCTGGGCAACCCAAGCTGGACTTAACTAGTTTTGATTGTACTTGGATCATATTTCTCAAAGTCAAGAGAAAGAAATCCTAGGATTTTCCACAGCAGAAACAATTATAAGCACAGAATTTTCACAGTGTTGTTTGGGCTTGCAAATCATCTGGCTCATTAAGGCCCTACAGAAATATCATCCCAGTAAATGACATGAATTGCTGCTCCATGTCCCTCTACAGATGCAGCAGCCACCCGTTCACCTCCGCAGCCTTGGAATCTAATGAATTCCTTGGCTACAGGCTGGTGCATGCACAAAACTGATGCTGACAACAAATTGCTGCCTGCAATTTGGCACAACAGGATTTGTAGCAATCAACAAGCATCACCATCAATTGGATTGCCATTGCACGAGCCAGTACAGCAAAGTCTGGAGATGGGGAAGGCATCAGCCCCAGCCTGCAATCAGCTCCCCGAGTCATTGCCTGGGAACTGGGAATTGGAATTTGCATATATTGATGATATTTTGTGCCTGCCTGAAACTCAGGTGACATAGATAATGTATCTCCTAAAAAAGGAGTGGAGCTTTTGCCATCAGGGATTCTTTATCAGCATGAAGCAGCCTATCTTGTGGCTCTCACTGAATATGGTTTTATCCTTTTACTGGTTTAAACTGGAATCCTATTTGTCTTAGCCAAGTAGAACTGCAAGTTCTTTTCTATAGATACATCTATAGATCTGTAATTAGATACAAATTAATTCCAGACATTTTGTATCTCGGCTCAATGCTCATGATAAATTCCTTTACCTAATGTTTTCAGCACAGGTAATAATCAAAGAAAAGAAATCCCTTAAGGAAGTTTTTAATTTGAAAAAAGACCTGACAAACATACTGTTTGGAAGAACTGCTAATTCACATGAAATTATTAAAATCCTACTGCTCTAAGATATAGAAATAACCAGTTAATTTGGATGAGTGCTTGCCATGTTCATAGGTTCTAAAAATCAATATATGACTTAGCATGCAACATAGAAATTCCTTAAGATTACCAGCTTCACTTTAAGGTCAGCTGTGCCAGAAGCTGGAAATGCTAGTTGTGTTTTTCCATGCTGTACTTTACAAACATTTCAGACATTAAGTGGGGTGGAATTAAGCTATCTCTGAAAATAGTCACTTTTTTTTCTGCAGTTTCCAAAAGTCTTGGTGGGAAAAAACAACTGGAAAAGTCATGGAAATTTCAGCAGTAGAAAAGTCTCACTAGCTTTTTATTCACCTAATACCATTGTCTAATATTTAACAATGATGCAGGTGTAGATTTGTGTTGAAGGGGAGTTGTGCTTGCTCCCCAGCTCTACAGGACCTGATATGGGATTAAAGTCAGAGGAGGATGGATTCAGCTACAGTCTGAACTGTGGATCTACAAAGGGGTATGATTATAATTGCATCACAGTGTTTGGAGTTGAGCTATACCAGCTTATATTAATATGGAGCCTAAAATCCCCTGAATCTTTCCAGTAAATCCATGCCCAGTAGATATCCAGGACCTTAAAGATGCAGAGATGCACTGTAGCCTTTGCATAGTGAATCTGAATTTTCCACAAGCACCCAAAATGAATTAAAAACTCATTCTAAATTACTGATTGTTAGCTAACCAAGCCCATCTCAATAAGAAAGCAAAGTTACTTAACCAAAGGTTGCAAATGCAGGTATATTTCAGAGCTGGCACCTGCACGATCCGAACTCACAGCGTGGTGACACAAAGCCAGCAGGATCGAACCACACTCAGTGTCCATTCCTTGCCTCCCTGTGGTTTGTCAGAACAGTTTCTCCGCATGCAGGACTCTGATGTTTTAGCATAGGAGCTAACCCCAGCAGGCAGGGCTGTAATTTAAGTGCCAGAGATATAAAAAGAGGCAGCCATATCCCCTGTTGATATAATCTGTGAAATAAATAGACCTGATTCCCAATTTCTCTAAGGCTCCTTTATGCCTCTCTGGCAATCCAAAACTAGTAGCACCAGTATCAACAGGTCCATGCCTCTCATGAAGGTGTGAGATATGGGAATACTGATAGAAGAAGCCCTCAGTATTAATGACAGTGGGTTCAGAGGGAGGACTGACAGTGAGACACTTTGAGTAAAGTTCCTATTAAAGGACCTGGGAGACAGGTGGCTGAAGGATGAACACCACCAAGGGTTTCCATCTGTGTCTAGGAGGTGTTTCTGCTGAAGAGATATCGCTGTAATAATGCTCAGGCGGCAGGAAGGAACACAATGTGAGGAAACCGGGTAAATTAATGCTTTAATAACACCCAAGTAACGGTGTCATCCATTTACCCAAATCAATTAAACGAAGAAGGAGATTCTCGTTTCTAGGCCGTTGCTAGGACAGATTTGCCGAGGGCTCCTGTGCATCCCCAGTCCCGCATTGCTGAAGCGCTATTGCCCTCTGGCTGCCAGCCCCATTCCCTGCACGGAGAGCCGGCTCCCAGCCCTTCCCTGCCCCTCTGGCTGCCGGCCCGGGGGAAATGAAAGGGGTCTGCTGGCACAGGGGTCCAGGTTCCACGGCTGGAAAAGCTCCAGTCACTTCCAGTGTCACTCAGTTTGCTTGCTGCGTAAAACAATAAACAAATGTTCCCCATTCCCTGAGAAAGGAGCACCAACGGGCTGCACACTGATTTGAAATGAACCTGGAGGTCTAAGATCTTACAAGGAGAAAAAAACATTCAAAAATCTTTATGTTTTTATAACTGGTATTTTTCCCCTGAACTAATAAAAAAAAGGCTTGCAGGATTAACAGCAACATGACTTTTTCTCACTTTACCTGACCACAGAGATAGAATTTTTTACTCCAACCTCAGAGAAGCTTAGATAATAAAATTTTCTCCAATTTTAAATAAATTTATTGCTTAAGCAGCAAAGACAGCACAATGGCAGGGATTGTTGTTGTCTTGTCTGTATACACGTCTGGGTCCTGTAACCACTGATGTTAATATAAAAAGCTGCCCAATTTATTTCAAGATTGAAAAATCAAGTGTTGGCAGCTAAGGGGCTTCTCACTGTCTGGGGTATTCATGTCCCCTTCAATCCCCTTCAATTAAGAGCCCTGCCCAGCAGAAAAAAGAAAAAAAAAAAAAAAAAAGGAAAAAAAGAGAAAAAGAAAGGAAATAGAGAATTCAACAGTACTGAAATGTCATGAGTGAGGTGCTTTTTTCTTCCTGAAAAGGAAAGACCTCCATCCACAGAGGGCATCCTTCCATAGTAAAAATTCATTCCCTGATTTTTCACCAAAATTCCCTCCAACTTCTGCAGGATGACTTGGCAGTGAAGCCTCGTGCAGATCTCAACAGGACAGGCACTGAAAGTTACAGTGGTGCAGCAGCTTTGCCTTTCTTAGCAGACAGAATTGCTTTTTTCTCTCCCCTTTCTTTTCTCATTTTCTGTCCTTCTCTGGCAGATATATGTAAAATTATGCTCCTGATGAGTGTTGTTGGTAAATGTTTCTGAACTGGATGATTAAAGCAATATTTCAGCCTTTTTTTCGTCAGATGAAATAGGGAAGGAAGCTGAAATGGATAAAGTAGAAATTCAGGTCTGAGGACTGTAGGGACAACTTGAGCTCAAGGAGAACTGGAGACATGACAGTCTGTTCTAAACCAAAACTGATTCCATGACAAGGAGAAAGGTCCTTCTTGGTCAAAAAGGACCTAATTCTGCCTCTTCCAACAGATTTGAGGTGTCTCGTTTGTACATGTGAACTGTGAGCGCCTGTTGCACATCCCCAATCATCCAAGCTTTCTCTTACATTCTCCCACAGCCAGCAGAGCTTTTGGGAAGAATTTCCTTGAGGTGAACATTAAAGAAATAAAAGCATGTTTCCCCCAGCAAATGTCACTGTGATATTTTTGTTCTGTACCTACCAACAAAGTTTTGTAGTGGCAAACCACACAGTCAATTTTAATAAAATAAATATATTCATTCTCAGAGAGAAGTTCTGGAAGGAAAGCATATTTTTATCAGAAATTTCAGGTTTGTGTGTCCCTTATGAGTGCTAGGGATTTAAACACTAATGGACTGACTGTGAGTCAACTGCATCAACGATTTTATAAGGCCATGAGGTTGGCTCAGCACTGTACTGCATGCCCTGTAAGAGGCTCAAAATCTTCAGGGAATTTCCTTGCTTTAATGGTGCTTTGGGGTTTTTGGTTTGGCTGTTATCTTTTTTACATTACCACAGAAATGGTAAGTGGTTGACATCCAGGACCTTTGGATGCCTAAACGATGAACTACACACAGATCCTCTCCCTAGAAAAGAAGTAAATGGAAAATGGGGAAATCATCAAGAAACAATATTGAAAGAATCTGTGCCAAAATATGATCATAATTGTTATTGTTTGGAGCAAGAGGATTGACTTTTTTGACACAATATAAAAGCCTCCTGAGATTCTGTGATTTTATGTAGCAAAAATATTCTATATTTATGGAGGAGTGAGAAGGGAAACACTATAAATTTCCATACTAAATATTGATGAGATGAGCCTTTTCAGGATTTGTGTAGCAGATTCTGGGTTTAATTAGTAACATGACGTAGATCTGGGTGTGTGAGGCACAAAGAGAGTTTATCAGCACTGCCAAAGAGCCAACATTTCTCTCATCAAAGATACTCAGGAACTTGCAGACTTAGAGAAAAAAAAAAGTAAGAAAGAGATTTCAATAATGTGGTTCCCTGCTTTTTTTGTGCAAATTGCTGTGAGTCAGCAGTAATATTGAAATGAAACCAGCAGCTGAAGATTTTATCACGCCATGCATAACTCACCAATGGAGGAGATTAACTCAAACCATGAAGGCAGCATCTGCTTGATACTGCCAAACATGATGGTCCAGATGCAACAAATGACCCTGGAATTTCCTAGATACTGGACTGCTAGAGACTGAAGGCATACTTTGCATATGCATATATTTACTTTTACTCATATATACATATATGTCTATGTGTTGAGAATTTATTTTATTTTTTACACAATGCTGTTACATGTCCAAAGACTACTTTCAGCCACTCCTGGTCACTGCTAAGGTTAGATGTGCTAAATTGACCTGTTATCTTACTGCTGTACAAAGCTGAGATGTGACCTGCAAAATGGTCTGCTCAGTATCAATTTCGTGGGAACCTTAGGAGATTACAGATACCTGTTCCACCTTTCCTTTCTTTAACATACCTGCACTATCAGCCAATTTGATACCTACATGATTGTTAATTTCTACTCTCTGCAAGCCTACAGCCTCTCTGAGGATCTCGGTGCTGCTGTGTGAGGGCACCCAGTCCCTCTGCCCACTGCTCACCAGTCAAAGTCTGCCTCTGTGCACACGCATGGCTCCGAGGTCATAGCCCCAGCATATTTCCCTTGCATGCATTTCTTCTCTGACTTGCGCTTCCTGTAGACCCTTTTTGCTCCCATGATGCAGGCTTCTCCCTGGAAACAAAACCAGAAATATTTCTTTGACGCCCACCAGGCTATTTGTGTCACCCGCTTTTTCCAGGCCTGTGCAACGGGAGGTGTTACTCAAGGGAAGAGGATGGGAAGCCAAATGCCACCTCATTACTCTGGAGTTAATTAAAGCTACTGAAGCCCTAACTGAAAAAAAAAAAAAACCAACTTTTCCAATGCACACTAAAAAATTACCTGAGATTACTTATATATCTTACTCAGTTCTGAATTTGTTCCAAAGCAAATAAACATTTGATACAGGTCCATTTCACAGCAACTGAGAACATGGTCAGATTCCTCTGCAGCCTGAGGCACAGAGCATTTCTTTGGCCTGACCTCTCTGGGAATATTTTCACTAGGTAGAACCTAGTAATGTGTGTTTATGTAAATATTTTCCATGGACAAGTTCGGTTTTATGGGGTTTGACTTGTTATGGAGATGCTAAAACTTCCTATCTTCAACACCCTGCTTAATATTTCTATCTAGGGAACAAGGCTCAGCCTTGCAATCTCAGTGGAAAGGAATTCAAAAGGCAAGAGTACACAGCAGCCTTCCTAAAAATAGGAAGCTTCTTCTTCTGCAAGCTCCAAAGCCAACATCCTCAAAGAAATACTGCAAAATCCTTGGTATTTTTGCTTATTCAAGCACAAGAAAGCAGAGAACAAAATACAGTGGAGTCTCACTTATTACCTTTTATGCTGTTAAAATAGTTGTGGAAATTTTTTTCATGGCTTTTATTTGATGATTTGATGGCATGAAACAGAAGGGCCTGAATAGGAACTGGTGTAAAATGCTCTTCTTCCTTGAATTTCAAGGAAGTTGTACTGATTTTCAGCATCTAAAGATCTAAGTAATAACTGGTCTTTTTAGTGTAGACTTGTGCCCTGTGTGAGCAGCTAGTCTGAGTCAAGCTACTTTCATTTCATATTCATTATTAAATTCTTGCCCAGCAAGATATATACAGAAAGACAACCTTTGATGATATAAATGTGTGCTTTGCTCCAGACTTCAGTGGAGCCTGTGGTGTTTATATAACCACAGAATTTGGGCCATATTTTATTCTAACCAGATGAATCACAGGCTGTTGCATCAAACTTGGCAGAGCTGGGAAGGTGCCCTGAGGCAGATGCAGGCACTGTGCAGACCACCTCACCTTGCTGGGCATGAATTCCATGGTTCAGAGAGGGATGGAGCAGCGGCATCCAGGATGCACGGGGCAGGGCATGGAGGCCAATGAACTGGGCAAGTAAAGTGCCCAACTCCCACAGCAGGGACAGACAGAACAGGGATGAAACCAAGTGAGCAAGGAATGAGGCTAAGAGGGCTAGCAAATGGAGAAACAAATGTGAAACAGCCAGAATGGTCTTAAGACACTGAGGACACAGAAGGATGGAGGAGAGAAAGGAGGAAAGGATGGGGAAGTTGGATGTGAGATGTAAGAGTGAAGGAGTTCAGGCCTCAGTGGCAGTTCTGCTGCTGCTGTTGTGTTGTTCAAGTCTGTGTAAGTCTGAAGTAATTGCCTGTGTGCAGGACGATACCCAAAAGACAGCTGTTCACCCTTCAAGGACCACAGAGCCTCCATCTGAGGCCAACACACTGATGTAACAGAACAGACCCAGCCAGTGAGGGACGATCTGATACACCAAAGTGGTAGGAAAAGATACTGGATCATGCTGATCTTCAACTGTAGGACCATTAGCTACTTCAGGTCAGATGCCAGCCTCCTCACTTCTCACCTGGCTGTGGAGTTGCCAAGGCCTGTAGTCCTCTTCTGCACATCTCCGATCAAAAATGGACTTGTAGTCGACTTTCACCAGCTGCCACTCTGAGCGGTGGCTGAAATGTCCAAACACACTACAGAATGCAGCAGGAAGAACACACAGTAAGTCCGGTAGTACAGAGGTACAGCCACCACAATTTCCAACAGAGATCAATCGCTTCAGGAGTGACAGTCCTACTCATTTTCACTGGACTGACAAAGTGAAAGTGAAACTTAGCCTCCTAAATATCTATAAACCTATTAGAAACTACAAAATTGCATGTAGCTTTTATTCTGTTCACTAAGACCCTCCCACTTCTGACAATATCCAAAATGACTCAACTTGAAGAGAAGAGTCAAGAGAAGACTTGATGTGGGGCTGGAGACAGTAATACCTTCAAGAGTTTTATCTTGGTTGTAAATTTTGGGAATCCCTTCCATGCAAATTAAAATCAGCACCTGAAGGAACATTCTTCATACATTTTTATTGGCTCCAGTTAGTTTCCAAGCCACATATTCTGCTTATTACAGGTCAGTCAGAAATTGAATTTACCTCCTGTTTTTACAAATCTGATCTCAGATAAAACATCACAGTTTCTGGCATGATGAGTCCAGATTTATGCATTGTGCAGAACTCAGCATAACACATTGAAACTAAACATAATTTTTCATGAGTCAGCCTCCAGGCAACATTTTGTCATTCATTTTTATAAAAGAATGTCTTCACTTATCTGTGTCTCATTAAAAAAAAAAAAATAAAAAGAATGTAGCAGCAAAAATACAGTTACAAAAATACCTCACCATTTTTCTTTCAAATATTAATCTGTCAAGAGTAACTCTGCTTTATATCACATTCAATTTGAGGAGTCAGGTTTCATGCTGATAAGCTAAGTGATAATGTGCTTCCAGCTGCAAGGAACCATGTTGCTCATCCTTCAAATGTACCACAAACAAACTGATGATTTAGCAACAGAAGACTCCACACTCTTGGCTCCAGTTTGGTCCCCAACCAGAAATGCCACTGTTCTGAGAAACAGTGTGTGGTTCCCCTCAACAGCATTGTTATGGCATGCTCACTTACGTCATGATGAGGGTTTCCTCTCCAGGCTCCCCTAAAACTCCATCTACAAACAGTGGGAGGGATGTGAAACTGTACTTGCTCCAAGATCTCCCTTCATCAAAACTCAGCCTGGGGGAGAAAGCAGAATTAGTGTTTTCTTTCCTTACTCTCCTATTTTACTCAAGGAGACTCTCTAGTCCACTACAGCTGCTATGGAGAAGTGGAAAACAGGTTCACTTTTTGGATTCTGATTTTTTTAGTCCTTTTAATATGCATTTTTTGGGGAAGTATCATAAATCAGAGCATTGATCAAGCCTGTCTGGCATCATACCACTAACCCATGGCCAATATTTAAGGGGTAGAAACTAGTAGTTATGGCAGAAGATTGATGCTCAAAGGGCAAAATGTAGCCTAAGAACAAGACTTTTTTTTTTTTAAATAAACAAATGATTTTGAACATCTTCTTTTTGAGTCCCCCATAAAAAACATTTTAAGGAGGTTAGTTTTCTGAAGCACAACAGTTTCATCAGATCAGCAGTCCTCTGTGTGGCGAGTGTAAGTGAAAGCCTGGAACCACTCATCGTTTCATAAGGCTTGGGTCAGATTCTGATAGGATACTGAGTGTGCTGGAAATAAATAACACAAAACAGCACAAAGCTCTACTCTGCCTCCTCACTCAAGAGTGCCAACTGTCAAGGACACTTTTGCATTGTCAGTTACATAACCCTGAACCTATTCAACAGAATTCTGGTTCGTAAGTGCTGCCTGCCATATAGAAGGCAAGTTTGTCAGTAATTTTGAAAATTAAGACTACTTTGATAACTGAATGAGAGACAAAAGCATAAACCATATATAAATATATATTTTTATAAACAGTCAAATTCAAAAAGTCAAGCTGTGGTAAACCAGGAGTGTTGTGGAATTATCACTGACAGTATCTCAGACCTGGCCAAGCCAAAATTATGTAAGCTGTAATTTCCAGGATTTCTTAGCTTTATCTGATTTAATGTTTGCCAGTATCTTAACTAATGCTTTCTAGATTATAGCTGCAGAAGGCTGGGTGCATCCTAACTGCCTACTTCCTGGCATCTGAAAAGAGGGACAGCAGACATTTAGCACAGATTAGGTCATTACCAGAGGTGTCTGATAGGCAGAGATGTGTGTTTCATGGCCACGAGTACTCCACCTTGATCCAGGTACAGAACACTGTGCTCTTCCTCAAAGATCTGGGAAAAAAAAAGTGTTTATTTAAACCTATTATCCTTAGTATCCAAAAATGTAATAGCTCTTTAAGTAGGATCATGACAGAGGACAAATATGTGGTAAGAAAATTATGAAGTAGAGGAAATTATAGATATAGTAGATATAGTTTCTGGACTTGGTTTTTTATTGTTTGGGGTTTTTTTCCCACAGTTTTTCCAGGTCCATGGAAAATTCATTCTTCCCTTGCTTGACAGAAAATTAGAAATATGATTTTTTTTGCAAGGATCAATAATTTCCCTCCTTTGGATGACAAATTTTTGTTTAAAGAAGAATTTCATGTATTTGCACATGTCTGGCCCTAGCTCAAATAATTGATTTAGACAGAAAAATGAGGCTGGTCAAACACTGCAAAATAATTAAATTCTTGGATTATCAAATATTGGAAAAGATTTTTCTCTCCCTGTGTCTTTTTTGTATTAACTTTCTGCAAACATCTGCTCTCCAGTCTATACAGCAGCATTTGTTTGTCTGAAAAAGTTATTCATTCTCTCCATGGCTTAATATCCCATTCAGAAAATGGAAATAACAGAATTTCCTGATCTGAAGATAAACACATTAGAGGGTATTTCTTAACAGGTGAGACTCCACTAAATATTAGGACCTAGATATAACTTCATCATCCAGTCTCTTTCCACAATTAATGGAGAGGTAGGCAGCTTTGGAACACAGCGAACTGAATTTTGTCTTTTCCTGCATTAGCTTGAGAGCAAGGCAAAATAATCCATTTATAGGGACAATGAATTTAGGACAACTCAGCTTAGTGAAGTGGGTCCCACATGGAGTGAGAAAAGTTAGACCAGTGCAACTGCTGATTTTTGCTTAAGTATAGTCATGGACAAAGGGAAAAATGGTTTGGTTGGCACAAGGGATGTACAACAGTAAAAGGTAACATTTTCTCCCCCCTCATTATTCATAATTTATTCTGTTATCTTTGCTGTGTGGTTAAACCAAAGTCCAACTCTGAGTAGAATAATAAAAATAATTTTCTGTTACATGAGTCTAACAACATATTTAGTATTTTTCTTTGAACATTTCTGTACCTTTGAGAAGGGAAGTTTACCCTTTTGTAAAGATTTCCAAAAAGCTGAACCAAATGAAACAAAAATTCAGTGACAGATTGAATCTACTTATATGACATTTCCTATGATTAGTATTTAAACTGGGTGATTCTGTCATTTACCTGCCTCCAAGTGTTCCCAGCATCAGAAGTAACAAACATGCTGATGTCATTGTCTGATAGTTCAGTGCCTATATTACCTGTAAGGTGAGCACTGGTTAGTGAAGGATTCCTTTCAGAAACAGCAGAATTAGCAAATCAGGGGAGTAAATTATTTATTTTGCAATTGTAGAACTTCTGGGTTTGGGAGGAAAATGATAGGGAAGGGAAGAGGAAAGGGGGAAGAGGGAAGGTATTCAGTTTGAAAAAATGTATATAAAAGACCCAATACATACAACTCTAGACACCTCCAAATGCAAAGGAAATGCCCTGATTTGATCTTACACTCACAGGAGTGGAGGGCTGGACATGATCTCCTCAGTCTTGAAGGCCAGTTTCCATAAAAAGCACATGACAATCTGAAGTAAGGAGTTTTATTTGACAGCCTGCCTCCTTTCCCAATACTGGTGGTGTGGTACCCCACAGCAACCCAACACCCTCCACCAACTCCAGAGTTTGTCCACATTTGCTCATCATACCCAGGCAATTTTGAAATGTTTCATACCTGAAGCTACAATGATACTGGGGGCAGTGTCTCGGCTGGCAATGTTTCCTGAGGTATAGGGGTTGTCTGAGACCTTCAGGTGAAGATGAAGGGAGCAATAGGGCTATGGAGAAAGGGGAAATAAAAGTAAAAAGCAAATACAACAGTGTACGCTCCTGATTCTACAGGCTTAGAAACATAACAGTGTCCTTCTGTATTTCTTCCTAACCAGAAAGGCACAGCCACTTTGCTATCATTTTCTGACACAACCCATTCTCCGTGGGAAACTGATCCACCAGGCTGAAAACCTCTCCCAAGGACAAGCTCTTTGAGGCTGTACCTGTAAGGAGAGGACCAGGCTTGCACAAGCAGGTGATGGTTAAGGAGCCACCTGGCTCTCCTGGTTTCTACTCTTTGAGAAGCAATCATGGATGCAGATATGAAATTACTCTCTGAGCAGCACTGCCCAAACTATCTCTGAAACAAAAAGCAGTATAACCCCACTGGTGTGGTGCTGAATCACCTCTAATTAGCCAAGAAAAACAACCTATTTCATACCATTTCTTAACTCTTTTTGACATATGATTGTTCTGAAACGCACTGCAATAAATACAAAGAAGTACCTCGACTGGAAAGTGTTAGTTCAAGTTTAAAGCAAAGCTTCATTGCCCATCTGGACGCGACCTTTAAGATTTCAAACAAATACATCCATGGAAACCTTACCTATTTGCTATTGATTTTGTATGCTGGGTACTCAGGTATGAGTGGTACAGAATAAATCAGCTGAGCAAGACGGTGAGACAGGCAGATTTTCAAAGCTGCCCTTATAATTCCCTCCAAATCTGTAATGAGATAATTTCTGAAAAATTCTGAATGCTATTTCCTTCACTCAGGTTTCATTTCCAGCATTTTTTTTTTCTTTCCAATCTCATGAAGAGCCCTTCATGAAACATGATAAGGGAAGAGCAGGGGAAAAATACTGGCAAGAAAACCTGAAGCAAGCTGACCAAATCGAGGTGGGCATCACACAGGAACAGAACTAGGGCAAAGCCCATGCTTCAGCTTGCCCAGCTCTGTAAGAGAAAGAGGGGCTGCGCAGAGGAACCTTCAGATTCAAAGGAGGCAGGTTTTCCTGAATACCAGCTGCCTAAAGGTTACACCTGCAACCCCAAGAGTCTGGCAGGCTTCCTCTGCAGGAGACCAAGTCCCCTAGGTCACAGGAGGAAGACCACTAATCCATCCTGTCTCAAAGCAGGTGAGTATGACTGAAATGAGAGCTGCCCTGTGGAAAATGGCAGGGTTCTTTTGGCAAAGGCAAATGAGGGTGGTGAGGAGAGATGGGAGCTCTCACTTGTGTGAGCCAGGAAAAGGGGACGTGGGCTGTGCAGCAGGGAACACGAGCTGCCAAGTGGAATGTACTGAGCAGCCTAACTCCAAGTGACAGCCTTGCGAGGGCAGCCGCTGGAGCAGCCCGGGGCACCGGGAGGGAGTGGAAAACAAATTGAGCTGACATGAATGCAGGAAGTGGAAAAGCAGTGCAAGAGCATGAACTCTTTCCTTTTACGTTTGATAGGTTGTGAGGAGACTGAATAGAAAACATATTTTTAAAACTAACATACTCCAAGCCCACTTCAGCATTTTGAGGACAGAACCTGATGGCAACTCAGCCGATTCCCAACTAAGATGAGACCTTGTTAAGATTCAGTCTTTGTGCTACCAGAGGTTTCCTTTCAAATTTATCTCATTTCACAGATATAGTATATAGAAATGGAATATATCTCTAAAAATTAAAAAGTGATCTGTCTAACCAGACAGATGGCCTTTTTAATGGCATGACCTCTTACTGGTTGGAGAGCAGTACTGGTTGGAGTGTCTAGTGACAGCTGGGTGTGGTGTGAAAACCAACCTTTCCTCTCCTAGCCAAACACCTGAGGTTACTGCCCATGGCCACCCCTGACTGTGTTAGCATTCTCTTCCTCATCCCTGATGTACACCTTCTCCATCTCTGTCCTTATGGTCCATCAACAGATATTTTTCCAGCTGTTTTGTGTTCTGCTGCTCCTTTTTGTGTTCCTCCTCTAGCTCCCAGAGCTTAATTCACATACAGACATCTCAATGGTTTTCAGAATTTTCATCAATTGCCTCTGTCCTTTTTTTTATTACCAACAGGCCACTAAAATCATTGTTATCACCAGAATCACAGGTTTGGGTTTCCCTGTCATTACCTAGTTCCCAGCCCTGCTAACTGCTGTACAGCCAGCAAGGGAAAGGCAACCACGGTATGGAACATTTAGACCCCAGACAGGAGATAATGCATAGGTGGCACAGGCCATTGCTCTGCTCACTGCCAATCTTCACAATTATGCTGGATTTCATTACCTGCTTCCTCACATTTTCAAGTTGGCACTTTTATGCTTCCCCCTCAGGAAGCTCATTAGTCCTTAGTAAAATTTCTCATAATAATCCACAAGCCCACTTTTAGCTGTTCTGCAAAGCCCACCTGAACTGTCTCCAATGGCATGACACATTACAAACCAGCTATTAGTGGCTGTCCCTCATCAAAAGTAGGAGAAAGTATTATAACACAAGGATGATGCTGGTCACCATTCACAAACCTAGGGGTAGTCACAATATTTGCTCACCTGCAATAGCAAGGAGCAATGAAAAGAGATGAACAGTTCCAAGAGAGATATTCAAAACACCTCACTTAGATGCTTAAAATTCTCTGTAGCAGATGGCACAAATGTTCCTCCCTATAAGAAGAGGGTCTTTGTCCTGAAATCCTTATAAATTAATATGGAAAATACAAATAAAATGTGGGAGGGAATAAACAGATGTCTGGGGAAGCGAGGCAGAGAGAAAATAAATTACTTGCCTAAGGTCACATAGGACATTGGAGGTAGGCCCAAAAATTGAATAAAGATTCTCCTGAGATTCAGCCCTGTGTGTGAACCACAAGTCCATCCTTGAAAGCTAATTGATTAACTCTCCCAGGCAGATGCTCATTTCTTGCCAGACAGAACTACTCCTCATTTAACCACTTCACAACACATGGTAAGTATCAAACTAAACCAGGATCTTTGGGATAAAATACCTTGGCAGCTATTTCATGAAGTGTATTCATTCATCTTAGGAAATACGTGGTACAGACAAGAAAAACAAAACCCTGGGATTAGATGGAATTTCATTGCTTTCCTCCTTTCTCATTATTTAGAGTTGTCTCACAGAAAATGCGAAGGAATTCTGAGTCCCTGTGAAAAGCCACCTTGAGTGTACTGTCAGTAGAGGGATGGTTCTGTCTGGATCACCTTGTGCTTCAACCTGATTCCTTCTTAACCTCCTTAGCCACCAACTTAGCTGCTGTGTCCTTATTTCTGTTTTAATTCTCACTTAGCTGAGGTTTCAAGAGCGGATGCACAGAGGCCACAGCACTGCACTCACAGGCTGGGGACTGTGCCGTCACTCTGGGAAGTGGCAAAATCCATTTTTCCAATGAGCTGGAACATACCTCACTGCTAAGTCCTGAGCTATTGCTGGAGACAATTATGCTGAAATCCAGCAGTGGGAAGGCATTAGTATCTACTGTGGAGAAAGGATGGGAGCTAAACTACATGTAGAATGGACTATGAAGAATTCACTTATCTATGCCATAAGGAAAAGCAGGATCGTGTCAGGAACAGTTATGTCTAGAAGGAAACTGGTGATGCAGGGATGGCTAAAGAGGTGAGTGGAGTTTGTGAAGTGTTTAAATTCTAAGCTATGTCACACTGACTTGGAACAGAATTGCCTTAGAGCAGAGGAAAATTCCTTTTCTCTGCATTTTCCCTCAGCAGAAAACCTGTATGTATCTGACTTATTTCCAGAAATGTACACTTATAGTGCTTTTGCTTCAAAAATTCTCTCCCTCCCACTCCCAACTTCTGGGGTTTATTCTCTATAACTTCTAGAATTCTTTGATTCCATATTCTTCCTTCATCTGTCCCACCATTAAGCGTGAACCTCAGATGGGATTTTTAAATAGCTTGTCTCTCTTGCAGAATTGCTATTTTGCTTTGTGGTTTGGTACATTTTCTGTACTTCTATCCCTCCCTTTCTATGGCAGGCAGACCGCCTGTTCCTGTAAAAACCTAACGAGTTAGTTTAGTTCAGATTCCAGCTATTTGCTCTCTTTCAAATTTGCAAGTTGACCACCTGAGACTCTTCATGCTCAGCTGAGGATTCCTGCTCCTCGTTCCAAAAGCTTGTGAAAACCTAAACATGGAGGAGTGCTTAGACAATGAAAGAGGCCTCTTGCCTGTTTCACCCAATGCTAGGGGAAGAGAAAAAATAAACATGGCTAAACATTCCTCTGGCCTTATCATAGGGAAGGGCTGATAAATTACTTTCCATTCTCCTGAAAGGACAAAGACTGAGATTCAAAGTTAAAGTCCACTGAGGATTTGTCCCTCAGCAGCCTCAAATCATAGAACAATTCCTACACTCCAGCCCAAGTCACTGAGCACTTAAGAAGTGTAAACAGCTTGACAAGCCTCCACCAAGCTTGCCCAGGCAGAAGTAATTCTCAGAGCAAGTACATAGTTGCATAGAGAGCAAAATAAAAATGAACTAATGTTTAAATAGTGGTTTATGCACAGTGGAGCTCCAAGGATGTGAATGCAATCCACACAGAACCATGAGCTTCTCTGGGTCAGTTCTCACTGTGTCCCTACAAGTGCCCATGATTCTGCTCCTCCTCTTGACCCTTTGGCTTGTTCAAATTCCCTCGAGGGAATTCCAGCTTGTTCAGGCACATCTGGTCTAATTTTAAATGAAGTTTATTGTGTTCTCTGGTGCCCATGGGTATAGTAGCAGATACAGTATGGATGGGAAGGCTTAAGGGAGCTGTAACTCTCTCTCCCCGTAAGAACCGTCCATTTCTGTTTCATACACAGATACAGAAACACTTCCACTGTATAATGGGCAACTTCAGTGGCATAGCCTGGTATATAAAATACCCAATTCCTGCAAACGACTGTTCCCTAAGGGCCACACAGAGCAGTATCCCTGGCTCACTTATAACCAGAATGGTAAGTTAGACATTGTATGATCAATTCACCAAAATACCAGGAAAGACCTTTCAAAGCTCTAACTTCAAATTTATGGAAAAAGAATAAAGTCTACTTTTATTATTTTACTTGCTTATGTGGTTTTCTTTGTTCTTCTGTCTTGCCAGGCCCCTAGAATATTATACTGTCATATCATATAAAAAATCCCTTGAGTTTCTGATAAAACTGGTTATAATTTGAGAAGGTCAAGATGTCATTTTTTTACTGAATATGTTCACTTGAGTTAAAACTAGATTATACAATTTATTAGAAATGCAAAGGCTTCTTTACATAGTCCCTTCCAAAGAACTGAAATATTTTATGCTGGCAAAGTTTTTTGCATGTCATCTTTTTTGGTTTTCACCTCACAGAAACATCTGATTAAAAATTCACTTAGTTACAATTTTAAAAACTTGAAAGAAGAAAACAAACCCAAACAAATTTAGTCATGATCGGAAATAACTCTTCTGTTTTACCCCCAGTCTTTCCTATTTATTTTCTCCAAACTGGACAGAAAATGAAGGGCTTGCATTTGGCTCCATCAAAAAATCAATTATTTGAACAGCTTCAAATATTTATTCTTTGCTATTGCAATAGTGCATGACATTCAGTTAAGAGATTAGTGTAGCATTCAGCTACAAAGTATAATGCTGATTCAGATTCTAATGCCTCAAAATGGGAAGTGGTTTTTTTGGTTTTTTTTAGATGGAAAACAACATTCAGGACAGGACATGCAAGTACAGGACAGCAGCAGGAAGAGCAGTCTAAACAGATTCTGCCTGGAACCATATTAGAATTAGTATAATATGAAAGCTACTGAGAATACCAAATACAGGGGTTCTGAGTATTAACCCACTACTGTGTATAGATTGTATCAGCTGAAAAATATGTCAAGATCAGTTTAAGCTTTCTAATTTGATAGAGATCTCCAATTCTATTCATATTGCTTATATTTCACTTTCCCTCTTCGAAAGTGTTTGTATATAATGATGATTAAAGACTTAGCTGTATATGGATCTATATCAATAAGTACAGAGATAGATACAATTTACACCAACACAAAGCTGTACATATATTTGGATGAATGTGTCGATTCTTACTTCTGAGCTCAAAGAGAAAATGATGAATGTTAATAAATATTAATGCCAACAGTGCAGCCTGAAAGAAATCCAAGCTCTCTTTTCCTTTGAGCCTGTTTCCAGTTATTGGGTCCCTCAGAGTTCTGAGCTACGGCAGCTCTCGCCTCCCATCTAGTGTCCAGAGAACCGACTGCCAGACACAGCACCCAGCTTCCCCTGCTCTCCCAGGGAACACAGCACTTCTGCAGAAGGCAGCTGATCTAGGAAGCTTAATTTTGTTCCAGAAATTAAATTAAATTAAGCTAAATTACAATGCCAGCTCTTGCAATAACCCCTGGCAGCCCAAGCCTGAAGCACTGCACTCCATGAGATACACTTCATGGAGAGAGGAGCTGCCCTCTCTTTTTTGTGCTCCCCGATAGAAAAAGATTGTTTTAGGGTATTACCACCCCCCAGGTTCCCCCCTCAGGTACTTACTAGGACACAGTGAATGGGATTTCCTCTCAGGTCTGTGTGTGGAGCCTGCAACAAACTCCAGTCTCTCCCTTTATTGTAGGTGATGAAAGTTTTCACTTGGTTGTCAATCTTCTTGTTAGCCAAGAACATTCCCTTTATCCCTGCTACCTAGGAAAAATTGACATGGCTGAAAAATAGATCAAGTCCATGAAGGTTCTGTGCATGTCCCTTTTTCTCTGTCAGACCCACCAGGGCTCTGGTGGCTGGGTCAGTGTGGTCGGTGTCAGGGCCAGAATTGCCAATGTACATCAAAGGAAGGCAAGCTGGGGTGCTGGGGAAAAGACAAAGCCATCAAAGGCTCAAAGGTGACAAACGGGAAAGGAATCCTGTCATTCAGAGTCATCACTGGAACATTACATACACCATTATCTGTAAAGTGACAACCTCTCAACTGTGTAGGCATCATTCCCCCTGAAAGATGAAACATGTACAGGCAATTATTTTTCTCTTGCACAGCAGCAGCAGGAAACAGCAGCAATTTTGGCCTTGCGAAGAAAACAGCAACACACACACACACAAACTTGCAGTTTCTATTCTTATCCAGCCTTCTTCAGATATGTCATCTAAGGTCCTCAGTGTGTTTCATACTTATCAGTGTTTCAACAGGATAACTTGGGGCACGGAGGTATTTTTATTATGGTTTTGTATTTTGAGGAAACCAAAGCACTGGTGACTCAAGCATGGCCATACAAAATGCTAGTTCACAGAGCTAGCCATGAGATCCACATCCTTTTACTTTTTCCTGGTGTTTTACCCAACAGTTTAAATCCACAGACCTGAGGGAGGATTTTGCAAAGACATGACGCTAACAGATTCACACTGGAACCAAGCCTAAAAGTATCTTAGTGAGGAGAAAAAAAAAGTCAACCTCAAACCACAACTCACACTGCAGAATGTTCCCATCTTCTCAGCACACTGAAAATCAATAGTCCAATAGCTACTGCAGCTTGAGAATGAATTTGTTAGGCTGTCATTCTGCAATCTGAGTGCGGCAATAAAAAGGGAAGTGAAATCAGGAGAAGGAGGGGGAAAAGTGAGAAACTTTTTGGTTTCCAGCAAGTCTGTTCAGTCATCCACCTCACGTCTGCTTATGATGTAGAATTAGCAGACAGAATCATTCATCAAGACTTTTTATTCCCAGAGATTATTACTTAAATGACATTGCATGGCAACACAGCAGATTCTGAGCTTTTTCCAGCTCAACCCATTTAATTATGTGGCTGGACTTGGATGCTGCAGCTACCAGTGAACAGGACCTTACTGCACTTTTAATCACGTGCTGTGAGAGTACTTGTGCACAGTCTTTCAAATAGCACCTTCCTGAATTTCATTTGAAGTTGCATAAAGACTTTGACATGGCTTGCTATAAAGGGCAATAGTCTTTCAATTAAATAGTTAACTAATTCATTGTTGATATAAGCAGAAAAAAGACAACCTTTTCAATTTCTCAGCTGGATTGTTTGATCCCATCCAATTAAGTATTCAGGATTTCACTGCTGTAGTAGAAAGGCACCCTGAAAAGACAAGGGTACTCCTGTCTCCCAGTGATACTGCATGAATAGACAGGGATGGAAAAATAACATAGTTCTGCCTTTACTACCAGAGGCTAGAGACTATAGATTCAGTTGTACTTTGCTTTGTTGCTGTCCCAAAATAGTTCTATTATATAGTCCCTGTGAAATGCTGGCCATAAATGATTAAAGAGCATTTTATATATCAGGCAATAAAAGTGTTCTGAAATCCTGTGAATTTCTTCTTTTTATGATTCTAGTCATGGGCTGGGACTCAGAATTCTTTCCTAAGAAAGCAAAGTTATTCTGTCAGTCTTGGACAGCTTTATCTTAAATAAAGGCTGCACACACTATACATGCTTGTGTGCTCTCAGCAGGAAGAGACAAACCTATTGCATATACACAACCCTGACACACACAGGGAGCTGTTCAGCCCTGCTGCTCACACAGTCACAACAGAGAAAGACCCAGGCAAGCAGTGCATGACCACCAGTGGCCAGAGAGGAAAGCACTCCACCAGCTCCCACACAGGAACTGTAGAATCCTCACCACCCTGAATGCATTCTGTGCAGCTACAAATGCTACTCTACAGCTTCAGAAAATTCCATACAACACACTTGAACACACAACTCTAAAGAGATTTTTCACTCCCCATCACCACCTTCATACATCAAACATATACTTCTCAGCCACTATACACACTGCTAGAAAAAAGTGAGTTCCAGAGTGATAGGCATATATACCACAGCTACAGACACACCTCCTCACAGTCTGTTATCCCTTCAGTCATGGGTTATCACAGGCAAGACTGATATGCTGTGGATCATTCCAACAGAGCCATACCACATCACTGGGGAGACAAAGGTACTAGAAAGGTCACTCAGACCCAGTGGTCACTGATTTAGCTCTGCCCTTACTTTAGTAGGTGGTCAATAGGACAACCTCTTTGTGAACTTAGTGAGACACTGTGAAAGAACTTTTATTTTCCCTTTGTACCTAGTACCTGCTGAGAAGCATTGAGCAGATTTATCCTTGATTTAGAATCAATTTAGGAATTACACACACAAATATGTTCACCAAAATGGAACCAGAAGAACTTACTTCTAACATCTGACAAACATGCACACAGACACCTGCACTTTACACAGGCATTTCTCTAGCATCTTCTCTAATGATGATGCTTTTTTAAATATACTGCTGCCACCAGAGAAAGACTCAATTTGCAATCTCTCCACTTACTTTTAATTTATCTATGGATTTTTTTTCCTTCTCTTGCCTTCCTCTCCATTTCTCCCTAGATCACTATAACAATCTGACTCAGAGAACCATGTTGGCTGGCTCGGTTCCCTTCCAGCAAGAACACCAAACTGAAAGGAAGGTTTGTGCCAGATTCCATGTCAGCCAATATTCCTTCTGTCTAGATAATCAGCAGATATGACGCTGTAAGTCTGATTCCATCAATTTCAATCCAGGTTGCTGTGGGGTGTCAGCTGAATAAAACAAAACAAAATATTTTCTTTACCCCCTGGGATGTAGGACACCTTTACATAATGCAGTAAAGCTGCTTCCTCAGCTGACAGTAATAAGAGGCAACAGTTTTTCCATGGGCTGCCAGCACCGCAGAGAGATTAATGGTAAAAAATGTCCAAATGACTGAAATGGCAGTGCCCATCCTCCTCCAGTCCATCTGCACTGATGTATAACTCTTGGGCTCTCTGGACAATTCAAGGTGGTTTCCAAGTAGAGGGCAGCTGAAGGAAAACTACAGAGCAGAGCTAATACTGAGACAGTGACGGGGAAATACAGGAAGCATCTTATCTTCAAAGGTGCTCAGATCTGTTTCATGACCTTTATTCTAAATGGTCAGAAAATACCCTGGAGGAGACCTGAAAACAGAACCTGACCCTCAGAATGGCAGCTGAGGACTGAGTTTGTCCTCAGCTGAGTGCTGTCTCCAGAGGGAAAATAGGCAGCAGAGCAAGAGACGTACAAGGGCACATGAAAAGTCCTCGTCTTAGGATGAGCTGTCATAGAAGACAACACAAATTGGCCTTTTTACAGGTGAGCTTAAGCAGAGCACACTTGCTCAGAAAAAGGCTCAGGGGTAAAGAGGGCATCAGAATGAGGCAGGAGTTTCCATGCTTGTGGGATAGCCCAAGAGGGCATATATATAAACACTTAAGTTCCCAGCATAGTCCAAGCTGAGAAAGGTGACAAGGACAGCTGAAGACTGCAGTCTCTCCTTAACTTCTAAAAAAAGGGATTAGACTGACAGAAGTGCAACGACAATTGGAGAATGATACTTTTTTGAATGTTGGGAGCTTTCAGAGCCATAGAGCCAACATGGGTCCAAGCAGGATTTTGGCTGAGAGACAGAGCTCCTCTTAGCAACTGAATGAACTATTCCATGACTTTTACCTATGCACCAGAGAGCCATGAGCTGTTCCTCACCTGAGAACCTACAGGTGAATACAGCAGTGAATCTATGGAGGGGTAAACTCTGTGTTTAGTCATTTGTTGGCTTTGCTGTTCACATGCATATTACAAGACTGATGTGCAAGGAGGAAACGGTACTGGCATCATGTGAGCTGCTGAGATAGCAACGGGATGTTTGGAGTTATGACATACCTCATAGAGGTCAATCATCACATTTCCCTCCAGCCCTTGACTACTCTTGACATTTTCCAAGGCCAGGGTGAAGTAGATCCCTCGGGTGTCGGAGATGTACAGATTGTATGTGTCGTTCTGGTTCCACTCTTGAACAGCTGCAAACACCTGATTCTCATCTGTGCTGATAACATGCATGTCCTGGGGAAAAGAAAAGAGAAGCAAGTTACTAGAGGGAGATCTGTGCTGCCATTTCCAAGAGTACCAAAGTTATTGGGCAGGAGAAAGGGATATATTTTTAGGCTGGAGTTTAATCAGGAGCCAAGTAGACAATACTGCAGTATTGTACTCTAGTATTGTTTACAGCCACTGTAAGCAGGTAGTTCCATCAGGAGTATTTTACACCACCTCTATTCTGCCAATTTGCAAAGCAGTAATTAACTGATGAGGTGCTAATTGAACATTTACATTGGCACTACAGCGTTATACAGCAGGACTTTGACTCCCCTTACCAACACCTTCATTTTAATGAACACTTTGTCTGGTGAATGAGGGTAGTTTATTTGTTGGGTTTTTTTTCCTTTTGGCACCTGAGTGTTTCCACTAGTGACTGTGCAATCACAGATATTAAAAATGTAGGGCTTTTAAAAAAAAAGAAAAAAAAAGATCATCTGAAACATCTGTTTCTTGTACAGCATTCAGAAGCCAAGTATGCTAAGGACCTGATACAAGTAGGATCTAATGAGGGAACATCTGCTGTTATCTACTGTTTCTAATGAAAATGTGGGCTGGAGCCAAGGCTCTGGACCATTGTACTAAACAGCATACCCCAAGAAATAAAACAGAAAATAACCCTAATCCTCACTGGATAGAAAGAACAGAAATGTACTTAGATCACGAGCATTATGAGTGAGGTTTTGTTTTACTGTTTGTTCTGTGTGTTACAGCAGGCAGGAAGCAATGAAAAGATTTCATAAGTAAAGAAAAAACAGGAACTATTAAACCTGATCCCATCTTTCAATGCCTGGAGAAATTATTACCCATTTTATTTTATTTTCTATTACAATGGAAAAAGCCACCAAGAGACAGATTGTTATAATGAAATTCCAAGGCTCTATCTGCCCAGCACAGGCACCCTCAGTTCTTTGGTGCCATAAAAATCTGTGGAGGTAGGAAAAGAAATTAAGATTTCTTAGCACCAGGTGATTCCCAGAAGTCTCAGCTGTTTGGTCTGTTTTGGGCAGATATTCCAAAGTTATTCTGCTTCCACGAATCTCAGCCAGGACTTTCTATATGCAAAACTGGGAACTTTATCAGAAAATATATTCTTTGGAAGCTGATGTTACTTCTCCCTTCTGCTAATAATAGTCTTTGAAAATTCACTGTCTGGTAGCTTTTTTTAGGGAGGATTAACACTTCCAGATGAAGCACTGTAATGTAAAAATAAAAGATAATACAATGAAGAAATTTGATCTATAAATTTGAAAGTGGATTCACCTTGGAGTTAAGATTCAGAAGAGTTGCTTGTTCATCCAGATCCAGATCTGAATACAGAGTGGATGAATATGCACTTGATTTACTTGCTTCCTTGCACTGGAGAAAATCGTATCCCAGAAGATGGGCTTATTTTGTGGAGGAACAGATTGGCTTAATTCCCGAGGCAATAGGAAAGGTAATATAAGTCCCACTGACTTCTACTAATTTTGGCTGTGAACAGACATCCTCTCTCAGCTCCAGCTGTGCCAGTAGGAGTTACAGCCACAGCTGTTTGTCTGTGGCTCCTTATTTCAGACTGTCACCCTGGTTCAATCTGCTGGTAGATCTACATCAGCAGGTGTTCCCAGTGTGCTTCAGGCAACATTGGTTAGCACAGCTCTAATCTCAAGTGTTAATTTCTGCATATGTGCACACATGGGCAGGCCTCTCCATTTAAACACAGACACAAATTATAAGTAAAACCCGTTTTGTCTGGTGAATGCACTTTTTCATTATCTTACCATTTCATTCAATAGTTTTGTAAAAACTGGGGGAGAGGGGTAAAAAGATACTTTGATCAACATCAGAGAAAACTAAAGCAATTTCACAAATGCTGAAGAAGCAAAGAAGTTAATTTATTCACTAGATGCTTTCTGCATTTGATTCAGAGCATGCTGTAAGGTGGAAGTCTAAAGAAGATTCCAGTAAGGCTGAACAAATTTAAGCCTAGGGAAGCAACGATTGAGACTGAATTAGTATAATATACGTAATGCAGAAAGTCAAATAAGATAGCATTCCAACTGTGTGCCTTTGGGGATAAATTAACTTTTCCTCTTAATATGGCCATGTCCAATTGATGTAGCAATGATGCAAAGCTTTGATAGGAAAGAATTGGTATATGGGCATCTAACAGGTCTTGGACCAGCATCAGGAATTTCTTCATTTCCACATTGGGAAAATTAAAATCAATCAGCATATCATATTCTTTTTCTTTTGTTTTCCAGGGTGGGGATTAATATCTTGGGGGAAGGAGTAATACAAAAAGACAGCCTTCACCTTGATATGGCACAAGCTCTGTACAGAGACGGAAGAGGACAGGAATGTGAAGCGAGGTCCCTTTCTCAAACACTTGTCATCAACTTCAGGGGCTCCCCTTGCATCTGTCTACTGAGAGCCTGAGCTTTTTTCTCTCTGTTCCAGAACATACTGGAAGTACATTAATATGCAGTTCTACTATCTGTCCCTTTTCTCTTTCCAAAGGCAAAAGTAACATGATGCTGTAACATGGGTTTGATCAGGGGTCTACTGAAATGACTAAAAGCCAAGGCTTTCTGAATTACTAAACAACTGCCCTTTTTTCATTTGGTCAGGGAACTTTTTTCCCTGGCACGGTAAATAGTAGGGATGTGTAATGCCAGTTTTATTCTCCCAGCTCAGATGGTCAGAGCACGGTGCTAATAACTACAATCAATCCCATATGGGCCATTTACTTAAGAGCTGGACTTAAAGATCCTTGTGGGTCCCTTCCAACTCAGAATATTCTGTGAAATGTCTGTGAAGATGCTGGCTCTTGCCTTTGCCTTCTGTGAAATTACTGGGGCTGTCAGCTTTTTTAAGGTGTGCATTTAAGGATTTTATTTATTTATTTTTGTTATTGCTTCTTCCATCAGGATGTGCACCCTGAGGTTGAATGAGGTGATGAATTTAAAACACAGGTACCATATGCACCCATTCCATCACTATTCAACTGAACACCAGTTAAGACAGGTCTTTTTAAAAGAGAAATTGCTTTACTTCCTTCAGTATTCTCAAATGTCTGCCCAGTGCACTCGTCTAAACTGAAGTAAATGCACCACCATGTGTGATTATCATGAGTGACACTACAGTGTGTGAGAGAGCCCAAATTGTAGTGCTGGGGTACAGAACAGGCAGCATCAACCCACAGCTCAACGTCACTGCAACAATTAACAGATCCCAGTAAAGGCTATTTACAGGTATCTGCTTGAATGGAACAGAGTTTCAAGTTTCTTTAGGCTTTTAATCAAAGTAGCTATGAGGCTGTTAATGTCAACAAGAATAATATTTTGGCTTGATTTGCTGTAGGCCATCCTGACTGAGCAGCAGCACCACCTGCCAAAGCTGCCTGCCCTCACACACCTCCAGTTCAGGAAGAGTGACACACAGAGACAAAAAGCTTGGTATTTCCAGCCTCAGCTCCAGAAGTCACTTAGTACTCTTCACCATATTTGGCCCCTCTTTCTTAGCTGAAGGAGATAAAAGAGTCTGAGCATAAAAGAAGCTGTATGTTCCAATTCCTTGAATAATAAAACTCTATGTGCATTTTTCATGAAAGTGACTATCTTGCTTTGATAGCAGCCTCCAAGACAGCCACAGTTCCACTGTAGCTCCTTCCAAGCCAAATGCAGCTCTTCAGTCTTTGAAGATATTCCGAGATTGTGACAAAGCGTCTTTCTCTGGGTCAAATAACATGAATATATTGCTCCAGTTCCTCTTCTCTGGAACACATTGTAATTTAATTCTAGCGCATTTTCTGTGGCTCTCCAGCGATCTCTTTGAGAAGGTGGGCAAAAAAGCAAGTGTGGGCTAAAGGAAACAATAAGTTTAAAGCAAACAGTGTCTCTACAGATGGTCTGAATTGGCTGCAAATGAAATTTTTTATTTGGCTTTTACAATAACCATTCTAAAATGCAAGTCTGTTGCTAAGGGCTCCTTTAAAAAACACCTGTTTAACTCTGAATTTACAAAGTGATTTCTCTTGCTTGGGCAGGATGTTTCAAACCAACTTATCTTAAAATGTGACTGAAAGTGTTGAGGCAGACCACAGGTCTCCTGTGCCAGAGCTAAGGTCTCATGGCTCCTCAGTGTCCTACAAGCTGGGTTTCCAGGTGCTGTGAACAGGAGCAAAGGCTTCAAGAGCAGGGTAGAGAAGGTGACACACCAAAGGGCAGGGTTTGAGCTGTAGTCTGTTTATATGAAGGTCACCCAGTCAATCCACTACAAACAAGTCTGTTGGGCTGAGAAATCAAAGGTAGCCAGTTGTGAAAGTAGCCAAGTTATCCCTTTGTACATTTCCACCCACAAAATCTGATGCACCTTCAACTTCTATGAATCGGCTGACCTTGCACTTCCATTTTTTTCCTTTTGACAATCCCTGCTTATTTTCTGGGAATACATTTGTCTTCTGATGTTAGACCTCATATAGAATCCACAAGATAATTTGCTACCTTTCAGCTTAAATCTCATTTAAGACAGATTCTATCAAGAATGTAAAGGAAAAAAAAAGTCCTCTTTGTTAAGAACCCATTAGGACTTCAGCTGCAAATTGGTGGTTTCTTCAAAACGGAGCTAACATTTTATATAGGTCTTTCGAAAAATTCAGCTTCAGAAAGCAGAATCATCCTTTCAAGCTCCAATGCTAATTTACCATTGTTAATTAGGCCAGAGTAGGCACACAAAGACATCTTTCTGCTTGGTTCCCATTAAAATCTACTAATGAGGCAAAGCACAAAAAGCAACCTATACAAGATAGTGAGAGGAGAGGGGAAGTTTACTACAAAAAAAAAAAAATAGAGAATCCCCTCCAAAACTTAATTAATTAACCATAAAGAAATGGTAATTGACATGGGCTGTGTTATCTGTCTACATTTCATGCTCATGTCCTTGACTAGCCAACGTGCTGACTTGTGGTTTTAGTCCTTTCTTGCTTGCAAATGTTCTGTTAAAAAAGAATGCTGTTCTCACTCAGTGCATGTCATCTTGCATTCCTTGTGCTGGACTCAAGATCTTCTGTGCAGTCAAAATATCTGTAGGCTCATATGGACATTCTAGCAGCAGCAACACCTACCTTGGGCAAGGAGTACTTTGGCAGCTTCATCTGTGCAAATGGGCTCCTCCTATACGAAACGTAATAATGTGGTCTTCCTCCTGATGTCAACTACGAGAGAAGCAGGAAAGTTATCATCAGGTTTTTCCTAATATTTTTTTTTTATTATCAGAAAGAATATCAGACAAAAGCTGTTAAGAGAAATACCACAGTGTGGTGGCAATGGCTTAAAACTGCAGGGCTGCTACAGCTCAGGAATAAACATTGATCCAACTGGCAGGGTCTGAAAAAGAAAACAAGAGGAATCCCATTCTCCCCAAAGGCTAGAATCTCATGTGGAAATTTGTGAAAAGTGAAGTCTTGACTTCAGCTGAGCCATTATGTCACCTGCTGATACCACAGCTCTCCTGTGCCTTATTGGGAAACTCTCTGTTCTTTGCTATCTGCAGAGCTGCCCTGCAGGCTGCTGGTTAGATCAGCAGATTGGCAGACATGAGTCTTGATTTCTGTTGCTGCTTCCAGCTTTGGTTCCTGCATGGCCCTGGACAAGCAATCAGAGGCATCTGCTACAAGATCAGCTAAATATTCGCAGTTATAAAGGGCAGGAGAAACTTGGTCGATTTGGCATTTTTGTGAGTCTGGCCATATATTGAAGTGCATAAATACAGACCTTGAAAATGCTGTGTTAGATCAATGTGAGTTATCATTTTCTACCACCTATTAAAGGAGGGAAAAAGAAAGAAAAAAGCTGTCAATTTTATCTGGCTTCCAGTGCTACTGAAGTATAATCAATGTTTGTAAAGTACTTTGAAATCCTTGGATGAAAGATACTGAAGAACAAATATTCCAAGGGATTCTCCATGCAGAACTGTGCTTTAATTGCTTGATACCTGAGCTTATGAAGACTTTTCTTTAATAGTAAGTGTTTTAAAATGCACTGCAGTAGTTTAAAATGCCACATACACAGAGGCAGGGTCATACCAGATTAAATAAAATAAGCACTATATCTCATTCTAAAGCTCTTCACCTTTTTTTTTTTTAAGGGAACTGGGCAAAAGTTAGGAAAGAAAGGCCAGAAATATTTTTTAATGAGAGAGTGTGAGTTTGTAAATAAAACAAATTTAAGTAGGAAAATAAACTCCCATTCCTTTACCCTAGTGCTTTTGAGCCTACTAATTCATTCCAAATGGCTTAGCTGCAGAAAAGCCAGATGGAGATCAAGGAAGGAAGGGAAGGCTAGAAGGAGGGAGTTCATCTATTCCTCCAAGCAAACACAGGCTGGCACAGGCTTATTCCTCCTTTGAAGAACAAAAGGGATAACACCAGGCCCAGAGTCAGCTGGGATGGCTGAAGAGAAATGCTCCAGCTCCTGTGTCTCTCGAGCCACAAACACAGGCATCCTGGATTAAGAGCATGGCTGAACAGTGATGCATGCCCCAGTTTTCCCTGCCACATAAACATCTCGTTCTTGCCCAGACACACTAGGCAGAGAAGCTGTTCTGAAGCGTATGTTCCAGATTTATTTGTGGATTATTTAGACTGGTGTTTACGACTGAGTTCATTAACTGAAGCCAATTAGCAATCAACTAACCCAACATAAAATATCAATCCTCTCTCTTCCCTCCACTCACAAGCATGCTAAAATATAAACTGTCTGGAAGCCTAGTTTAGTGCTGATGATCTCCAGTTCACCTCCATGTTCCCGACAATTCTGTTGTTATTTTTTTCCTCTTCAGCTGACATTAAATGGACATTGGCAGCAGCCTCATGAAACCCACAGTGGTTTAAACCTATTCACCAGCTCTCACCTGGAACACAGCTTGGCTGAGTACATCCCATCTTCTGCCATTTCACTACAATCACAACTGAGGCATAACAATAAAGCCTGATTACTCCTTTGGTGCTTTCCCTGACTCACTCCCTTCTTTGTATTTCCCTCTCATACTCTAAAAAGCTTTGGTCTACTCTGTTCTAATAGCAGATGAGTGACACACCACTTCCAGCTGGGGGGTTAAAGCAGTAATTCCAGAGTGCTGATGAGATTGCAGGGAGTGGCACAGAGCACTCCAGCTCACACAAAGTACATACTCCAGGCAGGAACTCTGTGGCCCTGCAGTGACAAGATAGCAGAGCTTAAAGGAATACAGTTAGCACTGTAACACACTGCTACAATCCATTCCATGCCTTTATGGATCCAGTGTTAACAGAGTGGTTGCAAGCTAACACACATGTACACACATGCAAAGGAATGTGAGAGAAAATAAAAGAATATAGAATGATATAATATAAAGTAATGGAATAAATAAGATAAGAAGGTGTTCTGCACCTGAACAAAGACATAATCACCCTGGACGATCAGGGAGTTATGGTCAATGTAGCCTGGGAAGGGTTTGCTGCGAGTGGCTTCACTGCAGTTCTGCATCTTGCAGGTGATGTATTGGGCATCTGAAAGGAAAAGAGCAAAAACAATACACTGAGATCCTGAGCACAGATTCTTCCTACTGTCATAAACCTGTTTGCTGCGGCAGCACTTTCGCTTCCCAGATTCACGTGAAGTGAATTGACACCATCCATTCAACACCACACAGCCCTTCTTTCCCTTACATTCTCTGTAAATCCACCCTTGATTACTTTCTTCCTTTAAGTTCTTTACCTCCCTCAGCCTCCCATTATTTCTTTCATTCTGCCCTAGATCAGACTTCAGAGCTGTACATTTTTACCAAGGGAGAGCCTTCTATGCTGAGCTTTGTATTTCTTACAGCACTTACACTCTGTAGAGTAATTCAGATCAGCCTGGAAAGTACCTCAGACCACCTCCTGTTCAGGGGTTTTACCTACTTCTCCACTGGCATTGCAGATTGACGCACCCTGGCAGACCTGGGCAATCATTCCACGCTCCCTTGTAACTGGAGGCCTTAGCAGCTGCAAATGAACCGGCCTAAATTCAGCCATCCATCTCACAGCCATGCAGACCACCTCATCCACTGTCACTACGCGGGATGTTCTCATCTCCTATTCTGAAGCACTGCAAGGTGCTCATCTCACAATCTGTCACCTGAAGAAAAACAATTTGGATTTCTTCATGGGTGCAATTTATCCTAGAATACAGAACCAGATTCTCAGTATTCTGGTCGGACTCCTTCAGACTCTTAAAGAATTTGTACTTCGTTTTATGACAAACCTCATCCACACAAGGAGCAGTTTTGACTTTTTAACATTATTACTACATGATAGAAACACTACATTGCATTTAATGTTGGAAGTACTTCTAATCATTTTCCTTGGAGAGACACAGCCCCTTGTTTCATATAATTACCACCTTCAGATCAGAGAAATAGCATTTTACACTGAAATAGAAATGGCTGGAACTTTGCAATCTCGTATTTAATCTTGGTTTTAATTAAAACTATCATTTGACATTGCTTGCTTCTAAGGGCTGTTGACGTCTGCTTGAAACAGACATGCAGGGTAACGAGCCTTCAGGGAAGTTTGATGAGGGATGATTTTTCTCCAGCATTTGCAGAGTTCTTGGAATATATAAAGTGCTAAGTATTATTAGTCACTGCCGTTTATAACATTTCATGCTTTTGCAGTTCACTGCAAAGCATTAATGAATACAGCCTGGGCAGCATAATCGAAATGAATTTCCCTTCAGAGGGACATGATTTTTTCCACATTAGCCACGAGAGGGCAGGGAACGACACAATTCCCAGCCTGCTCTTTCCAGTGAGCTCAGGAAAGTTCCCTTTCAGAGCCACTCAGCCCTCTGCCCCTCTGCAGCGAGGAAGGAGGGGGACAGGGGGGCTCAGCCCCTCCCAGCACCCAGCAGTGCTGTGCTGTGCAGCAGGTCCCCTCCTTGTCCTAAGACAGAGTACTGAAAGGTCACAATAAGGTCTCCTCGGAGCCTTCTCTCCCCCAGGCAGAGCAACCCCAGCTATATCAGCCTCCACAGGGAGAGGTGTTTCAGCCCTGTGATCATCTTTGTGGCCTCCTCTGGACTTGCTCCAACAGGTCCAGAGCTTTCCTGTGCTGAGGGCTCCAGAGCTGGGCACAGAACTCCAGGTGGGGTCTCTCATTCTGTCACAATAAGGTTCCTGAGTGAAATGCATGCCAATCCTGAGCTTCAGCACAACAGTCTCGGCTGAAATGGTCCTCCTGCCACCTGAGCTGCTGCAAAGACTGGGAGGCTTTTCACACATGGAATTGAGCCACCGAGCATGGAGATAACACAGGCTCAGACCTCTGTTTCCCACGTTACTTCCTTTCCCCTCACCATTGTTTTCTTTTACTTCCACAGGCACACTGGCATCTGGGACACACCAAGGGGGGAAACTCCAGCACCCTCCTCCTTCCCATGCAGAGGAATTATCTAACCTGAGAGCACAGGGACTGTGTGCTTCTGGGACCAGCCAGCAAAGAAGATTAAGGAATCTTGTCCACAAGAGATTTTAAAGAGCAGGCCAGGTTGACATCCATTAGAGGAGACTGAGGTTCTTTCAGTCCTGCTTTAATGGAGGAATGGGGACTATCCCTATTTCTGCTGGGATTGCATGAGTCTGGGCAGCAGTGATTATACCACTGATGAAGATTTACTAAAGCAATTCCTGTCAACTTTTACAGTGCAATTCTCCATGGCTTCAATTCTAAAATGCCAGTAATAACTACTAAAGGGCAGAGTACTGAAATTGCTTAAGCTAATCTCCCAAACAGCCAACACTGAGATGTGCACAAGAAGAAAAGCTCCTTTTTCTACAGGAGACAGAAAGAAGGAAAAGCAGGCTTCTTGCAGTGCCTGGTTCTCACTTCTTTTTTCCGAGGGGAAGATTTTATGTGTTCACATTAACGCAAGATTTTTTTTTCTTTTCATTCTGGTGGACATTTTATGTGACTCCATTGGCAGAGGTTTGTAACTTAGCATTAATTAATGTCAATTAATGTATTCAGTTGCTAAGCTCTGGAATTAATTTCATTAGTTTTCCTGCACAGATGTTTTCCCTGCCATAGGTAATTAGGACATTATGCTTTTCATTTCCAGAACCCTCACCTCCAACAACAGCTGCTGTTTTTAATATACAACAACAGTCACACTGTGCCTGGAGAGGAGAACATAGCAACTCCCAGCTCTTACACCCCCAGCCACTTTGATTTTGACAGGTTTAGATACCCAGAGTAGGAATCGTCTCAGGGAATGGCATCTACTTCTGAAGAGGAAGCAAGAAAAGTCACAGAACACAAGAACGGAGGAGATATCTTGTAAGGGAAACCTCTGAAAAAATTAATCTGTGTCAGTGGTGAAAAAGAATTGCAAATGCTAACACATACAGCAAGTTAACAGGCAGGGGGACCCTGTGCCATGAAATATTTTAGTCTTTTCCATGCTCATACATTCTCAAAGGAAATGGATCCAGCCTATCCCAGAGACATTTCTTGGCTCAGCTGGTGGAGATGGAAGGTTATTGGTGGTTCCTGGAGTCTGGTGAACCTCTGGAAAAGGGAGAGTTTTAGATCCCTTCCTAAAGCAGTGGGACTTTCTTCAGGATATTTTGCTGACAACTGCTTTTTTTTTGGATTAAGTATCAAACCCTGATATCCACTGCTTCCTAGTGTAAGCTTGCATGTGTATCTCCTGAAAACCTTATTTGATCACAGGGAGAGTCAGAGAAAATAGTCACTGTACTCTGCAAATGTATAATTTATATTTTTCTTATCTTCAGTTCATTGATGAACGTGTCTTTCCCTCTATCAATAAACCCACTGAGGACAAATCATGAGTTTTTTACAATATAATCAATGGTCTATTTCTCTCAAAGATTTTCTGTGGAGTATCCCCGTTCATTACTGAAAAACTTAGATATTAAGGGGTAGTTTCTACTTTGAAAGCATGGCTGGCATCCTGTAACTAATGAACCCCCAGAACATGGTAGTAACATATGTCACTGAAAGACACGGGCCTGTAACCCCTCTCCCCCAGTGGCCTATAACAGAAATCTAGGTTGCCTTAGCAGTCCAGGTACATCTTCAGCATTCACAACCTCCCATGGCAATAAATTCCACAGTTTAATTAAAATTTTCTCCCATACTTTTTTTTTTTTTTTTTGAGAAACCCACAAAAGAACTGTTCTTTATCCATTTCCATCTGGTCTGAATGTTGATTTGTGAAACATTCATGGTATGGGAATATGTTCACGACTCTCCAGGACTCAGCAACTGCAAAGCAATTAACCAGTAATGAAGATCAGTGAAACGAAACCATCCCATTTACTAACTAATCACAAATCTGGTTTTATCCTGCTGCTACTCTTTCTTCATTGCATGTCAGCATCAGAAATCTTTCTTTACATAAGGAAGTATATCCTCTGCCATTTCTGGCATAAAGCTATAATTAGAGAAACTAACAGATGTCATTCTCCAGGACAAATACTAATCAGGAAAAAACACTAATCACAATCAGGAAAAATAAAATCACTGCACAGGTTTAGGGCACTATAGGAATTAATTCATCACTGTAGCAATGTTAGGAAAAAATTGCCAGGCTAGGTTGCCTACTCATTTTTTCCACAACAGTAATTATTTTATTCTTCCCAGCAATTTTCTGTGAAAACAGAAATTAAAGTGCTAGTGCAGCTTTGTGATTCAGACACTATTGGCCAGATGCTCAGTCCCTGTGGATCAGCAAGCAGAACATGTCTGTTGGCCCCAGGTGAGACTTTGGTCTTACCTGCACCACAGCAGCACCTAAATTACCTTTCAGTAAGAAAAGCTGCTGTGTAAACAAGGACAGCAGAAGAGAGTCAAAGGAAACAAAACTACTTTTTAAGCATCAGGAGCTCTCTAAACTTATGGCAGCACATTAGAAAATCTCTTAGCTTCTTTCATCCACACTTAAAAAAAGTAAATTAAAAACTTCACTCTAAATAAACTAGTGTCTTATCTACAAAAGCAAATGCATGTCTCATAAATGTAACAGTTGTTTTACTGTTTTACTGTCTAGAGAAACTGTCATTTCGACATCCTCTGAGTCAGTTTTGCCATTCTCTGCAGGGCCAGCAGGTACCCAGTTAGTTTCCAAATGCCCTGTAGGAATTCATCTTTCTAATTTGCACCAACAGTCTGGATTCCTCAGTAGGCACCACCTGAATAAAAATCACCTCCCATATAATTAGCTTGAATCAGGCCTTACTGGGATAACCCTACCAAGCTCAAATCAGATAAGCCTGTTAATTTTAGGATCTTGAGTATTCTTTACAAACCCAAACCCCACATGTCATTAAGTTTATACCTTCTGAAAGCACTTCAAGTTGCATTTGAGCAAACTTAGGTTTAACTTCTACCATCACCTGGCCTGCTGACTGTGGTGGTGAATGTAACAAAGAGAAGCTTATCATGCAATTAAAAACCGTAGGGGATTAATTGTCTTACTGGGGTGTTGACCTGAAGCCAGACAAAAAATAAATCACAGTTCCTGCTGACTTTGCTGGCTTGCCTTTGATCCTGCTCCAAAATTAAAGTGAAACACCAGGGACACCCAAGCGTACAAATGAAAATGTGAGATAACATTCATATGAACTTCTTCCAGCCAGAAAAATCAGTTTTACCACGATGGTCTCAGCCCCAGATTGATATGGATTGGGCCTGAAGCCTTTGAAAATAAACAAAAGCATCACATTCCAGAAGATGAAAATTTGTGTGGTGCTCTCCAAAACTCACACAACAGGATGAAAACCATAAATGGCAAAGATTAGCCCTGCAAATCCGTCTCCACCAATACAACTAAACTGAGCAGGCTGCACTCAGCTTGTTCATCTCTACCTGCACCCTAGTTTGAAGAGACACAGAGTGTTCAGAAGGAATCCATCTTTTTTCTGGAAACCAAGGGGGGGAAAAAAGTTGGGAGAATGTGCACTCAGGAACAACATTGCCAGCCAGATCCTCAGCAGGTGTAAATCAACACACCACTGAAGTTATACTGATTTATGCCTGCTAAGAGACTCTTGTTTTGGTCTTGCAAACCTTTTCCATTATGTGCATAAGCACAATAAATTAAGTTCACAGACAGACCACAGTCAGGAAGCAGAGAGAGAGTTACTGGTGTTTTAGCAAGGAGAGCCCAGTGCTAAGGTTGTTGCTCACAGATGTTGGCAAACAACTCAGTCAGGCAGACCCTGTACCCTGCTGACATTTCTGCTTCTTCTCACCTAAAGTCACAGTTATACTATTCAGCTTCAGCTGGAAAATATACCAGCACAAAAATTAGGGTTTTTTTCTTATCTGTATTTAGTTCAGTAGGTTTTTGCTTAGCTCTTTTATTTCCACTTCAGTATCTTTTATTTTATTGTACAGATTATGTTGTTGTTTACACACTACTCCCCTTTCTTTCCTTCTTTTTCTCTCTGCCTTGTTTTGGCAAATCTATCTTCTCAAATTTAATCCCTTTATTGAAATTTTACGCTTGGTTAATTCTCAAAAGAGATGTTCCAAACAAAGTATAAATAAGTAAATGCAAGAACATTAAAAAAAAAAAAAAAAAAACCAAAACCATAAAAACTAAAGAAAAATTATTTGCAGATTACCCTCAGTCTGGAATAAAGGTATCTTTCTCACTTCAGCACACTTCACTCCATTATCCCACTGGTAGAAACACTCCTGCTCCATTCCAGAGGTTTGTTCATCCATTGGAGGGTGATGATTACTTTGTGCAGGAAAAGGACACTGATTTAGTTCTCGAAGAAAGGGTTCTAGTAGACAAGAGACCTATACATACCAAGTTGCTCATGGTAACTAAAGTAATGGACCATGTGCACACTCTTTGTCTCAGCCTTAAAATCCTGTGACCTGCAGTGCTTCCAAATACCTGGCAAAAAATATGCTGTGACATGTTCTGAGGTTACTGCTTCCAGCTACCCACCACAGTCCTATAGGCAGAGACCAACACTCCTTGGAACAAGGGGCAAAACAGAGCATGAACTTAAAGAAAATCCAACCCACTTCCTTATATCACCAGTGGGGTGAGCTGGGGACCTCCTGATTCATTACGAGAAGTTGCATCCAAATGACTGATTTGCAAGAAGGGTCACCCTCGCTGAAGGTTTGGCTGATATATTTGTATTTGTAGTTCTGACACTGAATAAACTGAAAATCTTCAGTTGTGCTGCCTCACAGCTAAGCCAATACAAGTTGCAGAATCTGTTACTGGTGTTGAGTTGATGAGTAATAATTTGTTATTCCCCAATATATTCTTCTTACTAATACTCCTGACTCCTCAGTGAAGCCAATTTCATCTACCTGTTTTTTTGTTTCCACTTAAAGAGCTATAATGAAGCATATTAATTTATTAAGAACTCAAGAAGTGTTTTGCAGAAACGTGTAACAGCTGTGCAAAATGCTCTTATTTCAGCCTAGGAACACAAACAAGACAGGTCAAGGCATTTGGAGAGTGCCACTTTCTCTGCCCACTGTGAGCTGAATATCCCTCAAATGCATCACCAGAATACAGCTCCTTAAACATCACTTGTAGTGCTTCATCTCAGTGACCTCAAACTTTAATGACTTCTAGCAGCAGTATTTTGTGCTGAAATAGGCACTGTCCTGTTAGAATATTTCCTTCTTATTTAGCACGTCACAAGGAATAGAAAGCCTCATGCTCCCCACCTTGCTGCCACATCAGGTAAGTGAAACTGAGAGAAGAAATAATAATCATAGATCACAAATTATAAGAAATAGAGATCATGCATTCTTTCACTGTCACTAATCCTACATATCTTGAAATGAAAAGGCCTTTAAAACTTTATGGTTTCTATCGTAACTGTTTCTTTTCAAAATTCATCTTCCAAAAAATTCTCTTTCAAGAAAAATTTCCATAAGTTAAAAACCAGATTACCTTAAAATTAACTCTTCAGGTATTTTTTTCAGTTTCCAATGAGAAAATGCACATTTTAAGTAACACCACTGTATTTGAGGGTACAATTTAAGGGATAACCTTATCCATTTAAAAAATAATTCATTGAAGGCATCACTAATACTTATGTATTGTGAATGGTAAAAACCTTCTTGCTATGTTGCAGGAAAACTGCTATTTACTGAGGAAACAATATGAAATTAAAATTACTAGATCTCTGGCAGCTGGGTTTTTAGTCTGATGCCTGCCTGAGGCAATCCAATGTTGTGGAAAAGAAATCCATGGAGAAAGATCTGCAAAGGCAGTGGAGCTCAAAGATAAACCTTGAGAAAACCTGGATGGAGGAGAAAAGGCCAGCAGGTGGCTGAGGGTGCCTGAGAGAATTTACAGCCAGTTAGGAGAATATTTTGGAGTTGCAGGTAAAGAAGGCTCCTGGAATAGAAAAAAAAAAAAAAAAAAAAAAAAAAAAACAAAAAAAAAACCACAAAACCCACAACAAAAACCAAACCAAAACAACAAAAAAACCCAACAGACACCTGAAGAGGAAAAGCAGGGAGGGAGGGAAAGAAGCAGATGAAAGTGAAGGACAAAGATGGGATATGAAGTAACAGTGAAAAATGCACTTATACTGGTCATTAAAAGGGTTCTAATGTGAGAGAAATTTGATATTTTCAAAGGCAAAACCTAAGGCAGAATATCCCTGGTCTGCTAAAGCTATAAAGCTGTGAACAAGGTGATGTTATATACAATACATACACAGCGTGAACAAACAGCAGCTAGACTTTGTGACCCGGGAACTTCAATGTCGTGTTCCCATCAACAAAAATCATGTAAGAAGAAATAAAATTGTTGTGTAGCAACTCCAGATACTGCTTATCACCTATTCTTCCTTACCATGTCCTCAGCTTCTTTCACAGCCTGTTAAACCCAACTTTTTGCCTTGCTGGAAAGGCTTCTCTTCTGACAGACCTAACTTGCAGCAGCCAAACTCCTCACATTAAATGAGTGAATCACTAAAAGGAAGTGAGATTTCCATTGTAACATTGCATGGTTACAGCAATATGAGGAGAGCCCAGTATACCCCAGTATCTGGAAGGTGATGTACTTACAACCATCCACTGTCCTTGCCTCCAGGTGCACGAGGTCAGGCTCTCTTCCATTCCCCATCATAGACCTGTAAAAGACAGATTGAGACAAGGGCATTAAAAACAACATATACCATGAATGGCTGAGATACGACTTTCCAAGGAGATCCTGTTAAGCTGGACATACACTCACAAATGACTGATAATTTTTGAAAGAATTTTGGAGTTTTTCCTAAAATGAACTTGAATATTTTAAAGAAATTCTACCATTTTATCTAATCAATGCTATTGTACATATGAGTTCTTTATTTATCACCCCTTTACCTCACTTCTTTCCACATGAAGACTTGTTCCTGCTCTTGTTGGCACCTGAAAATTTGATTTTTCTCCTGGTTTGGTCAGGAAGATGCATTTCAGTTCAGGGTGGGATAGAGAAGACTTTAATTGAAGAGATAATAATATTTGGCAGCACACTAATTATAGCTGTTCCTTTATATTGAACATTTTATGCACATTTGCTTAATTGACACTCTTAATGATCAATGTTCCCTCATTAATTACAAAGTTTTAAAATCTCATTTCATCCTGAGACATTTTATCACTTCTGATCTAATAAAAATGGTGTTCCATTAATAAAAGAAATGTCACATTGAAAATGACTGTTTGTTCATTCTGAATTAACAAGTAACAAAGACATTGAGCACTGCAAGTAAGGAGTTTATGGAATTAAGTTTTGCTTCCATTGTTGAGGTTCCCCTGGGCTGGCACTGTTGGCCTCATCAGTTCCCTGGAAGAGTCCAAATGGCCAGGGGTTGGATGGACAGCCTGAATTATGGGAGTACTGACTGCAGTATGTGCCAATCCCACTGTGCAGCAGCCTCAGCATCATCTCTGACAATCAGCCTTCTTTCTGATCCTGATCCTATCATCCAAGTCATAATCCTGGATTAAAGCTAAGGGTTAAACAACCAGTTTCTTGTTAGCTGCCTGACCTCCTAGCTAATAGAGGCATGAGGGAAGACACACATTCATTTCCAGTGATAGACAAATTAGATGTTCTCCACAAAGCCTCATTATTTTTCAGGAAATCAGAAGAGAGATTCAAACAGTGATTTAGACCCTAATTCAGTTCCCACTGACTGCAATCAGAGGCACCTCCAGTGCTTAATCATCATGTGCATTAACTAATAACTATTATAAAAATGTTAACAATAACACAACTGTGTCCTGATTAATCCTTACCTTTGCTTGACAAAACATGTAGCAATTCACTAGAAAAGGTTTTGTTCTCCTTTGTCAGGGACTGAAGTTTCAGAAAACATTCTGAGCCAGCATTGCTTTTACCTCTTCTCCATTTTTAATAAATGGAGAGCTATTTTAAATCAGTTTATGGCAAGGTGTTATTCCACTAAACATTCAACTTCCACTTCAAATCTCTGCTTCCTGGTAACTGACACCAAGTGAGGAGGGAAGGAAGCACATTCCTAGGGGATTTTTATTATGTCTTCTGTGATCAGCAGATTTAGCACAAGATGCTGGGCCTGCTTGCTACAATTCAGTTCAAGATAGACAGATGCCAGTGACAAACAGCTCTAAAAAAACCACAGAGGGACAAAGTTTGCACTATGGCATAGCTCCTCTTTATTCTTTCTGTTTATTTAAGTGGACTTTAAATACTAGAACTGGAACACTGGAATAGCCCACCTGGAACTGAGCTACTGCAGAGGACATAGCACAGCTTTGTCAGTTCATTCCTCCTCCTGACCTCACACACCTCCCTGGGGATGTGAACTCTCCAAAGAAACAAGGAATATATTCCACAAATTAGAACATTCTGTCTCTTCAGAGCACAACAGTGATGCTCATCCGGCAAAGAACCTGCTGCCCTGGTTAAAGCACATGAGTCTTCAGATGTTTTGAGAGTTTCCTCCTCACAGTGCTATTCTGACCCTAAGAAAAACCTCTTTCACATCTTCTCAGGCAAAGACAGCCAATTTTATGAGCCATAATTTACATAAAACTCTTAGGTGTCTTAACAGCAGCGTATAAGGATCTGGGCCCCTGAAGCCCTGAAAGTAGTCACCCGAGTATGGTTTAGTCTCACACTACAACAGCCAGCACTGGGGCCGTAGAAGCTTCAACTCAAGGCAGAATTAAGCCATCAGTTGTCCCAAGGGGACAGAACAAGGATGGCTGACACAAGACTGGTAATAAACCTCCAGCACTTCCTTTCTTTTGATATCTCCTAACCCCTACAACTTAGAAATGTGACAACAAAGATGAAAACTAAGGTCCAGAGGGGGAAATTCCTGAAGTCAAATAGGACATCTGAGGTAAAGTCAAGAGCCATACCCATGTCTTACTATCAGCCAGATCTTTCTCTCTACCTTAGAAAATACACATTTCATTGCTTTGATATATAATAGGCTTAATTTATGTGTCTGACAGCACAAGGACAGTCATAATATTAAATGACACAGTCAGGCCCATAATATTAAATGACTACATGAACAATCAGTTGTAAAGAACAGGCAAAATACAAATACACATCTGCTCAAATCAATATTAACTTTACAGAGCTGACAGCCAGAAACGTATCACTTCCATCTGGATTCTGCTGAGAATGCTTACTGACCAGCATTTTTGTAATGTCACTTTTTTTTTGGATGATGCTGTCGTGTTCCACGGTAGACCTGGGATATTGCTCTATACATCCCTCCACACCACCTGAAAAGCCACATGAAGTAATACTCATCTTACCCAGTTATACATTACAGATATTTATTTCTGAACTAATCACACTCAACTCTCTTTGCAGGCAGAGAGATGAAACAAGCATCTTTGCACTGTGGATCAGCTGACCAGTGTTAGATATGAATTTACGAGAAGAATTTATCCTAGAAAGGCCTGTTCCTCTCCATCAAATTTAAGATGTCTGGACACCTACACTACAGACACCCACATGTGATCACATAAAGGTCCCACAGCAGGAAACACAACAACCTGAAATATGTTTATTAACTTATTTTAAAAATGCACATTACAGATGAGGTATGGGTTGCAATTAAAGAGGTAACTGAATGGCCTGAGCAGTCCTCTTCCTGAGAAATGTTTTATATAGCTTACATCAGCCTTATTATTTACTCTATGACTTAAAAATCCTAGGAGACAGTCAGAAATGCAATATTGACCACTGTGACCATATTCAGGACAGCAATGCTGTGCTTTTGGTTGCACTGTCCCTGCGATCGTGCTCTCTGTAGGAAGACAGACATATCCTTTTACATGCATAGGACAATCTGTTCCTAAAGCATCTACTGGAAAAAAGGTGTTAGGAACTGTAGGATATATAAGAGAAATCTTGAATTTTTAGAATGTAAACCAAATCCATCACAACACTACCAAGCTATACTATTAGCAGGCTTTCTTGTCTTTTTCATTTGACTAGGGAAAAAAAAAATCAGCCTTAGAAGCTGAGAAGGTCAACGTACTTCTACAAGCCTGAGTATTTTTAAGTAGTTTAAACCCATGGCATCAGTATGAAAAAGAATTAAAAACTGATTACAAAGATATTGCATTCCTGACCAGACTGAAATGTTCTTAAACTAAAGATAGAATGATCAAAAAATACAGTCTTCACATGTGAAAGAAGGAAACTACATGCTGGATTGACCCAAGACAGCACCAAAGCCTCCAGCTCACTGTTTTGATACAAGTGCCCACTAGACTTCATTATCTTATTAATTATTACACATATACTAATTATGTGCACATGGTCAATGCAATGCTTCACAAGCTAAACAAGGAAAAGTGCTGCATGTTCAACAGCTGATAAACCAAGCACCCTACAAAGATCAGGGGTACACATAACCCACATATGGGACCCACTCAGCTACTGGTTTCTCTCAGAAATTTCTCTTAAAAATAAACAACAGTCCAAAATTTGCCATTCCCATTCCAAGCAACTTCTGTTCACCATGCTGGCAGTGTTTTCTTCTCATATTTCTCAAATCCACTCTTCCCTTTCAGCATCTGTTCTCAAAGACTAAAATCTCATATATCCACAAACTTTTCTTCTTGCCTCAGTCTATGTTTTCACTTTGTGGTAAAATGCCAGCATGTCCTTTGTCTGTCCCTTTAATCTCAGGCTTTCTGTAATACTCCCAGAAACTTCAGGACACCAGGGATATCCTTGCAATTCTTTCTGTTGAATGGTGCCTATTGTATTTTTGTGATTAACTTTTAGTGTTTTGTTGGTATAATTGTCTGGATGTTTTGAAAAAAGAAAAAGGAAAAGAAAGAGAAAAAACTCTTTTGGGAAAAGGAGGATTTAGAAAAGCCAAAGGGAGGGCAAGGCAGTGACCCTGCTGCCTTTACACTGAAGATGCTTACATTTTGAAAAATTTAGGACCCCCACGGTCCTATTGCAAACTTGCTTCCTAAAATTTTAATCACTATCAAGCCTGCTAAGTAGTTATCTGCACTTGAGAGCCTCACAAATCGATACCACTGGCTGCAGCACAGTAATTGCTCTGAATGCAGATTCTACATCCACCGTGAGAAGCAGCACAGGGAAAAGACCCCAAATCATCCCCGGTTTAGAACTAGTCTGAACTAAACAAAAGCAGCCTGGCACTGCCCATTGCACAGTAAATGCTAGTTGGCATATTTCTGTACTGACCAACCCCTTGCCATCTTCTCTGTCTGAAACATTTCTAAAACCTTGGCTTCCTTGGCCTGTCAGCTCCTCTGAGCCAAGAAAATTCAATAGAGACCCTGTTATCCTGGGGTTTCCACCTCTTCTATCTTTTTTCACTTCCAGGGACAAAAGCAATTGTTTATGGATGCTGGGAACTGATGAGGCTTGCAAGGCAGTCAGACCACTCAGAACTGCAAAAAGGCATCATTGTGAAGAAAGAAAAAGCTTCTACTTGCTGCACCTAATTTCAAACCACTATTTTTTCATAAACAATGAACTCAAAACACCAGACAAAAAAGGCTGCATCTCAAGAATTTGTGCATTCTGGAAAGTAGCTTTGGGTGCCTTTCGTTTTGGATGCTTGACTTCAGACACAGACACACTGTACTTGGGACTGTATGCACAAGAATCTTGATGGCAATCTTTTCATATGTATTTCTTGTATCATACATGCTCAAAGCAGCCAAGATCAAACATCTTTGAAGACAGTCAGTAAAAGACATTGTGATTTACAGAATCTTCAATGCAAATGGCCCAGAATGCCAAATGCTACCATGTCCTTTTCACAGACAGAACCAGTGTGAATATCCCTCCTTCTTTACAAGGACACAGAGGCCTTATGCAGCTTTCCCATGCCTGAGAGAAAGTGAACAAGCGCAGAATTAGGACTCCTGTGACTGTAGCTCACCTTCTTTGGGGGTGAACAGGTATGATTTGATCATGCAGCAAAGGCTGGCAGACAAATGACATAACAGCATGTCTCTGCTAAGGTGGATGGAAGGAGATCCACCCAGTTCTGGCCATTTTGAGTTTACCAATGCTGAGTGGGAGGAGCTCAGATGTGGCTGTGGTGCAATGCCAAACAGAAAACTGACACATCCCTTGGAAAATCCAGTTTGACTACTTTGCATGAAAAATGCTCACGTGCCTCTGCTGCATTCTGCAGATGACTTTGTTCTTAACAAAAAATATATTTAATATGTCTCATGACCCTCAACATTTCTTCTTCCTAGTCCCAATTTGAGCAAATCCCCATCTCCACATTACACAGAAAAACAAACTAGCTGCAACAGTCATGTGGAAGAGGGAATGTACTCCTAGAGATCCTCATGCCAAAGTAGTCCTATGAGCATAAATATTCTAACAAGCTTTGTCCTGTCACAATAAAGCTATAAAGTTGCTTTGTTCAGCACATGATAATGGCTTTGTAATTCAATTATTGGTAGAATTTGCCTTTGGGGATTTATCTTCCTTTAGCCTCAGCACTCATGCGGATGCCTTATCATAAATCTTGCCAATGCAAAACCAGCTCCTCCACTGCCTCTGGACATATCCTGTCACTTCATGTTAAAAAATTGACACCTTCCTCCAACTTAATGAATGGCAGGTTTTTGGTTTTGTTTTAAAGGACAGAATGAAAACAATGACAACAGTGGATGACGCTCGTGTTGTCCTCAGTAGCATCAATTTTTTGGTCTCACTGATGATTCTATAACACTAAATCCTAATTGCCTTTCATAAAAATAGTAACATGTAGCACTGAACAGGGAGCTTTTTGTCCAAAGATACAAAAGTACTCGACAATCAACCTTTAAGTAACCTCCCCTGCATGGTACTGATTTGTTCAAGACCTATGGAAAAGTACAAGACAAGCAGACCAAGTTAGAAATAGGGGCTGAGGAAAATTTTTGTTCTCAGCTTTATAGATAAACTTCACTGATTAGTCAAGAGGACAGGGGCCTCATTGATTTGACCAAGATCACACAGTTGCTATGTGGCCGAGACAGAAATAGAGCCTGAGAGGCCTCCAGGCTCCTTTTTCTTTTACTGCTATATTGACTCCATGAGGACTTTGCAGATACTCTCTGTTCCCTTTTCTGCTTGCAGAGGTCAGTGAATCTGCCCCAGGGAGCTTAGTGTGGGAGGCAATTCTTGTGGTTTCTTTAGTTCTGTCCCTATTATGTGAAATTTCACAGATTTTACTATTCCTGGAACATACTTTAAAGACTGCTTTCTAGCTTTACCATCTCTTAACCACATCCTCCTGACATGTTTTAGAAACACAGGGACAGATTCCAGATAGGCATAAATCACCACTTCATTTCTTTATATCTGGCTAATAAATCTCCCCTGACCATAATTTAATTCGTTTTTCCCTGCTACATCTCTGCACTATTCTTTCCCACATTGTCTAATCACATTAAATGATACAATTTGCTGCAATTCAGCTGGCAGCCACCGGGCCAGATCCATTCTGTGGTTTGCTTTACTCAGTTAGTCACCCTTTCTTTAGAACGGATAGAACACAGCAGTGCCGTGAGTAAAGCCCCACTTCTCCCAGCTGTGCCACCTCACAGCACTGACCCAGAAAAGCAGGTGGCTATTGGTGCTAACACTGAAATAGGTGAGCAGGTAAATGGTGTGACTTTTCAGGCCATGGGGAGTCACATTTACTCTCACCATCTCAGCACCTTTTAGAGCCCTAGTGCATAATGACCCACACACCCTTCCAAACTGCTGTCTAAAAACGCCACAGCTTTGAGGGCAGCAGCAAAGGAAGCCTTCTCTCCTGCTGCTGTAACAGCACTGCTCTCCATGGGAAGCTACAGAGAGAAAACTTGGCTACAACTCTGAAATAGATGGTTGCAAATTCTCAGGAGGTAGCTGGCAGCACAGGGTGGGAGGAATGTCTTAAAACGAGAATCTAAACTAAGTGGATAAAATTCAGTTATCAGGACTAGATCCTGATTTTAAGATAGCCCTTCAATCCTATATGTTTTTTTCATATATTGCAGGAAACAAGACTTCAAGCTGGCTTGAAGAGAAAGGAAGGGGAAAGTACCCTCTAGTTACAGCCTCTGAGCTCCCCTCCTTGAAGTCATGGACCAAACCTACCTGATTCACAGCTTCTGAGCTGGTACAGTCTTAATAGGATCACAATTTCCTACTGTGTTAAGACCATGTCTCTTGCATCTTGTAGTGCCATGGCCCAGTCAGGCAGCTCTGGAGGAGGCCAGGAGGGGTCATTTGGATCAGGAGTGGAAACTCAACTCTGGTAACACAGTGTGCTGCTCATTAAACATACAAGAGAACACAGCAGTGCAACCTTCCTGACACAGATCCAGACAAATCCACAGGTGATTTAACTGTGCACTGCTTCTCCTTCTCAAGGTCTGTCCTTTACAGGTGCATACAGAGAAATCAGCTGCTGAGTCCAGTGCCTGCTGGAGACTGACACATCCCAGGGTGCTGCACAGCACCGCAGGCTCCTGCTGCTGATTAGCCCCCAAGTCAAGATTTTGAACGTGTTGGGTTGATGCCTGCCTACTTCTGCAGAACTTTAACGAAGGAAAGTAGATGATGTAGAAAAGCTGAGGCTCATGGGAGTCTGTACTCATTTATAAAGTATCTCTGAATTATTTTTTTTTTTTTAAGTATCTGCTGAATTGGAAAAACTAAAACACACCAACCTATGCAGCAGACTGAGGCTTCTTGGTCCCAAAAGGCTAATTCAGATGAATATTTGCTTCATTCAGATATCCTGAAAACTTCCATGGGTTTCTCTGGCATGTGCCCAAAACCACCATTTTTAAGCTATGAAATACATACATTTTAAATTAAATTTCTTCCCTTCAACTCACTGAATAAGGCTGGCATGTTAGATCAAGTGGATGATTTTCTGGACAGGCTGTCACAATGCACTTTGATTGGCATCTTTCCCATCAGCCTCCAACAGTTGCCCTGCAGTGATTAAAAGGTCTTGTTCAGCCATACACAGCATCATTTGTAAACAGCCCAGAGACTGAGGCATTTAAATTGCCTCAGCCCACCTGGGTGGGCGTGCAAATCTCACCAAGCCAAGAACTGACAGGAACACTGGGACAGGTCACCCAGCTTGCTTGAATATAATGAAGTTTTTAACAGGGCTTTGACACCTCATCCCCTTGATTTTCAGCTCTTTCAGCTGCTCCAGTAAACACAGTCAGAGCTTTTAAAATACAGTTACCAGCCTCCTCTGGAAAAGAAAATAGATATACTCCATAATTATACTCTGAAGATTAACTTTCTTTGCCACTACTCATAAAAGAAACACAAATATAGCCCTATCTACTCATCTGTCCTCCCAGCTGCTTACATGATTTTCTCCCCTTCAGTGTGTGTGCATATTTTCATATTAATTGATGGGAGAAGTTGGTTGGCTGCTTCTTTCACAACGTTTTCCTACATTTTCTTCTCCTACTCTCCATTTTTTTTTCTCATTCTCAGAAAAACACAAGACTGAGTGGAGACCTAGCAACATCTCTTACCAAACTAATGGATCTCCTTTAATTTCTTCAGGGAATCATTAACATCATGGACACGTGACCCTACTGAAAATCATAAATGGGGTGGGTTGGAGAGGATCCTAAAGATCATTTAGTTCTTCTGCCCTGGGGAGGGACACTTTCCATAAATCAGATTGCTCAAGTCCCATCCAACTTGGCCTTGAACGCTTCCAGAGATGGGGCATCTACAGCTCCTCTGGGCAACCTGTGCCAGTGCCCCAACACTGTGAAAGTAAAGAATTTCCTCACAACATTTTATCTAGAACTGCTCTTTTTCAGCTTTAAGCCATTACCCCTTATCTTATAGCTCCATGCCCTTGACAAAAGACCCTCTCCAGCTCTCTTGTAGTCCTTTTTAGGCACTGGAAGGTGCTCTAAAGTCTTTCCAGAGCCTTCTCTTCTCCAGACTGAACAATCCCAGCTCTCTCAGTCTCATAGGAGAGGTGCTCCAGCCCTCTCATTATTGCAGCCCTCTGATCTTGGAGTGGTATTGCTTTTGTATTTCTCCTATTTGCTTGTCTGGGTGCAACACTCAAATAAGTAAAAAAATAAAATCAATACCACTGATAGAGATAATGGTTGTAATTTGGTGATCTAATTTACTAGCTGGGCTTTTCTATTGTTCATTTTATGTTAGTTTTTAAGACACTTTTATTATTTGATTTTATTTCTTTCCTCCCCCTCCAGATTTCTCAAGGTTAGGTTTTGATCAGAATTAGAGCAGAATGAGAATCTTTTCAGAAAATGTCTCCTTTTGATTAAAAACCATTACATTTTGAAGACATTTTGACAAGATTTTTAACCTTTTCTTTTTATATTTTTTAAGTCCAGCTCTAATTGTGATGCCTTGACTTTTAGAAAATAATTTCTGGTGGAAGGCATGACTTGCTCTGAGGACCAGAATAAAAACCTGGCTTTTAATGACCAACAAATGTCTGCATTTATATTTTGGTCATATTGAACTGCATGCTCTTTGAGCAGTCTCTCTGCAACTACTGGTCATGGATGTTTGGATTTGCAAGTCACAAAGCATCACTACTGAACTTTGACTAGATGACTGGACCACTTTAAAAATGGAAGAAAAAAGCAACATAATTCCCAGTGCGACTGGTTCACCAATTGTGTTCACACTTGTATTCACTACAAACCAACATCTACACCAGCATAATTCCACAATAGAAATAGAAACCAAAACCCACCAAGTATCACAAAAACAAACCCAGAACTATTTAAATAAAGCTATTTATATTTTTATCCAACTCTTTTAACTAGGATCTACTGCATTCTCTTTCCCTAATGCCAACTACATCAGTAAACACTGTGCTATCAGCAATAATCCATGTATGTTAACTTGTTGTTTCTGTATTATGCTGCTAAATTAATATTGCTTAGAATACTCCTTCCTAGTAATTAGGGCATTTTCATAGAGCACAGTTCCAGAATTACCAAGTACCTTGATAACTTCCATGCATTTTTCTGTCACAGTACATTTAACAGCAAAATCTCAAGAAGCTGGAGGAAAAATAATAAAAACCATGAAACTTGTTGATACAGTGCAGAGCTGCTGTGTCCTGGGCTTGTATGCAGTGTGGATTCTTCCATGTCTCCACCTGACACATAACACGTGACTGACTCTCTGAGTGGAGTACATTTTCCTCAGCAAACCACTTCCACATCCCTAGATTATGCAAACAGATATGTGATGATACCCAAATTACAGCAATCATTAGAGGTTTTAGAGTAGCCCATCACTAAAGCCTTCCCAGCCACAAGTGTGTCCTACCAACCTTTTAATGAGGTAGAAAATTACAGATCTCTTTTTTCAACTTTTGTTTTACTTTGTTTTTTTGGTGGAGGTTTTTAAAGACAAGAAATCTCCAGTCATCTCTCATTTTAAAAGTTTTAATTCATCTGCTCATCTCCCACCTGGTATTTCCTTTCATAGAGTGACATTACACCTCTTTCATCACAAGTGTGGATGTCAGGGCATCACTTAGAACTGCAAGTGGAAGAATGAAAAGGGGGAACAGAAGAGCTTTGAATAAAAAGTATTCTTTTTCCATATTAATGACTCCTCTTAATGAAACAGAGGATGCAAGAATAAAAAGTATATATGAACTACAAGGAACTGAGTTGTGTCTACACAGAGTGTTTTATCAGAGTTGTGTAGTAAGCATCATCAGACTGTTTTTCTTCATGGGGGTATAAATTTCTCAGGAGTGGTAGGAGGAAGAGGTGTTTCACAGAGAAGCCAAAAAAAAGCAAATATGAAGAAGAAGATTCTCTTGGAAACAGATTTAAGAAATGCAGCTGTAAAAGATACCACAGCTTCTCTGACATGGTTTTCAGGTAGAACCTTTTCAGGACTAAAATTAGCAAGCTCAGTGGAATTTATTCACAAGACTCTGAGTGACCCACAAGCTATTTACAAGACAACATGACAGACTAAAATGGCAATGAAAATATCAGTGAGCAATCTGGAAAATGCACCTTTGCTTTCATCAACCATTCAAATCCATGTAAAAGTCTTTAAAGTCTTCCAGGTGCATCTCCCCTGTCAAAACAAGCAGCATAACTAAATGCAGCCTCAAGAAGGCCTGATGCCAGAGGCTTTGTGTCTTCTGATTTCAGAGGAGTGCTAGTCCAGAGAGTACTGGAAGAAATCTGTACTAAAGCAACTCCTCAGCCTTCCTTAAATATCAGAACATTTTTCTCATTCTCTGCCCACTACAGCTGTGTGCTGGTTGATCCCTTCAAAGCCATGTGATTTAGGTAAAGCACCAGGAACAGGAGATAGTATCCCCATATTTTGCTTCAAGTTGTGACTTCAGGACATTTTACTTCACTATTTATTTCTGCTCTTGAATAAGTGAAGTCAGTCTTCTCACTTCTCAGGTTGATTACAGTCTGCATATTTACAAGCCAAAATATATAATAATAAATATTAAAAGCCCAACCAACAACAAATCCTGGGGCACTGAGCAAGGCTCTACCCAACTTGTACACCAGCACTGGCTACAGAGATGATGCTGTAGAAATGTGGATTTCAACTGTACTTCTGCACACTCTTATGCCCTGGTTCCCTTTTGTTTTTCTTGCATGGGGAGTCAACTGTGACCACGCATTGAGTGCAAAGGGCTGCCCTTATCATTCAGCTTTCCAGTGCTGTGTTATCCTCAGGTAGGTACCTCGCTGCACAGAATGGAAATGCACATTACAGCTCAGTGTTGCTCTCTGTGGTGGTCTCAATCACACGTGCACAGCTGTTTTGTACTGTGGATGTGTTTGAGGACAGACAGTGTCCATACAATTGCAGCTAAAATCATTCTAGTTGTCCTATGGTCATTATGATCATCACAAATATGCCAGAATGAGATGCAACAGTGTCTCCACAAATTGTATTATTTTCACTTTTGACAGCAGAAGTACAGTCTAGCTTACATTGAGGTGTGTTATGCAAGGGGCATTCTGTTCAAGGTGAAAATACAGGCTTGCAGTTTCATCCTTTGTGAACAGCTGTAGGGAAATTTGATGGGTGGTTGGAACATCTTTTCATCTTCTAACTTGCTCTTTGCCTTTGAAACTCCAAGCCTGAGTTCCCTTACTTGTTAGATTCTAAAAGGCCTTCAAAGTTTGAGCTCCACAGAAAGGGAAAATTATAACTTCATCATTTTTTTTACTGCAGGCATCCATCAGCTCAATTCACAATAAACCAGAACTGTAATCAATGACAGGAAACTTCAAAAGGTTTGGATTTCTATACAGGACATGGGGATCCAAGAACAGAGACAGTCTTTGCAGCCCTCTGAGCCCTTTCAGCAATTACAATTTTGGTACAATCAGGATAGCCAGATTTCTATGACCTTCATTTATTAGCCAAAAAAATTCCCTCAGAAGATGTGTAGAGCTCTGTGTTTGCATCTGCCATTTTGAGACCCTTTTAGGAGTCCTGCAGGAAGGAAATAGTGATATAAACACACATGTGACTGTCTACACAGACACTCCCACAAAAATGACTCTAAGTTAAATATGGAATTTAGTTTGCATTTGCTTCAGCTAACACAGGTTCTAAGAAAGGATTAAAAAGCAGAGGCAGCAAACAAAATCTCTGGTATATCCTTTGCAGACCAAATATAAATTCAACTTTAGAAGTAAATTTGACTGAGAGCTCTTCCTTCTTTTATAAATTAAAAGAAAATATTTGTCTGAACCACTCATGAATCTTGCTATGTTCAAAACCTGTGGGTCTGATATAAATTTATAGTTTAAAAATTACACTGCTGGTCTCATTTTAATCACTGGGTTCAGCTCCTCCTGATTTCACAATTAGCATTTTATCAAAAGCTTCTCCTTGAAAGGCATATTCACAGGACATAAGCCCACTTCTGCTCACAGGGAGACTACTGCCTCCATAAGGAGTTGATGAGAAGTCCCACAGATTTACAGCAAAACACAAGAAAACATTATCTTTGGTTTGGACTGTACAACCATGTTTGCAGGGAAAACAAAGTTTCCCTCAGCTTTCTTTTCCATGTAAGTCACAGCTACACTAACTGCTGCCTAGACTAAGCAGGTCTAACAGTAACAAGAGGATGGCATTTCTACCTGTGGCAGAAATGCTGGTGTCCTACAAGATTCCAGGCTTTGTCCTTTAATTGTAGCAGGACCAGACTGAACTCTTTATTCTCCCATTCTGTCCGTGCTTTCTGCAGACTATTATTCAGTGTATTTCAGTTCTGCATCACTCTTAGATCAAAGACCCAATATTCCAATGTTGTATAAACATGTAATGCCCCTGTCATACCAGTTCTAAATTAATTTCAACAAATCAGCAGTGCATGCTGCAGTCAGTCACATTTCCTTCAAGTCCTCATTCCAACACCTCTGTATGTGTGGGGAGGTTGTGTCAAGGAAATCAGGAAGAGGGTTTTGGGCTTACCAGTAGAACCTGTTTGGTGTAACTCCCTCATGAAGCAGCAGCCATCTTCTGCCAAACTCCACGGAACTGAATAACTGTGAACAAAAACGAACAGCCATGAACCACATTAAAACACAAAGATACCAGAGAAATTAGAATTAACCTGAAAAACCCTCTATCACTTCTGAGATAGTGACTTGGACTTTTATTTATCCCAGTCTCAAATGACACACCTGGGGCAGCTGAAACATATCTGTGGTGCCTTTTACTGGCATAGAGAATACTGAGATGTGTGATATGGGACACAGCTGGTATTACCGGAGGGATCACTTTATGGATACACCCAGCAACCTGCCTTGAATGAAAATTCATCATCCAGTTGGCTTCCTCAGTATTATGTCAGAAGGAGATTCTCTTTCCATCAGCAGTGCCATCCATAGGAAGCTTTTTCAATCTGGCACCAAAACATGGTCTAACATGTCTAGACTTCCCTTGCAGGACTGGATGAGTTTAAATAGCACAAGTTCTTTGTTCTGAGGAAACCAATGATTCTCCCTCTGCTCCTGTCCTTCTCCTGCAAACAACATGACACCTTCTCCTTGTCTGGTTACGCAAACAATATCCAAATACATCACTCACTTCAGAAAATCTTTCCATGATAAATACCAAACCAGGCTGAGAAAGGTCAGCAAAAAGGCATGTTACAGGTATTATAAATCCTTTCACATGTCTTTGTGGAACAATATACAAATGTTACTATTATAGAGCACTTACAAACAGCTGCTCTCCATAAGTGCTGCCTCAGGTAATTCTCAGAAGGCCAGTAGATGGAAGGACCACTTGGGTTCTGTTATTTCTTTTGCTTTATTTAGCTTCAAATTTATCATATGGAAGGATTGAGAGGCAGTCAGCCCTACACCTTTCTTGCAGATTCAGCCTATTTCTCCTCCTTCCTTTGCCTGGTAGACTTAGTCAGTCTTTTTTTTCTGGCAGGGCAGGCATTCTACATCATTTTCTGAACTATGATATCCCTTTTCATGACACCATTTAAGGGATTTTGCATAAAATGCAAACAATCTGAATCTTTATGTGCCAACCATGGCAAATTTTTTTGAAACACGTAGTGGCAGTGGATTGGTACAAAAGAGAAAGATGTGAGAATAACTGAGGATCAAACTGATGATTTAAAAGCTTTGGGTTCGTCAGAAAGATGATTTGAACGTATTTTAAGAATTATGAAACTGGGACATAGAAAACCTTGAGGTCTGCTTATTTAGATATCGATTCCAAATGCAAACCCCAATATCCCTCACCCTTCCTATAGTAAAAACTTGGAAGAACATGAAGAAACAAATTAAAAGAGCTTTTTAGTAAACAATAGACTGGCATGTGTTAAAATTTACTTTAAAATATGAAAACTAAAAAGTCACCTCTTTCTCTTGAACACTGTCAAAGAAGAGAGAGGGAGGAAGGTGGAGGGGACAGAAGATAAGAAGAGGGACAAACAGTTTAGTTCTGTGGCTACAAATGCATCCAGTTTCAAAACTTCAGTGAGTCTGCTATTTTTCTTAAGTAGAAGATTCTTGGTACATTTTCACTTGAAAGTTCAGGAAACCCTAACTATAACATACAAAAACTTTCCTTCTTGGAAATTGAAGAAAATCTTTTGGAATGTTGAACAACCACTTTTTGAAGTGTTTTGAGGTCACCTATTGAAGAACTTTACCATTACAAGAAGTATTTTCCTTCCTTCACATTCAAAATCCATTTCTAGACCTGCTTTTATAATTGCAGCAAGAAATAAAAACATGACAACAATAAGCTATTGCTATTATCTGTCATCTCTCTGATGTCAATATTTTTCTTTTCATGGCAAAGTAGTTTCTTCAGTGCCGAGTACTGTCTTTGACATACAGTAATTTAAGTTTCAATAAAGCTCATATGATCCTTTAATTAAGAACAGAGAGCAATCCAAACTCAGCAAATCCCTCTGTGTTTCCAGAGCAGGGATAAGCAGGATGTAAGCTTTCCAGGGACACTGATGTTCAAATGGCTGAAGTCATCATACTGGATCTTGTCCTGCCCCCTCTGTACCTCTCAACCTCATCCCTCTCTGGTTTCCCCAAGCAAAGCAGGTTGTTCCCTCTCTGAATTTACTGGTGACAGTAACAGCATCCAGAATGAATTAATTACTGCCTCCAAAAGCTTTCTCTGTGCTGATGTGGCACCCTCCTCCACGCCTGCAGCCCACAGCAGTGCCAGCTGCTTGACAGCCCTAGTGCCACAGCTTCCCTCTGGCTCTTGCAGCACAACTCTTCCTCCAGAGGGGCCTTTACCTGGAGCATCTGTCAACACCCCCACAAGAACAGAGGCTGGGAAGCTGCACAGCACCCAGACAGCCCTGCTTTCTCCTAATCTGTGCCCCAAGGAAGATGTGATTCAGGCAAAAATGTGGAGAAATGCAAGAGTTTCTAAGTCTGTTCCCAAGGTAGGAAATGGATACAGCAATTCTCCTGTCAGGGCTGGACTCTTAAATTAGGAGCCAGTGCCCAGTGAGCTGGAGATAGCGTGTGAGAAAAGGCAACAGCTCTCAAAGGGAAATACCAGCTCCCTGGGAACCCATATCCAAAGCTCTCATTGTCTTTGATAAGACACTTTAATAACCAGGCTTTAGAAGGTTTTTCATCCTCTGCCATTAACTCAGCACCAGCCTTGGCCTTTACTGACTCACAGCAGCACAAGCAGCACTCATGTATCTTTAGCAAAGGGGGAATTTCCCACCTTATGTAGAATCCCCCTCACCCCCCAAAAAACTCTTTGCAGTAAGGATTTTTTCAGATATTTTACTTTAAGTATCATTCATTTTTAAACCGAGTTTATTCAGTTGGACCAAAAAAAAAAAAAAAGAGTATTTGAAGGCTACGTTTTTTTCAAGAAACAGTTATGATACAGCTGGGATTATTTTCTCCTTTTATCTATTGTAGTGCTTGTATAGATCTTTTTTAAACCCGGCATGGTATTTTGTTCTTGTTACAAAATCCCTCTCTCTCCTGGGACTTCTTGTGATAGCCTTGTGCATGCAGTCCCTTCAAAGATGACATTTTGTTTTCTTTGGCAAGCACTGCTGTCTGATGACAATTTGCATTATTAGACTGCAGTTAGATAATGGCCTTTGCTACACTTGTTTTTCAAGCACAGATAGAAAAGGAACCTATTACAATTTTATTGTATGTTTTCATCTGAGGGCCAAGCTGACATTTCTGTTGTCACGGACACAAAACTGTTATGAACTACAAATCTTGTATTGATCTCTCAGATTTGACCCTTGTTCATCAGGGAATAATTCTCTTCTTCCTTCTTCTCTTGTACATTTACTTTTCTGTGTAATATGCAGAATCTGTAACAACCATTAACAGTCTGGGTTTGCTTTGTTTTGCTTTTTCAGATCCTAATATTCTGTGAAGTAGAAACTTACCACCTACCTCATTTATATAAGAAAATAGAAATGCAAAGGAAAAGAAAAGGCTGTTCTGAGGTTACAAATACCTTCTGAGGCTGAGCAGGGATTCAAATAAACCCTCAGAAAGGCGAGACAATTCCCCAGCCTTCTCACAGCACAACACCACTGCCTACTGGAGTAGGGAAAGCTGGCATCTGAAAACTGAACTTCTTTCCTTATCTACACCAGTCATGATACAATACTCTTCCTCCATCTTTTTTGCTTCTCAACCTGTGTGCGAAGCATAAGAGTTGCTAATGTATTTCATGGGATAGTGTAAGCTTCACCTTAAAGTGCTTTGGGATGTCTGGGTAACAGCAGGATACATTTGCCATGTATTATTCTTTTTCCCATCTCATCTCCTGATTTTCCAGCACCAGCTTCAGACTTGAGCAATTTCTTCTTTTGCCTTTCACAGTGTAAAAAACCCAACTAAATTCTATAAAATATAGGGAGAAATCATGAGGTTTTCCAAAATGTTCCTTTAAGAATAACTGGGATTTATTTGACCCACCCATTCTGATATAATGCCACCTGAAGGGTCATTATGCCAGTCAAGACCTACCATCACCCCTTCTGTTTTCAACAGATTACTTTTCCTAGCCGAAGCTTTCATGTGAGGAATGTCTTGTGCTCCCACCTTCACTTTAGTGCCTATAGAGATTGCTGCAGATAGAACTGACCCCTGAGTGTCCATCGTGTTTCATCATTCAGCATTTAAACTAATCAGATTACATATTTGATTGTGATGCTTCTCCACACAGAAATCTTGAATCATGTGGCAGTTCCATGTGCTTCCCCTGGTGAAGAGGATATTAAATTTTATACATTGATTTAATCTCGTGCCAAAAAAACATGCACATAGAAGTTCAAAACCTGGTTAAATAAAGGGTGATTTAAATTGCATGGTGGAAGAGACATTAGGGTTATACTTTGAGAAAGTTCCTGATATTTTTTTTTTACTTAGGAGATTTCCTGTAAACAAGTTATAATGGAATACAGCATGGAGAACGGAATACAGCATGGAATCTATTTGTTGACTGGGTTTATCAACTTTGGTATTCTAACATTCAAAAAAGAAAAGGCTCTCTCACCTCTAGTTTCCATGCACTCTCCACTCCCTGGACACAGATCACACCAAAACAAATCAATCTACACTACATTATTGACCCTAAAAAACCAAGATGCAACTGGAAAACTAGCTCAGAACAGCTTTGAAAGCACTGGGTTTGATTCAAATTCACCTCCAATTCCATGAGAAGGTTTATACTAGTTAGGTACTGTCTTCACATATGCTCACTTCTTGACTCTTATTCTTCCCAGTTTTTCTATGAGATGATTAAAACTAATGCTATTCATGGTGTTTCTCCCTTGGCCCTTCATACAGAATTTATTCACATACAAAAATCCTCAAAACACCAGTGCACCTAAGCCACAGATTTTGCACTGGTGAACCATATGAATATTTTGAGAGATCTTTTTATTTCTCAAATTTCAAATTCACCAGAGAATGCAACATCCCAAAAGCACAGTTTAGCTTTAACTATAACCATAACAGAGTCCAAATGGATTAAGACAATTAAGATGCAACAACACAGCTTGAAATACATGACAGCAAGTCCTTCTTCTTCTTGTCATTCATTTATGCAGAATAAGTTTATTGTTGATAAATTGTACTTTACTACTACTACTTTTACTCGTACTACAAATGCAGGTGCATTTGAAGAAATTCAAGTCTTCTACAAGGTTTCATTCATCATTCTTGTTGTTCACATGAGAATTTTTCAAATATTTTTAAACTGTGAAAGACCATATTTTGAACTGATCTAAAATCTCTGGAAAGCAAAGAACAGTAGGGAAAGCATCATGTGGTTTGCTGCAATTTTGGTGATGTACTTCTCCATATTAAATCTCTCTTGCTTTTCTTTTGCTTTCTATGCAATCTGAAGAAAAAGTGGGGTCAGTGCATCAGGACAGGACCTCAGATTGAACATGTTTATATAGGCATATTCAACAGTCCTTTATGGTCTCTCACACCCTTTTGCCCCTGACTCTGTCTGTTGGCTGAAAAAATTATCACAATGGGAAAGAAGTTTCCACGGTGGCAAAAGAGACATCTCAAAAGAGGAATGAAATAGAATGAACAGGGACTTGGATGGACATGTTCCCAACATGCATCCAGTGCAGCTTACCTGGGTATCAAACAAAGAGCATTACATTTAAAGAAATTGCTGCACAGGGCATTTCTTCTTCAGCACAGCCAAAGGTTGGGAGGTACGCTGCTATTCCCTGAATCAGGAATTAGGGAACCAGGCTTTTCTCTTCCAACACTGCATTTAACAAACAGTATGTTTTGTATACAAAAGCATCTGAAATAATGCATGGTATTTCCTTCCTAAAATAAAGCATAAGACGCATGATTGAGGATACAGAAATGGGCTACAGGGCTGATCCTCATTTACTCCCCTGATCTCTATACTATTTGCAAGTTCCACTGTTAAGAAGCCTAAATACCTTTGAAGCAATGAAGTTCACAGGATGCTGCACAGACTTTGAATATTTTAAGCTGCAGGCAATGCATTAATCACGCACACGGAAGCCATCAATAGGGTTACCCAATAATTGGTGTTTATTGAATGCTGATGGAAACACATCAGAGTGATAAAGCTGTCAGATACCTGTTTCACAGCCCACTCAAACACCAGTTATATCTGCAGCTCTGCAGCCCCTTTTGCTGATGAACCACACGTAATGCCAGGCAGAGTTGTTTGGTACAGTCATAACACAGAAATTGCTTTTGTGAATGTTCAGCACATCAAAGCATCCTGAACACGACCCTCAGCTTTCTTCCTACCTATCCTCAATAACTCCTCACACATTGCCACCTGTGAGCCACATCAGCCAGTGTTCTGGTTTTGTGGCAGTTTGCAAGCAACTGCATTAGGATGATGTCCCCAGTCCATTCAACTCACACGCTAAAAAAGCGACCGGAAACATATTTTTTACCAGGAGATATTTAAAGGATTCTGACTGGTATATATATTTTAAAGACAGAAGGAGCCTCCAAGATCATCAGTGTGTTCTCCTCCTAACAGATGCTGCAGCATCTTTCCCAGTAACTCAAGCAGTAGAGAGAATTATTCAGGACAACAGCTGATGGCTGAACTAGATTGTATCATTTGGAAAGACACCCAATCTCAAGTCCAAGGGATGATGAATTTACCACTGAGTATGTTGTCCTCAAGGTTAATTCCCTTCTCTTCTAAAATATACTATCTCTGTTACAGACAACAGGGTATCCAGCACTTTCTTTCTGCTCTGCTGTAAATTTACTAAGTAGATTCATAATTGCTTAGATAACTGCAATAAATAAATGCATTTTTGTTTAAAAAGTGTACTGTATTTGAATGGGAGAAGAAGAGAAAAGGCTTATTACAGCAGAATTTAGGGCAAAGTGTCAGAATTTTCACGCACACATGCACAGCTTTAAATCTAAAAATAAATTATTGCTTATCATTTGCATTATATTAAAACCTATGGCTTCAAGTGAACATAGTGTTGACAGGCACTTTGTATAATAAGGAACTGGAGACATATTGGAGATTAGAGTCAACCAAAGGACAGAGACAGAAAGAGGAGACAGAGGCGAGTCACATATAGAAGAGCGAAGGGAGTTGCTCAACACCACAGAGATCAGTAGCACATCAAGTGATATGGAGTGCATGTCTTTATTCATAATCCAGTGGACCATCCAACTCTGATGGAAAGGAAAAAGTAAGGGTTTTTTCATGGAAGTAGGAAAAGTGGAGTTATATAAGCACAGAAAATCTTGCAGAGAAACAACAGATCTACCCTTAACTACAAGTCTGTATCCAAGGATCCCAAACCAGAAAAAGAACAAGTTATCTAAGGGTACAGAGGGCTGATGTTTATACAGATGAATAAGCAAGGACATATTGATTTGCCGAAAGATGAGTGACTCAGTGGAAAAGAGCACAGTGATTACTGCTTGAGAGTCTTTCCTTTCTGTTTCACCGATCACACCCCTGGCCCAGAAATCTATCTTCCACTGGGCTCTGCCAGTTGATTTTTTTCTTTTTCCTTTTTATTTTTAGAGAAGGAAACAACATTAGAGATTCCTATCACTTTTAATTCCATTCTTTATCTTAAATTGTTACCCCAGCACATTATGCTTAGTGAGGTATGTAAAAGACTGATGGGCACTCTAGGAAACTACATTTTTCAACACACTTTCCACACTGGCTTATGGTCAATTTAAAAAGGAAAGGGGGGAAAAAAATAAAAAAAAAAGGAAGATATAATCTGGCACCATTATTCTTCTTTTGATGTCCCTTCCTTGCTTATTTTCAGGATGCTGGCTGCCACCAAACACTTCTCAATTTGCCTAGAGATAGCAAGGGACATTTTCAAAGGGTTGTGTGCAAGATGTGTTATCAGGATGCCTAACAGGTGTCTGTGCTTTGAGTCCTCACATACAGCCCTAGCTACAAAAGAGGGTATTTCTCTGCATTGCTTGCTTCAAAATATAACCACATGGAATATCTTGAAAACAGGGAACAGCATTCACAAGGCTTTTGTGTGGAAGGCCCTGTGCATCCCTGGCACAAGCACTGGTAACCCAGAAGAGTTATCTAAGATGGAGCAGAAAGTGCAACCTTGAAAAAGCTGGGGCAAACAAATTTAACATGGAAATTACTCATTACTTTTTCATCTTCAGCAGTGTGTGTCAAAGAGAATCAAGTCTGCTGGAAAACTGGTTTGGATTATAAGTGGTGCCCCAAGTATTACCACAAATAGTGTAAGACTGTTGCAGGAGTAATGCCATAGGGAAAGGGGGTTATTCACATAGGCTGATGGTAGCTTTATGCAAAGTAGCTCCCTGGTTGTGTCCACAGTCTGTCAAAAGAGATAGGTTTTTCCAGAGCATGATTCAAAGTGGCTAATGCTTACCACTCTAGAGAAGCTTTTTTCCTCTCCATTAATTTTAGATGGGATTAGCCTCCCTCAGCTAACATTAGCCCAAGTGAATAGTCCTCTAAATTGTTGTCACTACTGCTGTCAGCAGTGTGGGAGAAAAGAAAAACACACCAAAAGGAGGTCAACTTGATGGCAACAGCTTTTGGGAGTTTATTTTTTGGTTTTTTTTTTTACCTCTGATAAAATTAATTTGGATTTTTTTCTCCCTTCTCTGGTCTAAGAAATTAATGTTACCATTAATTTAAAACTAAGAGTGTTTAAATAAAAAAAGAATAATTTATGTTGAAAGGAACCCCTGGAGGTTCCAGGTGTGATCCTTTCCAAGTAGATTCACCCTCAAAGTAGGATCCTAATACAGTGAAATGAAAGGTTTTAAAATTACGGAGTGTGACCAGAATAGCCCATCATATCTTAAAGAGTGAACACTGGCTACATCTGTGGCAGATACTCCACTGTCTGACACATGTAATAGACCAAAACACATGCATAGGTGGGACTGAAGGTACTTTTAAGTGTTGGCCTGCCCCCTCACAGACATCCTGTGGCCATACAAATCTGTGTGTCTTTTCTAAGTTGTTTCTCTGTCATCACAGATATAAGAATTCCTTTCTCTTCCACTTACATGCACAAGGAGTGATCATCCTATAATGGAGAAAAATTAAGAAGATGATATGGCTTGATGTCAGAAGATAGGGTGTCTCAAAAGTACCAGAATCCTGATTTGCCGAACTTCAGCTCTTTAGAAATACAGCCAAGTATCAGTCCCTAACTTTCATCTTCAGCATGATACACAGAGTAAATAAATGTAGACAGATGGAATCAGGTATTTGGAGAAGGTCAAAACGAATAAAGAAGGAAAAAAACCCACCAAAACATAAACCTCATCATTTACTATTGCTGTGTTGACAGGGCTCCTCTGATTTGGGGTGCCTCACTTCTCAAGAGTTGCTTTAAAATGAGAGACGAGAAGCAACAACAATAACTCCATTTTAAACCTGCTTTTCAGCCTCTGTTGCTGCCTTTCAGTGCTTGAGTGCATTTATTCTTGAGCTGGGCAATTACGACTCTGCATTTTGCCTGTCTGACTTGTGTTTCCCAATTCCACCTTTATTTCATCTCCCCAAATAGCTCTGTTATTCCTGGCTGATTACTAACCACTCCTCTGTGTGTCTGACCCATCTGAATAGCAAAAGATGTCTCCACATGAACTAGAGGCTCTTATATTCCATGGTCTGATTACACAGCAAACCACTTTTGAAGATTACACAGTAATACATTAGTAATACTCCCATAAAATACAGCCCCTCATTCTACAAGCAAGCTGATTAAACCCATGAGAGCTCACATGTACAAGACCTCAAAAAAGCTTTTGCCTCACCAGCACTGCTTCACTGTGTCTGGAGTTTCCTTCTGATTTGTAATTCCTTTACACAGAAAATGGAGAAGCATGCAGTAGTTCTGAAATTACGTGGTAAGAATCAGCCAAGTAACAACTGTACTTTCAGCCAGAACAATGAATGCAATCATGAAGCAATTAGTGCAGGCAGCAGATGGTTTGCTGCTCTTTTTTTTCTCAAGACTGGCAGGAAAAAGCCATGACTGAACAAGGGACTGATCTGTCAGCAGTGGTACTTCAAGTCCACTGCCCAAGGCAGAGACACAGGAGAAATATGTGAACAAAAGCAACCGAGTCACTGAAGCTTAATGAGTTATTGTTCGTCAGATGAACCTCAGTAATTAACCACATTCACTCACAAACAACACCCAAGAAACTGGGACATAAAATTCAGTTAAACCAGATTTCCCTACAACTGAGTAAATCCCTATTAAAACAAAAAATAAAAGATCTTTTCATATGGATAAACTCAGTGGGCTGTGAAGAGATTGAGGGATCCGTGTGACCCATTTACTGTTTATTACAACTGAGCAATGAGAGGCATCCACTACTCCTGGCTTTGCCCTCATCAGTCCTCGATTGCATGGACAACTGAGAACCAAAACAGTCAAGATCCCACGTGATTCCTGTCTCTCCAGCTCTTGCTCTATTCACCACCTGATTTTCCCCATCCCATTTACTGCAATGAGACGATGCAAATGGATGATAACAATCAAGTGGCTTGCTAGAAGGATGTAAAAGTGTTTTCTAGTTGGTTATCACTTCCCTCCTGTCAAGAGAAACAGTAAATGACTGCACCAATCCTAACTTGTCAAAATCCAATTTACTCTGCAAAGTCCCCCTCAAGAAAACCTTCACAGCCTCTTGAGTCAGTGGCATCAAAGTTAGTGGCCTCAAAATGTAAATTCTTTACCATGCAGATATGTCTTCCCTGCCTCCTTGGGCGACTCTCAGTCAGTATGCACACAGAGCCTGGAAACCAGTGAGTAATGGATTCTCTTCCTTAAATATGTCCTTAGCACAAGATCAGGAAATAGCTAACAGCAGTGCCATTTGTTGCAAAGCACCCCTCAGCTCCCATTGCAATTATCTAAATACCTGCAGGACCTCTTAATTACTCTGAGAAAACTCTGCCTTTGGATAGACAAACACAAAACCAATGGGAGTCATTTACACTTAGCCATAGGCTGAAGCTGACCCTTAGTTTGAGTTACATTTAATTTAGTCCAAGCTGATTAATACTCTTTGCCTGCTGGTTACCCTCTACAGTTCTTGGCCAAAGCTTGCTGAAGTCAGGAAATGTATCCATTAGGCTTTAAAGTAGAAACCAGGCCTGTGACTCATACCCATTCAGTGTACTTTTAAAATTCTATTTTGGAGTTAATTGGTACCGATCTACAGACTTTATGCTACCTGATTTTTGTCTTGCAACTACAGTATTGAATTACCAACAGTTATCCCATTTGCTAATCAGTGCCGTAGCAAAAAAATTTTATAATACAGCCTACATCCTGTCTCCCCAAACACCCCCCACAAAACTTGAACACCAACCCCATAAATTCATATTAGTACACAAACGGACTCTTTGGTCTTATATCTAGCTTATCTTTTAGGATTCTGTGGAAGAGTGGGAATTTCATATGGAAGAGTGGCAATATACTTCTTGGTAGCCATCAATCATAAATTAAATAACCCTTAGCTGTATGGCCTCTAATTTAGAATTATTTCCTGATCAGACTGAATACCATAACAACTGACATGAATTTCCTATTATGTCCTACTTTTATTTAACGAAGTTCCCACTGAAAGTTTCATTGACCTTTATGTAAAAATTTCCTGCTACTGAAACACAGTAACTTTCAGTCCAATGGTCCTTAAAAGACATCAGAGACCAGCTTCTGTTCTGTTTCACATCAGTCCAGAGAACTCAACAGCCATAAGGCAAAGGAAACATTTTGGTCTTGTCTAATTGCACACTGTACACATAGAAATAATTTAATCTGCATCTTCCTTTGCAACAAAGTATAACCACAGTACACTCTACAAAATTATGAGAGAGGGGTGAATGAAAAATATTGCATGCAATTGACTGTACAGGAAGAATTAGGAGGTAAGATACATTTCTCAGTTGCAAAGGGTTTTAAGCTACAGTCGTAGAAGGATTCTGGTTTTGAGTGTGAAGGATGGTAATATTCCAAAAATTTCAATATGGTCATTTTGCAACTTCACTTACTTAGTTCCCTTATGCCTTTTTTCTTCTCAGGGTTACAATAAGAGTAACAACACGCCTAATTTATGCAAAATGAAAATCAGTAGTTTAATTATTTTACAATGAATTTAACCACACAGATGGAAAACATCACTGATTTCAACCTTTTACGTTGATCCTTACATTAATGTATAACATGAACAATTCAGCCAACAGTTGGATTATTGATTATATTCATAGATTCTATTCTCATAGATTCATCATACACAAAACAAAAGGAAGACCACTAAATTATTTTGTATAAAAGCTTATATGCTAAGTGTCAAGATATTTCACTCTTTTACCCTTGCTGGGAGCTCAACAAACTCTTTTGGTCTTTTCCCAGTTTTATTCAAAAACTGTAAAACATCAGGATGTGAAATTTGCAATTTCTCTGAGCAGTTTGCTCCAAAGGCCATTTACTTTACAGATGAGTTTATCTGCCACTGACTCCTAACCATCAATTTTATAAACTTAGATGTTTTTATCGCTAGATCAAAATGGTTTCTCCTATGATTTGTCTTCCCCCATGGAAATGTTTATGCACAACAATATAGTTTTCCTTCGGTATGCTTTTTGTCAAACTAAACAGATTGAGGTCTATCAAGTCCTTCAGCGTAAGAAAACTGACTTGTGAGTACTGATGTGTCTGATTTTCAAAAAATTCCAACAGTGAGTTCTCCACAATAAAGTCCTGTGTTGTTGTTTTAGGTTGGGCAGCAAATATGAAGGCAAATCTCAGAGTGTATTTATTTGGCTGATGGATTACCCATACTGAGGGAACTGGACTTCAAAGGAAATTGATTCACTGCTACTTTTTCCTCTCAGAAAATCAAAAACTACTTGAAAATATGCCAACCACAGAGGAACAAGGAGTGTCTTATACTGTTCTTGGAGCTGATACTAAACTGGAGGAAGAGAATTGTCAAATAAGAGGCCAAAAGCCTCATTAGAGGTTTGTGAAGCATCCTAGCTGTCTTCTCTGCCCATTGCCTGTCACACAATATTGCCAGAAGGATGGATGAATAAACACAGACTGCCAGATCAGTAATAGAGGGCTAGGCCCCACGAACAAAGCAGATGCCCACGTCCTTTATTTTGACCTTTACACTGAGGTTTGGTCAATGTCTTCTGCTTGGAGATACCAAAGTGGTGTTTCCAGCCACTGTCCCAGTATCACCTCGAAGACTGTCCTGAATGCTCTGCAGCAGCTGCACAGAGACATGGGGAAATTCTAGGTTCTGCCTAAGCAAACAAACCCACAGTTCTTACCTTCTGATCTTGGCTGTAGGCTAAGATCCAATCTTCCTGCTTGGGGTGGAAGAGCAGACTGTGGATGTAGAAGTTCAGACGGTATTTTTGATAGGTGGCTCCTTCATCAGAACTTATTAATAAGCTGCTTTCAACTTCTGGATCAGTCAGCAGCATAATCTGTATGGAAGGGAGAGATGAAAATACAGTGCTTAAGAGGAGTCAGATGGAAAACTAAGCAAACATATAGGAACTTTAGAGAAACTTCTTATATATGACTATTACAAAATGCTTCAATGTAATGTCAAAACCACCACAGCCAGTGTTTCAGGAATGAAAACAGTATGTTTCATCTATGTATATGAACACATAACGTGATCAAATAGGCAGAATGACTTTACCACTATTTAAACCAGACTTAAATAAAGCTGTGCTTAGGTTATTTGAAAAATTAAACCTGAAATTTTTAACACTAGAGCACAGAAGTTACCTGGCAGGCACAGCAGGCTGCTAGGGTTTTCAAGAATGATCTACTGGAGTGGCAGACAAAAAATTAGGTGTTAACAAAAAAAGCCAAAAAACAAACACAGAGAGAGGAGAGAGACTGATCTCTAATAGTGGGTTTTGTTAGACTCTGGCAGAAATTTCAGAGAGGGCAGTTTCACTGCCTGAAATGTTACAACCTGGCTGTGCAGCAAGCAGTCTTGCTTTGGCATGAGAACATATTAGATAACGTGCTGGATTCTTTCCACCTCCAGTTTCTACAGTGCTGTGAATTATAGATTCGGTAGTGTATCAAAAATAATCTCTGCATAACAAATTTGCCTTTTTGCTCTGTCCAGGAGTGTTAGTTTAGGAGTGACAGAAGATACATGGCTTGCAGTTGTAGCAGCTACTTCACTCCATTATCTGTGGTATTAATTAATTGGTCTGCATTGCTGAGGAATCAGTGGCAATAACGAGTTACTCCTCTCATGTGTCTCTGCATGAGAGAATATATAGGTCTGAGCAGTAAAAAGTATTTCTGCAAGCAACAGAGTTCCCTAAGGAACGGCATCATGACTGAAAAACATGAAAATTTTTAAAGCATATTTGCCTTGGAAAGGTATTAAAGGCTCAAATCATTAGCACTTATATTTTATTCTAAGTTGCTTTACAAATGGCAAACACTGATCTGTTTTTAGACAAGCCTGAAATGAAAGGATCCACACTTGGCATTTCTCAGAGTGAATTCCTATCTGGGTTTGAGCACTGCAAAAATCACTCTTTCCTTCTTTCAGTTAGGCAGGCAACTTAACTCGCTACCTGTGAATTGTAAGGAAATATAGCATCTGGTATCTGTGAGACACCAGATGCCAAAGAACTATTTGTAGGTGAAAGTGTAAATACACATATAATCTACACAGAATATGTCCTTCATTATAGTGCAGCTGGCAAGTCTTTCTTTCTTTCTATCTCTAGATACTATCTTGATAGCCTAAAAATTTGGCCTGTGACTTAGAAGTTTGGGGTTCTGCAAAATCCCTGAGTTTTCAGATCCCGAGTAATCTTAGACCAGTCACATAACCCCACTGTATCTCTAACATAAATTAGGTTATGTTTCCATTGTAGTATAAAGGTAGAGTCTCCTATTTTATCTGATTTACTTTAGAAATTTATAATGAAAACGTACATTTTAAAACATTTTTGTTTTCATTTAACACTTTCAAATATACCAAGCATATAATTCATGTGATTTCTAAACTGAAGATTGATGGATGGTAGAAGCTACACAGAAAGTATTATTACTAAAACTATCTATATACATATAAATATAATATACTGTCACTAGGTAGCCTATCGAGCTTCTGAAGCCAAAAATTGTGATGTTTATCAGTTGATTCCTTTTTCATATCACACTAATTTCTGGGACAAGGTTCCTATGTTTAACATTTATTGATTCAGTACTGTGATTCAAACATGATGATTTTCCTATTTTTATGACTTCCTTCTTGAATGGATTTTGTTTATGTTGGTATTTGGAAATATCACAGCACAGCATTAATTTGGACTAGAGCAACTAGAGCAGAAATAAGCACAAATCAATGGGCTTGATCCGAGCTCCCTGAAGTTAATAAGAGTCTTGTCATTGACTTTGGATTGTGCCTCCAAGGCAAGTTGTTAATCAAGATCCACTCTAGTCTCACATACTTCCTTCTACCTGTGCAAGGAACTCATCTGACCTCATCACAGTCACATCCAAGCACATCACTGCCTTAACACATTTTCTGTCAGGCCACACCTCTGAAGTGTGAAAGTGCTCTTATCTGCTTTTCTTAGAAAGGGATTAGAGGGAGAAGCTGTTGAGGCACTGAAGCACCTAATTCCTCACCCAATCAATAAAAGTTAAGTGCCTAAACAGACTTTCAAACACTGCTGACTTTGACTTTAATCCGCTAACTACCACCCTGGACTGTCAGTACTTTGTTTTCAGGTGTCCCTGGTCTCCAAAAGCCTTGGCTTTGCATCGTGATAACCAGCCATTCTGTAGGTAAAAGTGCTTCGGGACACGGCCAGTTTTGTTTCATGTGCCAATAGCACCCCAGATGTGGCAGAGCTGTGCAGAACTGCCATAAATTTATGTGAGGGCACACAGAGAGTGGAAGACAGGGCAGGGAGTTGATGGATGATTCTATCCACCAGTCAGATCACTAACTGTGAGACCAGCTCTCAGCATTATCTGCCCCACTGCTGTACCTTGTATTGCTAATCACTCTGTACACTTGGCATAAAGCTAAATAAGCCAGAGTTGACTATCAGTCACTACCTGCATCACAGCCACAGCACCGTGTCTTTTATACGATAAGAATAGCAAATTTCATTGCAACATATCTGTGTGTTAATAATCAGAGCTACAAGCCCAAAAGATAGCATTTATTGGATAAGTAGAATAAATTGATACCTGTATGAAAAGTCTGTCAAAACAAGAGGAAAATGCTGTGTCTATCAATATAAACCTTCCAGAGCAGACCAGGAGTGTGCTTCTGAAATTAACCCTCCAAATGTTTTGGGGAAACCCCTGTAGCAAGTCCTTGTGTTCTGACTCCGGCCACGGTGATCTCAGAGCACAAGAAATGCATTCCTTTTCAAGGAAACAAAATGTTTTCCAGCCACTGCTTGGCATTCAGATCACAGCATCACATTAGCACTACTCTGAAGTCAGACCCTTTACCTACAAAATGCCCATACTGCAGATTGTCACCTCAACATCAACCATTTCGTTCTACAAACTCACTTCCACTGAGCTGCACTACATGCTAATGTAGTTGCAGTCATGTTAGTTTAGTTTTATTGCCTAAGTTGCCTGGAATATGAATGAGAAAGGAGGGAAAGTACAATTAATTTTAATGCTTTTGTTGTTGCAGCATATGAAATACAGAGTAAGTACACTTTAGAATTTCCTTTTAAATAACTTAAGCCAATTTCTGCTTTTAAGTAGTCTATTACCCATTGACTTCATGCAGCTGCTTATACAGAAAATGCAACCGGACACAAATGTGTTCAACAGGAAAAGCATGAAAACTAAAACCAGCAACAATAACAAAAATTAATCTAAGTTTAGATGCAATAAACTTCAATAGCTAAGAATCTCTAAGATAAAGAGATTAGAAAGAAACTTTTTTTATAATTTTGGGCTTCACTGTAGAAAGCATGCTGGATCTCCTGAAATGTGAGCTGCTCAAAGAAGTGTCAAATGTCTTGCTCTGCTTCTACAGCTCCTAATACAGCATATTAGTGCTTTCTCAGAAATACTGATTTTTGGATGAGTTTATTCCAAACATCACAGCGGAATCAAGATGACTTTAGCACATGAAAATCACACCTTACATTTATTCAGGTCCCTAGAGCCAGTAGGGAAAGGCAACCTAGCTCATGAAGTCAAATATGATCTTTGAGGTGTTCCCTTGCCAAAGGATGTGAAATTGCCATGGGATAAAAGGCTGGAAAATACTTCTAAGATCATCAAGTCCAACCGTTAGTCTAACACTACCAGGTCCACCCCTAAACCATGTCCCTAAGCACCACATCTACACACTTTTCAAACAGTTTCAGGGATGGTCACTCCACCACTTTCCTGGGTATGCTGTTCCAATGCCTGACCACCCTTTCAGTGAAGAAATTTTTCCCAGTATATAATCTTAACCTCCTCTGGTGCAACTTGAGGCCACTGCCCTTTGCCCTATTGCTTGTCACCTGAGAGAAATGACCATCCCCCGCCTATCTACACAACAATAACATTATCAGCTTGGCTGGGCTGTATGTGAAGACCTGGGCCCATGATTTTCATACTGACAGTTTTTAAACTACTTCTGATTCCACCATCACAAAATTAAATTATTAATGCAGGAGTAAGAAGAGCCATACTCATCAGCCTCTCATTTCCAGCAAAAGCCCTTTGTAGTGGGATCCCAACCTTAGAGTGCCTCTGGTCTGGTTTATTGTTGTCTTACATTAAATGAAAGCAAAGACTGTGTATGAGCAAAGACTCTACTTTTCCCCAGCAAGAGTGATTACTTTCTGTTCAGATCAGTGTTCAGCAATGATCAGAATCTGCTTATTCACACCAGGCAGAGCAAGCACACACTGCACTTCCTGATGCTCCAGATGGATGGGGTTTTTTCCTCTGTAATAAAAAGCCAGTAGAGTTGACAAAGGGTTTTGCAACCAAATGCAAAATGTCCATTTATCATCTCTCCTCTAATAAGGGGAAAACGTGATTTGCTTTTCACAGAAACAACATACGAAAATCAAGCATAATTCATAGACCTTAAAACAGTCCACATTTTTTCCACCCCTTTTTCAGTGCTAACTCTGCTGATGACATTGCCATTTACAATTACATAGATTTTTGCTGTTGTCAAAAAGAATCCCAGGAATTCTTAGCATTAGCAAAGAGCAAATAAATTAGAGACAAACTTACAAAAGAAATAACACAAGCATTTTGTTGGATATTAATAGGGAAAGAGGAGACTGATGCCTTCATGAAGTTTTAACAATCTTTCCTCATGGGCTAACATCAGCTGCTGGAGAACTGACCCATGGGCATTATTGCCCATGAGTAATGCCACTAAAATTTGGCCCAAGTTTCTGCTTCAAATAAGTTGGTTAACAGTATGAGCACTGAAATGAAAACGTGAAATGATCTAGAGCTGACAGTTTTGAAGCTGTCTCTAATGCCAGCTAAAAGACAAGCTTAGTTGCTGAGCAATTTCATTAAGACACCATTAAAATAATACACCAATAATTCAATTGAGGCATTGTGGAGTATTTCACTGCCAGAAGTTCTTGTTAACTCAGAAAGTGCAGCAATTTTGCAAGGAAAGAAAAGACTTCAGTGACAGAATTACACTTTTAACACTGAAGCAAAAAAGAAGAATATTGCCTTTGAATGATGACCTGGTTTGGAATGCTCTCAGAAGTAAGTAGAAATGACCTCTTTAATACAAGGAAAATGTCTGTGAACAAGTTATTGTGCAACTATTACTCAGTGACTCAAGAAGAAAGAAGTTCTTATTCATAGAAAGACACATAATCCAAACTCACAAAATCAGCTTGCACTTTGCTGATATGGAGGGCAAAATACTTCAAGTCACTGTCAAAAAAATCATAGTCATGATGACTAGACAGTGTAATTCAGATTCTGACTGAATCTAGATCCAGACAGTGGAAACTATCATCACTTGCCCCAAGAACCCACAGGAGGTCCATTCATAACTGGTGGGATACGATCATCTTCTTCAAATCCTGGCTGTTTAAATGTAAGAGAAATGACGTGGCGAAAGCTTCAGACAGTGAATTAATCTTGTTTGCACCCATGAAAGATTTAGTGCTCATTGAGTGGTAAGACAATCTCTTGTCACCACAATACTAGATGGCAAAGGACTATCTTTTAAGAGAGAAAAATTACCATCTGCCAATATTTTTGCAAGCTGGGAACGCACAGTATTCCTAATAAAATAATTGTTGAGAGTTGCATTTCATCTTGATGAATGTCATTTGACATAAAAAGCTGGCTAGTGGATGGAAAAAAATCCATTTACCTATTCTGTATTGTTCAAGATGTTCGTAACAGGCCAAAAGTGACCACAGAATAAAGCAGACAGTGAAAGTTCTATTTTCTATTACCTGTCGGAATCATCTGTGGTTGTTTTACTAGATAAAAACAGTAAGTGTATTTATGAAAAACAACTTACAAGTATTTTATGTGGTGGTGTGCACTATATATCACCAAAGTCCCAGGCATAGGGTTGGGTCAGTGCCTTAAGGACTCAATTAAAGCAGACGTGAGGCTGAGACACCTGAGCAGATGTAATTCAGTTGTTCTCTCTGTTAATCCTACTTGATATGAATGGGGGTATACAGAAAGTCCAGAGGTGCAGGGAGAAGATTTTTCCTAAGAGACAAAAACAACCCCTTCTTACTCTGAATGCCACCTCGCAAACCTCTGGAAGCACCAGCTGAGATGGGACTGCTCCTGTTCCTTCCAAAATCCAAGAGAGGGCAGTGCACCCCCACAAGCCCTTCCTGATAGTCAGCACTGGGATAATCCATCCAGGGGACAGGTTCCTACCTACAGCATTTTCTCTTTGTGGCTGAGCTCTGACACAAGCCCCGCTTTCAAAAGTGCCTCACCTTGGATCAGACCCAAATAGATCCTGCTAGTTTGTTTCGGGTTTTTTTTCCATTAAAGCTGAGGAAGTTGCGGCATCTTCAGGGTTTTTGTGAGCTGCTGAGTCACTGCTTGTGGGCTGGGTTGAGCACAGAGAGAAACATCGACCTTCACCCTCTCAAGAGTTAGCTGCAATCCCAGCAGCCAGGGTGAATTATCAAATGATATACTTTTGCTTTGAGGTAATAATTAATCAAAGGATGAAAAGAGATAAGATAGGGGAAAAAGGAGAAGATTCATGTCACTTTTTAAATCTTAGGGTTTTTAAGTCCGGCTTCCATTTTCATTACACCAGAATTAAATGAAAATAAAGATTCTACATTTTGTCCTCACCTGACTTAATGCACCTAGTGTTTTAATGAGGACTGTAAAAAGGACACAAGCTTTTATTTGCACCATCCTTACTGAAAAATAAAAAGGTAATGCTAAAAACAATAAAGAAAGCCTTTCATTAATATAACTTAATAGATTACTTCAGGATATTTCTGAGTTACTTTTGCCTTACCTAGAACTATACAGTGATTTACAACTAAAATTCTTTAATTTAGCTATGTAAAGACATCTAGAGGCCATTTATTTCAAACTCCTTCACACTGAACCATCTTCAAAGGTACAGATAGGTTCTCAGGACCTTGTCCTGCCAATATTTAAATATCCTCAAGGATGGAGATTCCACAAACTCTTGGGGCCTATCCAATCTGATACTATTTCATTTTCATTCAGTGTTAATTTTAAATTCCTGGGGTTATGTCAATTCTAGAATAAACAGTAATACCTTCAATTTTACATTCCTTTTATCTTAGTAGTCCATCTCAACTTAGCAAGAGCTTTGGAAGCTGGAAGTGCTGTATGCGCCCAAAGCACCAAGGTTAGTTTTACCCACTGGGATCCTGTAGCCGTGCTGAAAATAGAACTCATCAGGCTCAGCTCCTAATCACAGGCATAAACATGAACTCTGGAGCAATCAGTTCTGGGAGAAGGAACATGAAAAGATTAAGCTTCTTGGTTTTTCAAATCTCCTTCAAATCAAATTCTAGATTTTTATCTCTTCTTTCCAAAAAATTGGTCTAATTTAGTAACCCGACTCGAAATGAAAATTTATTTTTCCTGTTTCGTTGTTACTGCACACTGCTTTCTTTTCCTTTATATTTGACATAAATAGCTTTATCACCATAACCAGCTTGAAAATACATTACTCAAAACTTAAGTAAAGCACAGTAGAAACTTCCATTCTGAAATGAAATCTAATTCATAACAACGACAGATTATTATCCTTTGAGAAGAAATAAAGAAACAAAAGGCAAAAAACTCAGGAATCTACAAATACTATAGGCATTTTATGTTGGACAGTGCAATCTAGTTTCAATTATTAATTATCCATTCTTCTGCAACAGATGCTTTGCATTGTACTGAACAGAGAAAAAAAGAATTAAGCTGAGACATTCTTCCAGTCTTACTTGCTTCGGGGAGAAAAAGATCTTCAGCTTTGTAGACATCTGGAATGAGCTGTGTTCATACATATTGCCCCTACTTTGTTCTGTTGCTCAGTAAGGCATTCCTTTCACTAAAGAATCTCATGAGATTAACTAGTTAATCTTCACACCAACTTTGTGCTAGAGGAGTGAAGCGCACATATCAAGCGGGAAAATTACTTGGACAAACTCCACTAATCAATCAATGGCACAAAAAGAAAGAAGCCACTTGCACTGCAAGCATATTACAAACAATAGCATTTCCCAGCCCCAAACACTGGGTCCTAAGTGTTATTAATCCTAATGAAAGCAAGAGGAAACTTTTGGCCTAGAAGTGTGGTAACTCAAGCAGAGCTCTAGAAAGGATAGAGAAAAGGGTGTCACCAAGGGAGCATATTTTTCCTGAAGGGTGAGTTAGTGATAAACGCACAGTTCACATGATGAGCCCAGGCAGGGCTCCAGTCCAGGAGCCAGGATCCAGGATGGATGCTGAGCTACCTGGTCTGGTGGAAGGTGTCCCTGGTCATGGCAGGGGAATTGGCATAAGATGATTTTCAAGCTGCCTTCCAACCCAGCCCATTCTGTGATTCTGTCTGACAGTTATGCCAAGCCTGGGCAGATGGTCAATTCACTGAATACTTGGTTTCATAGCCAACTGTTTCAGGCCATGCCACTTGCCTCTGGCCAGCCCCTGCACCTGTGTGCCACTGTGCTGTTTAACATTTCAGGGTTCTTACTCTTGCCTAGGTTTCGTAGCACACCCAAAGTGAAGAAACACAGGGGAGGGAATATCGCAAAGCAAATGCTCCTCAGATTGGGCAGAGGTGACCTATTGGTCTCAAGGACATTAATATCCATACCTGGTCACCTCCATCACTCTGCAAAATGCTTTTGTCCTTCCATTTCCAACAAATGATCTTATCTTATTTCACCTAAAATTCACCAGCTGAAACTGTTCAGTGAACATGGCTGATTTTATACAGAGCACTTAAACCAGTCCATCACTTTTCAGGTGGGGACTGGTGCTTCCAGCAAGAAGAGTCCTTATGAACCCCTGGAACCCAGTAATAACTTTGAATAAAAGCTGTTTAAACCAGGTAGGGTTAGTAAGACACTGCCAATTTTTCATCATCTGTTTTCCCTTTCCAGGCCAAATTACTGGGACAGACTTCATTGCAGCTGGTGGCACTATACCTGTCTGAGGCAAAAATCAGATCCTTTAGCATATGCTGCTTTTGTGTTCTAAAAGTGAGAATCTTAACTGAAAGTGCAACAAGACAGAAATTGGAGTATTCAGTTGGTACTTGAAACATATGTTCTGGCTGGTAGAAACTGGAGGAAAAGTAAAAGTACACTTTTTCAGGATAATTATCAATGTTTTGGAAAAAGAGTAATTCACATTTCAGAGCTTTCTTTTTTTCCTGAAATTGTATAGAATCTATGGGAAAGAAAATGAAAACTTACACACAGCAAAAATAAGAGCAGTGAGTTTACTAAACTGTCTGCAATAATAAAGGTTGTTATTCACAGAGTAGATGAATTTTTCTCCATTTACTTTTTTAACATATTTTATAAAGACTTAGTATTTTACAACTTAACTACCTGAAAAATAAGGATCTGGTTTCAAAGAGTCATTCATAAAAATATAATTTCATTTAGGATTTTTGTTTACCTTTTTCCTGGGTTTAGGGTGAGGAAAGCATTTACTTCTTAAAAGCTTTTCTACGGAACTCTGAAGTCTTGAGCTTTATTTTAACAAATATTTAAATTCTTTCCAATTTAAAATTGATTCTTCCAGCTGACAACTTTAGAAAAGATACATATTACAAGATTCCTGACATAATCATCAGTTACCACCACAATTTCTGCACTGAGTTACAATTCTTTTCTCTTGGGACATGGCTATAAAATCTAATGGTTCTTAGTGATATTTTCTTACAGGATTTAAATTGAATTGCTTTCAAGTAATTATCTATCATCACACTTCAACGCAACAGATGATGGTAACAGCTGAGCATACATTGCTGGATCAATATCAACTTTGTCATGGTACACCTGGTTCTTGATTTTTAGGCATGAAGATGAGGAAAAAACTACTACAGGGACTAGAACTGAACATGAATGAAGTTGCTTTCTTGAGGGTGTGAATCAGGCTGATTTTCCTACCCTATGACAGTCATGAAAACAAGCATGGACTTAGAGGAGCAAGCAGCAAACACAGCACAGACTCTTCTGATGGTCTGTTAATTTTTCACTTCTCACCATACAGTAAAAAGTCTCTTCAGATTCATGGCACAGAGTTCTGTTCTACTATCTACCTGCTTCCAGGCTTTGAGTCATCTTTAACCAGAATATGTGCTCATACAGCTGGAAAATCTTCCATACTCATGCAAGTAACTGCGCCTTTCCCAAATAAATTACATGACACTTTTTGTACCTTTTAATTCCAAAGCATGTGTCTATGTGTTAGCTTTGCTGAAGCTCCATGCTTTATTTCATTTTGGCTTCTAACATGGTAATTCTCAAATGTTCTCTAAAATTTCTACTTAGTTTAGTTTTAATTTTTCCCTCTGACTGTGAATAAAGCACGGCTTCACTAATTATGTCTACAGCTAATTCTTTTTATGCACATTTATCTGATTTGCTTCTCTCCAAAGCATTTTTTGTATTAATGCATTAATTTCATAATCACTTCAAATTATGTTCCATGTTGCATGAACAATTGGGGAATTAGCATCTGCTTGCAAATTGTTAGCTTGGCTTTTCATTTTTGTTGTTGCAGTTGATGAACTCAAATTATCCATACTGAACGTGCCTGAAAAGAATTCCACCTCCCACAACAAATAATTCTCTTTACTTTCTGTATTGGTTTTTCTTAAGGGAATTCAGTGCAGTTATGCAATAGAATAAAACACTGTTTTTCCTTATCAGTTTTGGTGCAACAGTTGATTACTATGTAGAGTCACCAAGTGACAGAGTCTTTCATAGATGCTCTGAGGTAGCTACTGTGCTAAATTTTTCAATTCTGTTATCATTCTCTGGTTGCCACAATTCAGGCTCTCAAATGGAACTAAAGTGTCACAGATCACCCTGACATCACAGCAAGTTTAATGTGAGCATTGAGCTCAGGCTAAGCAAGGGCAGCGTTGTTCAGCTGCCAGAGACTCAGTACAGCTGTTTTTGACAGGGGTAACTTCCTGAGCCTATTCAGACATGGGGACATGGAAGCTGTTCCGGGTCACACCACGATGTTGCAAGAGCATGAGGGATAAAATATTCATGGAGAAATGATGCCCTGTGCCTCATTTCCCTCCTTGCACATACCATATGACATCCAAGGTGGATGACAATGTAGAATGTAAAATGCTCTTATCCTATTACTACTCCATTTCAGAGTTGCAGATGTATCTTGCTTGACCGCTCATTTTCCCCTTCCTTTCCATGCAATTTTCCTTCTAAAATCAGTAATTTCCCCCAAATTTTAAAATAAGGGTGGCAAAAAGAGTATGATACATCAATCTGCTGAGATTTTATTACTAGCCAACCTTCAATTCATGATATAATCTACATTTGCAATGCCTAAAGCAAAGGATCAGCACTCTTGGTTTGTCTTCATATACCAGCACAGCAGGCATGATCAATTAGTTCAATACAGAGAGAAAACCAATTTTTAAAACAGAACCTCAGTTGGTGCAAAAGCCTACTGAAGTTAATAGAGCATGATTAGAAGTTAATGGCATTATTAAAGGTTGAACCAACTGAGACTGTACCTTTCTGTCTTCATCACCCAGTGAATAGTTTCACCAATGCAAAGAAATCCACTTTTTTCAAAAATGCTGGTTTTATGGAAATACTACAGCAAGTTGTATATTTTCATGTTATCATCTCCAAATAGAGCCTTCTTTAAGGCTGAATGTCACCTGTCTGTGACATGCTGATGGAAAGTTCAATCCATAACCTTCCTTGGCTTTTTAATAAGGTGACTAAAGCTTTTAGTAGTCACACAGTGGTGGAACATGCAAGAAGGCTTTCTTGCACAACAGACATTTTAGTTATTAAAACCAAACCAGGGCAAAGCGTTGCTGGATTTTTGTATGACTATTGCTATAAGAGAATTTATCTTTCTGCTTAAAATGGAGCATACAAGGATGAGCATTAAAACCTACTCTAATTTTAGGGTTTTTTTTAAAAGGAATGAAAGATGGTGGGTACTTCAGAGTGACCTTCCTAGCTGTATAGCTGATCTTGCCAAATCAGAATCCTACTTTTTACTAGACTAATTGCCAAAACTGTTCAGAAGCAATCCTCTAGTGAAGAAATAGAGGAATCATTCTTAGCAGCAGTTTTAAGACTATAGAATTTATGGTATTTTTAGTGACTTGACACCTCAGAGTCAAAGATCTGCTTCTACCCCGAGCAAAGTTCTGTGAGAGCATGAATTGTTCTTCTGTGTCATTTTTCATGTCAGGCATTTGGGTGTCTGCTCACCAAACTTCAATTAATGTTTGAGAGGCTGAGGCACTAACGACTTCAAGCAGTGCTATTACTCATGAGATGACAAAGGAAACTTGGACAAAGCCTGTAATGCTTTAAGGGCTTCGCAGAGCGGGATGTTAAACCGTTTGATAACTCACTCCTAATTATGGAGAGTACGGAAGCAATTTAACTCAATCAACTAGTTGGCTTCAAAGACTGAGTTGTACTTTCTTTATCAGAAGCCAGTGATCAGTGTCAGCTTCAGCAGCACTGATGCAACAATGGCTGTTGAGTGCCAATGACTGCTAATGAGAACTTGATCAATAGTATTTCTAATGATGCAATTCTGACTGTAATGGGGCTGCTTCTGATAAAAAGGAAAAGAAGTTAGGAATGATTTTATCTTCAGCCACTGCAAATTCCAGTGCTGCCTATTTCTTGCTATTCTACCTGCTACTCAATATTCAATAAGCATTTCTCTAGTTGTTTCTGCATTGTCCAGCTCCTCTTTCAAGACTTCAAAGGTCACAATGCCTAGGTGTTTGTAAGTGCCGTAGAACTCCTGAGTTACCTACTACTGGTTTGTTTTTTCTGTAATGCCTAGTGGATGCAAGGCGAGAGCAAAGCTACCATTTCTCACCATTCAGGCAGCATCAAACAGGATCATCTATTACTAGCATTTTCTCACACAACTTCCTGGAGGGTGCACTCCAGATACAGACAGGTATTAATGTCCAGGTCTGCCTGCTGCTCAGTGATACAGATGAGGCTATTTGATTAGATGCTCCCAGCAATATTTCTATATTTGCACTCAGCATCTCCGGTTTAAGCTTTCTCTCTGGCCATGTTCACCTCACAAAAAAAAACCCCAAAAATAGACCATTTTGGCCCCTGGGAAAACTATCCCCACCACCATAGGGGGCAACTGCATAATACAGTGCAACTGATTTCTCTAAGCTCTTTTGAGCATAAGTTTAAAAATTGTCCCCACATACAATTTCAGGTGGCAGCACATTTCATACATAAAGAAAACAAGATGTGGTAAGCCAGTGATTGAAAGAACATGCTCTAGACACATTGCAGAGAAATCACACAAGCATGGGGAAAAGTGGAAAGCTGAGGAAATAGATTCTAACAACTTTACTACAGAAAGGGTTTACCTTAGTCAGAAGCTAGAGAGGAGGACTGCATTTTGAAGTTAAATTTCAGAACATTCTCAGTTAAGACAAATGTACCAGAATTACATGCAGTGAAAAACCTTTCACAACAAATATGATTGGTATGAAAAACAGGGGGAACAGAGGTGAAGCCAAACAACACTGTGAAGTCCCTACTATTCTGGATCATTTGCTGCCATTGCCAGCTGGAGTCATAAAAGAGTCAATTATATTTTGTTTGCGCACTGCAAGTATTAATAACCCCAAAACATAGGGATCCCACCAATGATAGGCACCAGTTTAATTTCATTGCATGTGGGTGGGTGAATGAAAAAAATTGTATGTAATAAGAAAGCTAGAAAAGTAAAAATTATGACTATATAAGCCAATTCCCACAGACAATATAACTGTCTTATTTATTGTACATTAGGTTCCCATGTGTACAAATTTCTCCTCACTCTCACTAAGGCATAAGCACCATCAAATTTATCACACTGTTGGAGTGAGCATGTGGACAGTAACTAGGCAGCAGTTAACATGCTAGAAATCGACAGCCCAAGGTGCTTGATAGTCATTTGTTATGGAGACATAACCAGAAGCAGAAAACAATCAAGGACTGGCAGTCAGAAAAAAACACAGAGGCAAAAAAATCAAGAGTGTTAGTGGTCTTGGCAACCAATTTTAACCACAGACTCTGGCCATAAATATGTTATTAATCCCAGTCGTTACAGATAAATGGAGCATTCAGAACAAAAATGTATCCTTCTATAGATGATGCACTAACCCTTCTAAAAGAATATTTCGGCTGTGAATAAGACCTAATCACACAGAGAGACAGAGTTCATGCTGAATTTTCAGCTTCCCTCAGTCTACCAGCAGGAGAAACCTCCTCTTGAGGCCACATTATGCTCTAGGGGAATAAAATCTTTCAGGAGCCAGTAGTGTATGCTTAACATCCAGGTCCCAGAAAAGGAAGAGAGGATAGGCTGATATTGTCAACATCAATAAACTAAAAAATGATCTTCCTGACTATAGTGAGTCGTCAAGTGGTGCTCAGGATTATAAGTGGTGTGATTTTGTATTAATTACTGAATGTGGTGAAGACATTCTTTTCCACATAATTACTTAATCTTCTTGAGTCTCTCAAGGTATTTGCCCTTCTCATCAGCTGAACTGTCACTATACAAAACAGAATTCACTGAATTAGGGCTAGGAACATGACAAATAGCAGACTTTGCTAGGACTTTTTATTGAAAAATTATTTGGAAAGTATTTCCTTAATAAGTTCTCATTATATTCTATTTTATACATTTTATATATTCTATTTTACCTGTTCCATCAAAAAAAGTCAGAGATTTCTTTTTCCTCATTTTCCCAAGTTCTAGTGGATAATGATGTACTCAATTGTTAACATTCAAAAGCAGAGAAATTATTAACATTTCTATAAATGATTTGTGAATTTTAGGGATTTTTTACTTTAGAAAAAATTGGCATCAAATTTACATCAATCTCATAATGATAATTACATTTATCTAACACTGATTTCTGTGGGACAAATAATCCTCAGAAAATTTGATTACCTCACATGTATTCATTGAGTTATCCTTTGACTATCGTAAGTACAACAAATATTCTCACCTTCACTTTTAATCACGGAAAGATAAGGCACAAAGCAATTAAACAGCACATTCATTAAAAGCCTTAAGAAAGCCTGTGCCAAGGCTCAAATGCTCAAGAGCAATATCTGTAACAGAAGACTTTCCTTCTTCCTATCACATGTTCCTGGGCCAAGTGTCTTCTCCGGGAGACAATCAGGCTATAGACACACTGTCAACAAAGGGAAGTGTTGTTGTCAAACATGAACTTCGTGACATTCCAGTCCCAGTCTCTGAATAGGTTTGAATACAGCGATTCTCTCCTTTTAGAAATAAGGTTAAAATCCATCCAGCTGAATGACTCAGTCAGAGAAAATATCTGAGGCACAGATTACATTACTGGAAGTTGGAGGTGGAAGGGCTCCCTCAGGTCACCAGCTCCATTGCTATGTTTATACAAATATTTAATATATTTTGTATATTTTTCTGTCTTTTTGTTAACTTCCAAAGTTCCTGAATAAGAGGGATGCTTACTGCAACTTTTCACACAGTGTCACAAGAAATAGCTCTCTAAACTGACTTGCACAAAATCTTTCTGAACTGCTTTCTGAAATACTGCCAAACAATGCTGCACCTTCTCTGATGTTTGTTCCAAAGCTCCCCGGAGTCACAAGAAGTCTCTCCTGAGGATTCAAGCTGCTGGAAGCCTGAAGTTTTGTATTAATTCACAGACCAGAAAACAGTAAATGGGTATCCCCTCGCTTCTGTTGAAGTGCCTGAAGTATAGATGCAGACAGAATTTCAGCCATGCATGTAGTTTTTATCCAGTGTCACCCCTGTACACTGAAGTGAGCAGCTCCAGTGCCGGCAGAGTCGAGCACAGGGAGGTTCCCCAAACTGGGGGAACCTGAAGGGAGTGCAGAGAGACACAGTAAAGGGATAGGGGCACATGGATCTCCTCTGTGCCTGCCCCACCTCCCCAGGAGCTAGGACTAATATTCAGAAAAAATTCATCACCAGCAGGGTTGCCAAGCATTGGAACAGGAGGCTGTGGGAAGTGGGTGAACCACCTCCCCTGCAGATATCTAGAGGATGAAGATGTGGCCCTTAGGGACAAGGTTTCTGTTAACTCAGACTAGGTCAACAGTTGAACTCAATGACCTTAAAGGTCTTTTCCAACCTAGATGATTCTATGATTTTAAGCTTTCTAAGACCACTGACCAATGCATGTAAATTTTTATGAATAATGAAATTTGCCCCTCTAGAGCTGGCTGGCTTACTCTGCACAGCCAGGATGTAACACACACTATGTCCCATTTTCACTACACTGGACATCCCTTTTTAGTGAGATTCCCTCCACAGCCTAGACCAAATGTCATGTAAACCAATAAAATCTCATCACTATGTGATAGCAATTAACTGCTTTTCTTAATAAGTCAGCATTTTCTTCTCTGCATATCCTGATTTTTTTTATTAACCTTGAAAAGAAGTCGCATTCAGAAACCTTTATCAATGACTCAGACTGAGACAAAAAGTCAGTAAAGAAAACTATATTGCCCAGAGCATCCTTTCAGCTTTAGTTTCTTCTTTGGTTTATGGGTCATTTGCAAATCTGTTCTGACAGGAATATTAGGCTGCTATATAACTATAGCAGAAAATTCACCAGAGATTTAAACTCCAGTAAATGTGCACATTCCCATGGGCCATGAATGAGAGAGTTTTTATATCAGCACTCAGCTCTGAATCATCAGCCAGCTTTTCTCACCTATTAAAATGAATTTTAAAAACCTTTATAAAGAAAGCCCAATTTGTGTGCTAACCAGCTCTCTAGGAAGTTTGCTATCTGATGACATACCCTCTCTCAAACAAATATTTAAGTTATGAACGTTTCTTCAGCAGTTTTGAGAGTGTGGATTCCCCCCCTAGTTCCAGAGCACTCGCACAGAATAATGCAAAGCTTATAGCTTTCCAGGTTTGCAAGCCTACTGAAACATTTGCTGTATTTTTGTAGGCATGTGTCTGAGCTAATTGCATAAATTTTTTACCTGACAAGTGAAACAGATGTCAGATGACTAAATTCATTGATTCAGGTGCTGATTTGGCACAGCTTTCCTCCTTTTATTCTACTCAGATCTGCCTTGTCCATGTTCTCCTGCATAATAAAGTCACTGGAACAATTTAGACAGTAAGCAAAATGGCAGAACTCCAGAAAACGCAATGATTTCAACCTTCTAATACTCTGCAAACAACCTTCTTGTACTCAGAAAAGCATGGTATAAACTTCTATACTTTGAGAAGAGCCAGATCAAAACCCAAGCATGAGAATGGTGCCAGTTTCCACATTTAGTTGTGAATTTTCTAAGAGGCACTGAACTCTGTGAACACAGTCACTGGACATGTTTTTCTCTCCAGGCTCTTTCATGGAGTTGGCAGAACACTAATTAAGAAGACTGAAGCTCAGTGTATCCTGTCCATACTAACATATTTCCTCCCAAGCCCCCTCACAACAGTGACATCAACTAACAAGAAAAAACGGGTATGGAAGAATGAAGACTCTTCAATTCTGAGTTTATTATGGCTTCATCACTTGTTTCTCAGATGGGGGATGATGGAGAGAAGAGTTGCTTCACATTAGACATGTCATATACACAGCTCTGAACCCTCTAAGCCAGCACAGAGGGACATGTTTTTTAAGATACTGCCTCAGAAAATCTAGTGCCACAGCAGGGATTAGGATCACAGGTCACAGGTGTTGAGATCCTCCTGTCTCCTTCACTTCTACCTGCAGATTTTCTTGTCCTTCTTCTTGTGTTATCACTGGCACTCATTCAGCTCAATCTGCCAACTGGTTTAGTGACCCGACCATTGCAGGCAGGGGCACAAAGCCCTAAATCAACTGGGAAACAATTCCTGAGCAGGGTGCTAAGGGGGACACAGGGGACTTAATCCTGACACAGACCATTGCAGTGGAACTTTTTGTTTTATTGCTGGACTCTCCTCCTGACAAGTCCATGGTGTTGACGACAAGAACAAGTCAAGAATGATACCTCATGGCTTTGCAATCTTAATAACAGGCAGAAGCATGGCGAGGTGAACACTCTTTGTAAGACTGTTTTGTCCCTTATTTGAAAGATTAGTGGCTGGCTTGATCTGTGTCAGAGTAAGGTTTTATTTGGAAGCAAATCATCATGCCAGGTTCTGTCAATACTGCTTAATGTCCCCAAACTCTTTTCCAGACCCAGAAGAATTAGTTCTTCTGCAGATCAGAATTAGGGGCTTTACAATCTAACCTTTTTCGGTTTCCACTCTAACTCTTACTCTTTATACCAAAGATGAGAGTCTTTAATATCAGAAATCCTCAGAAATTAAGCTCTTGAACAGTGCCAAAAAAGAAGAGCTGATCAAAGGTTTAGTGCCAGGTATAGGACTTGATACCTCAAAGTGCATCCAGCCTACAAGTACATTTTATATCTCTGAAAGCACAGAATTCTCTACCTACCAACCAGAGCACTATTTATGCAGCCTCAGAGGCACTGCAGTTACAAATAAAATGGGATGTACTTGTCCCAGAGATCTTAAATAATTTCTACAATGAGAGATGACAACAAAGAGACCAATGATGTTACGCAAGAGTCAAGACTGCAGAAGCGAGAAACTGTCAGATATTCTGTTACATACCCTTAATATTATATTCAGGCCTCTTGCTTGCTATTTCTCATCCAGCTTCAGTTTCCACCCCATCCTCTACAAATCATGAGATATGAAATCCTAAAATTCTGCTATCCTGAAATGGGAAAATTTTATACTCTACCTCACTTTAGTGGTCCATTCTCAAGGATAACTAGTTACACTAAAAATCAATACTTCACAAAACCTAGTCATGTTTTCATGGTTTTTTTAAGAATCATCACCCAGTTTTGATCTTGGTTACACTAGGAAAAGTCAGAAGTAAATCTCAAGAATTGCAGTTAATTTATTTCAGCTTAACAACTGACTGTGTGTTACCTGAGGCATTTCCCTTCCTATGAACATACTTTTATCCCCAATACATTAGACTTAGCTTAAGCATTTATTTATTTTGGCCTAAGCTTAGTTCTCCCATTTTGCATTGCCAAGCAAAGAGCACATATATGGATATTGATGCTAATCAATCTATTAACACCTATCAGTCTGGTAAACTCTTTATTTACCTATGTGCCTGAGACTACAATTCTATACTGTCACTCAAAGATAAAATCAGAGCGAAGAAGCTGAAGGGCAGCAGGTAAGGGAGAGGCACAGGCTACAGGCATTGTGGAAGTTATTTCACAGTATCTGTGACCATGTACTAGAAGCCACACAGCTGATTGTCTAGCCCCCCACTTCTCTTTCTAGAATATATTTTATGTGTTTCGCTAACAGAAAACATTGCTGGGAGTAAGCCTCACTGACCTCATGTCCTAATCATCCTGTTCCATAAAAACCAAAAAAGCTAATAGAACAACAAAAAGTTAAAATGATTTTAACCTATTTCACTTAATAGATATTCCCATACTTAGAAGAGCACGTGTGCAAATACACACATAAATATTTGTCTGCCTACACAGCGTTTTAAGAAGGAAAGGTTTGTTTTACAAACTGGTCAACATTTTAATATGTAAGATAGTCTTACTTGATAGGCCCTGAATTTCAAATCAGTATAAATAGCTTCAGGTTATGTGCACTTCTTTCTTTTTTTCATTTTTTTAAAGGGCAAAAGTACATGATTTTCAATGTTAATTAAAAAAACCCTCCAAAAGAAGGCATTATTTGTACCAAGCCATTCCCCTGAGGACTCAACCACTGAAGAAACAGTTAATAGTTATAAGTAATATTCAAAGACATTAAATAAAATTCCTCTGACAAATTCCCCCAACACTGCCTAAAAATGAGCAAGACCAGCACTGCACAGACCTTTGAATGATGAAGAAGCATTTTAGAAGTTGATTTTAATTTGTTTTTCCTCCAATACAACCTCAGCAGATTTCAGCTGTATCCTCAGATCCTACACACCCTGTAAAGGTTTGGAAGCCCATGTCCAGACATATTAATGAACCAGCAAACAGAATATACTGCCTATATCCCTAAATAGGCTGGAATTAGGAAGAGCAGGTGCAGGATTAGCAGAGAATCCAGAGTAGAGAAAGGATTACACAGACAGGATTTGAAAAACCCAGCAATAATCAGCTCTCGGACAGAATTTAGAGCTGCTTTGGCTTAGCAGATAATGTTTCATAGGGTTTTCCCTGGAGTTCCTTTTAAGAACATTTGAGGGAGTTGCAAGTTTTGTTTGTGTTGGCTTTTCTTATCTTTTCCTGCAAAAAGCAGCTGGATGTGGATGAAGCCAATATGGATATAGAAGAGATGAGAAGCTGAGAGTGCACAAAGCTCCTGAGACAAGGAAAATCCCGTGTTGCTTGACACGATGAACCAGATATGGGCCTTCATTTAGAGCAGGGTCCTGAGTGTCCCTACAGATAAAAACAGGTATACAAGCAATGACAAGAAGAACAGCTGGAAAACAAAACAAAACAAAGTATTAAATACTACAGTGATAAGAGAGCTTTTATTCAGATTGGCCTTCTGACTCACTCGTTATTTAGTAAATTTCCTATTTTCCTTACTGTAGAAATTGCTCACAAAACAGAGATAATGCCCCAGATCTAAATCAAAAACAAGAAGAAAACAGGTGAATTGACAGATTCTTAAAAAACTACATGCAGGACATAGCTTGTTTTTCAGAACAACCAAGGAAAATTCCACATTTTATAACAATGCTTGCTGATAAACAGTTTTGGTTTCTAACAAGCAAAAATATAAAATTTTGTTGCAAATATTTTGTGTGTTTCAAAACATCCAAATTTCAGGAGAACCACTGTAGACACAGATCTTTAAAATCTCAGAAATACCAGTTTGATCTGAAACATCTTCAGGGAAAAAAAGGGAAAAAACCATGTGGAAAGCCTAAATGTTTTATCCACTTCAAAATGAAATGTTTAAAAATGTGCCACAAGACATTGTTTTGTTTTGTAAATTTTAGCAATTTAGTAAAAATTAATTATAAAATGTTTGAGTCTCAACAGAACGGACATGTAGGAGGAAATCAAGCAAAATTTTTGACCCTAAGTTATGTTTCCTCCATCTCTTATTTTGGAAAAATGAAATATCAACCTTCTAGAAATAAAATTTACAAAAGAAAAAAGTCCTATTTAATTATATATTAATTTAAATATTAAATATTTCCTAATTAGATGCACATCTCCTAGCATAGTAAAAAGAAGAAAAAAATTGGTACTGACCCTCCTTGCAGACCTGGCCCTGAATTCTTCAGAGAATTTAATCCCCCTCAAACACAGGATGGTTTGGAACTGTAAGTTTAAGCTAGAGGGCCTGGGAATGTTATGCAAATATTTTAATACTTTGTGCACCTATCAAACAAAGAAAATAATCAACTTGATTTGCAAGAACCCCCTACCTATGATTCTGTAAAGTCCCTCTTCCTAATCCTCTCAATTCATCCCCCACCTTGACTCCATCCTTTTTTTCTTTTATCCTCTTATTCCACCTCTTTTATTTTTTCTCTCCTTGCTATTCCAGCAGGCAGGTGACTGCCTGCTCCCTCTCTGGTTCATTATTTTGCACACGTGTTTCCAACTACTTTCTTAATTATCACTCGTGTTAACTCAGTATCACAACAGTCCAGTCATAGTCCAGGAGTCTGTTGCTCCACAACATACAAACATCAACATACAAATATCAACAAAGCAGTGGGTTTTGCTGCAGAGAACTACAAAGAACAGTACCTGCAAAAGGCATAAACTAAAAGCAGCCAAAAGTAAGCTGAAACCCAACTATGACTGAGGTTTTTCTGTCATAAATTACAGAAGACAAAAAAGAGAAAGAGAGAGAGAGGAAAAGAGAAAACCTCTTAGGTTTTTTTCAAGTATTGGCATAGGGCAGTGGATGTTCCTTAGAAAGCATCTCCTCCCAAGCATGATGGGCACACTGAGAAACCATATAAAGGCACTTAATTGAAAAGGCTGCAAGCAGAACTGGGGCCTAGAGCCACAGGTTAATGGGAGGCAGCAGCTGACCTCCTAATAAGCAGTGAGATATGGCAAAGATAGCAGTCTAGAAAGAAGACCTGCAGCTCGACTTTTAGTGTGAAAAGCTGGGGAGCATTCCAAAGAGATGTGTCCTGTGGCTGCAGCAGAAATTGAGGTGTCTGGTCTCTGCAGCTGCATCCTCTGTGAATCAGAGATGGCCACATTTGTGGGGGACAGGGCATCACAGGAACTGAGACATGAGGTGCTGAAGGCCTAAAACAGGAGCATTAGCCCTGCAGTCACAAAGGAAAGGCAGCATGTTAGAAACAAGAATGCCAAAAGAATTCACCAGGCTTTGACACAGCCTGCACAGAAAACCTGGCCTGATATAAACCAGCTTTATGGCTCCCTACAGTTGGAGGCATAGGATGGATGGAGCTCTTTCTCCTTTCTAATGACCACCACCTACAGAGCCAGTCATCTGGATCAAGGAGGAGTTGACATGCTGCCCTTCAGTAGTCCTCTTAATCCACAGCAACACACTAAAATAGCAACTAACATCTTTAATGCAGCTCAGAGAGACATCTCCTCCTCCTCATCTCTAGCATTAACATTTCAAAAGCAAATAAATCCTTATTCACAGAAAAGGACTCAGTGTCCCCACAGACAGGCTCATGCAGGGAGTTATTTGGAAGCGAGCAAGGCAGACACTGAGTTTTGCTGGTTCAGAACATCAGGGATGTGTTTCACTCCCCAGCAATGAAGGGGAAGCTAGAAGGGAGCAGGATCCAGAGCATAGCTAAGTGTGGGGGAGTTCAGGCAAACCTCTACTAAATTAATAGTAAAGAATACATCTGTGTCTATAAATAAATCTATTCATTGCAGCAGTAGCTGAGTAACTGCTGTAGCTGTAGTGGGTAGCTATACTTAGTTACACAGCTCTGATGAGACAAGTTACAGTTCCCAAACCCTGAGGAGGGATAAGAAATGAGGAGACCATCAGATCATCGACCATCTGTGTCTCCCCTCTTGTCAGAAATTTAGACCAGGAGACTTTGGCTCAGTTTGTTCAGGAAAGAAGGAACCCATCTCCTGTTTATCTCTTGAGAAGCCAGTGAAGCTAAACAAGTATAAACCTTCACAGGTCCTTGCTGCAGCGACCTCAGAAGAAGCCCAGATGAAGTCAATGATAGAGTAAAACAGTATCAAGTAGGACCACACAGCTGGATCCCTTCATCTGCAGGTTGGAATATCACCCAGCAGACCTGTGATACCCCAACTGGGACAAGCAACTCAACTGCAAGAAATCCTACGGGATGCAGCCAAAAATGGTGTTACACTGCTTCACAGTCCAGTGGGCAGTCTAAACCCTGACTAGGAGGAAACAAGCAACAAGGGACTTCTCTAAAAATGTATCTGGGCTGTTACAGAGACTGCCAGCTCTGTCTTGCAATGACTGGGAGCCATCACCCAACTCACAACTGAAAAACCATCTCAGAGTTTCCCTGTCCTCTCCAGTGTAATCTGTGGGATGCACGCCCCAGGGGCTGGGATAGTTTGTCATCAGGATCCACACTTCTTGCTGCTTTGGCCCATCTCTATCTGTACTATGTATGATAACATATGTGAGTTTATTCCATCACTGTCACACTCCACTTAAATTTTGAGAATGAACTGGGCAAATTATTTATGCTAAAAACTCATGTTACCATTGTTGCAAGTCATGTATACATTTCATTTCTTTATCTTTGATGCAGTAGTTCATACACCATTAGTGTATATAGGGAAACCATAGGGACATCTGAGTAGCATTTGAAACCAGTAAAAGTTAAATATGTAGGCTTTTGTAGGGGGCTTGAGTACAAATATGTATGAAATACAAAAAAATATATTTATCAGGGTAACCTCTGTAAAACCTCAAAGGTTTACAGGTTCTGACACCTACTGAAATGACACATTAGAAGGTCTGAAGTCCAGTATGTTGCCTGTGAGCCCAGGCTCATCCACAGGCTCAGAAAGAAACTTTTACTTTCTTGCCAAATATTTTACTCTCGTTTTCCGTGCTGCAATGGTGGGATGCTGCAAGAGGAAGCTCTTCTGACATGCTAAGAAGAATAATTTAATTTTGCATTCAAAATGAGCCTTTTTATTGACTTCAGTGGATTTTGGATCAAGATCTGAGGCTAGTAAAATGAATGTTAACCAAGTGATAGCCTGTGTGGCTGATTTTCAAACAGTGGAATACCGATTAAAAATCAAACCCACAACTTACAAAAAGCTTTGATAAATTTGCATTTAAAAGCTTGTAAACCATTCCCAAGACAGGCTTGGATTCTTTTTTCCCAAGTTTTCCTTCTAATTCACTTAGCAGTCTTCTTTGTACATCCATATTTTTAATTTATAATGGACCTTGTTCTTATTTTCACCAAAGATTGGATTAAGGTAGAGTAACAGTTACCAGTAGTACCAGTACCAATAAGGTAGTAACTGTAGTTATGATAGTAACTGCAACTTTAAAAGGGTGAAAAGATCTTGCTCAACATTATAATCAAACATTTATTTTTCAAATTACTCCAGCTATAATCACAATTAAAATCAGAGCAAAACATATTAATTATTCTGATTATTATTCGGCTTAACAAGGCTACTGCCTAATAATCAGATTTTATTGCACAGAAAACTTTTGGATTCTTAGTCCTTTCCGCTTTTCTTCACTATAATTTAATGTAGCTATTTTAATTTATTCTAGTACATGGCACAGAACAGACACATTTCAGAGACATGTAACAAACAGGTTTTAAATGGGCATATTCTCAACACTGCAAGGACCAAGGTCACCTCGGGGTGGTGGGGTAGCAGAGATGAAGCCTCCCTTTCCTTCATGTTCTTGAATCTAGAACATTGGTGGCCACATGAAAGCATTTCCTCTCACATATGCAAAGTCCTATCTAAATGCAGCTTTTAAGAGTCAATAAATGCTTTTTTTACTAACTGAACACTGAAGTGTAAGCAAATTTCCCTTTAAATGACCATAAAATACACTTACCCTTTCCAAATATCCCTGCTGTGGATTACACACTTATGACAAATATTAACATAAGTAAGTTAAGTATCCTCTTGAAAAAAGTACCTCTAATTTTGCTGTAGTTATTGGGTCTGCTCGTTGTGTTTTTTTACTGCAGGCCTCCAGACTATACTTAAAACTACCATGCTGATCACTTGCATTTAATAAAGTTCTCAAAACTTTGTGCAGGAACAATTCTGGCAATTTCTGTTCTCTCAGGCATTTTTTAGGTTGGCTAATTACATTCTCTCTGCCTAAATTTCCCCTGCAGCTTCAGAAAGAGATCATTTCCTCCTTCCTTTCCACACAAATACTTTTGCAGTTTCACCACATGCTGTTAGAGAGGCCCAAATACATTCTGACCTAGAAGAAGATATATTTCAGGTACAATAGAGAAAGGAAATGGAGATTTTTTTTTTTGTTTGTTTGTTTATTTCACTGCTTCTTAGAAATGTTAGCTTATGCCAGCTGAGGCAGGCTACCAGGTGTTGTTGTATTTGTCTGTGTTTGTTTGCAGGGCCCTTCTGCATACTCCAAGAGGTGAAAAACTTACCTTTCCTGCTCTCCCCAAATCAGTGAGGTGGAACATTCATTCTGGATTGAAACACTTTAAGAAGAAGACTCACTGAAGAATATTCACTGAAGGTACTTGCTGAGAGCTGGGTACCTGCCTGACCCTCTCTGAAAATCCCTGCTTCCATCACACACCCATCACCACTAACACTGCCTGGGCTCACAGCCACCCTGTCCCTGGAGAACCCAGGAAAGAACCCGCCTGGGATGAACATCTGACTCAGAAGGAAGAAACGTGTGGACTAATTTCACTTTAGATTAAACTCCAGCCAGACCACAGCAGCCTACAGCGTGAATGATTTGACAGATTACCAAGTAATATTTTATGACATTTAGGGATGGATTTTTCAGAAGGATGGAGCATTTATTTTTTCTGAGGTTTTGCATTTTAAGGAGAGAACAGCTTTTCCACTGCTTGAATTTTAAAAGCAGGCAAACTTTGAGAGAGAGAGAGAGAGAGAGAGAGAGAGAGTTTTGATATTTATTTTTAAACTCTCCCCCTCCCCAGCAAAAATAATATTATTTTCTTTTGATGAATCTGCTTCACTTATTCAAAATTTCATTAAATATTTGTGCAGCAAGCCTAGGAGATATCTTTTTACTGAAAGACGTATTTTCCATCTTGAACAGCAGACCATATATCTCTCACAAAGCAGTAATATACAAGTGTATATAGTATAATGTAGCACCTATTCATATAATTCCAAACAGAACATATACACACAGCTTTAGTGTGGCTGTAATGTAGATATATTGAACAATATTAACCTTCTTTATAGTGGGAACATACTTTTTTATTATGCACATGAATTGATTGTTAATAAAAACGGTTTGCACTTACACAGCACCTCACCCCCAAAAAACTCAGTGAGATTTTCCCAGTGAAATACATTTGTTTTGCAGAACTCAAGAGCTACCACTTCCCAGTGCAAAGCTTCTGTGCAGCTTTTTCAAAGTTATGTGCCAAATAAGGAAGCAGGTAAAGAAATAAAAAGTTATTATTTATTAAAAATTTTACATTTGTTAAAGTCACTTCTCCACTTTGCAGAAGACTCCTGCAGATATGAAAATAGCTCCGTTAACTTGAGTTCTGACATCTGTGGAGATGCAGTGACACAGGTTGCAGTCACACAAGGAAAGCACTCCAAGTTCTTGACAGGCTGTTGTAACCACTACTAAGGTCTGTGCCCCTTTTATTGGTAGATGAATTAGCTGAAGGATACCTTGGGCTGTGCCAGCCTATCACCTGTAGGAATCAGCTACAACAGGGACAGACTCCAAGGTTCAGCTTTATTCACACTGGGATCCTCCTCATCAACCCACAGGTGGTTTTGTCAAGGAGGTGCCCTAGCAAAATAAAACTATCTACAGATTTGGCTGACTCAACAGTACCTTCAGGGACTTAGATAAAGAATCTAAACCTCAGTTCCTCCTGACAGCTCCACAAGGCTACACTGCTGAACACACAAACTGGCTACGTTGCATCTGTTGTCCAAATGGTGGAGGAACCAGCGAAACTCAGGCTGCCTGCAGATCCTGCCTGGTTGCAAATACCAGCAACACCCTCAAAGAGCCACTCATGGCTGACTTTTCTGATCCACATCAACCATTTGCTGAGTATCAATCACATACTTATGCTTAGAATATCCTCACTGAAAGCAAGGGAATCCCATGGCCCAGAGAAGTGTTGGTGTCTTTTCTCCCTGAATTTCCTTTTAGCACAGACTTGGCATGTTTGCAAATCTCACCTTTAGGGCAGGCTTAGATTCACTCTTGGAAGACACCGTATGTAGCATGACTTTAGTGGTTCTAACGTCACGGAAGCAGACTGAGCAATGGAACAGCTCCAGAAAGGACCCAACCTTAAGCATTTTTTTACCCACAGCTCTGCTAGTCCTTTGCAGGGTTTTTGTTGGTTTTTTTTTCTTTTACTGCATCAGCCTCAATCTGAATAGCTAATGGCATGATCCTAATTATATGGTCAAGTAAACTGGCAGGTTGACACATCTTAAAAGTAATATATACAATTTTTTTTACTTGTCTGAGTCTGAGCTTCTGGGTCTCTGTTGTGACAAACACTGCACTTGCTGCTAGCCAGTTAAGATACATTGCTTGATCATTATCAACCACCAGGAGAGAAAAATGCTTTTATCGATATTATTTTACTGTTTATTTACAAATGTGAGCTGCAGACACACTGTAGGAAGAAAGGTACACCTATCCAGTGTACTGTCATATAAGAAAGGACAGGCTCGGAGGCTCAAGAGAGTTGTCAGGTACAGAGCTTTTGCTCCCCTCAACTTTCTGAGCACAGTATTTTTACTCATAAGGCTCACAGCATGTTTGTCCTACAGCTGCTGGAAAACCTTTTCTGTAGAATAATTGGGGCACATTAGCTGAAGGAAGAAAACAAAAAGAGGAAGGAAGTAAGCCATGTCATCATGTGAAACATATCTATTCTTCCACTTGGATTTCTCTTATACTCCTGATGACAAGTGAAAGAGAGATTAAATTAAAAATCTCATTAAAATGTTGTTGTTGTACCCCAGGGATATATCAATGTGGCTTGGAATTTTCACTCCTGCCATCTTTAGCAAAGTTCCAGTAATAATAAAAGGGAGAGGAAAACCCAACAAGTTCTAGCAGGCAAAGAGCCAGAGCTCCAATTACAGCAAGCACGATGGGAAAAGATTAATAGATTTTAATTGGTGCCCAAGGGGGGAAGGTCAGCCTCTTTGGAACAATGGGAGCCTTTGGTGGTAATTGACTGAATGCTCCTGTGAGGCCTTGCAAATGGCAGCACACACTTGAAACAGCGGCAACAGGAAAGGTTTGGCATCATGGAACAGGTGGGAAGGTTTTGCTCGTAGAGATAGAACAGAAAGAGAACAGTGACACACCTTAACAAGGAACCTGATTTGGGAGACAGCTCTCAGCTCCAAGGTTTGAAGTGTCAGACATATTTTTGTCAGAGAAATATATTTAAGTTTAAAAACGAATATTGCCATGCCACTGGTGTTAGGCTTACAGGGGTCTGGAGCAGCAATGATTTGCCCACTGCTACACTGAATCATTGAATGACAGAATTAATCTTCCTCTATCTCTCCACCATAACCTACTGCTACTCTCCCAAACAGGTTCAAATGATTGATTCTTTCCTTTCTGCACCTTTCTTTTCTTTTTTTGTGAAAAGGTTTGTTTATATCTTTTAGCAATACAAATGAAGGGCACAAACTTGCACTGGTGGATTGCAATTTACGATTCCATCTCACAAATAAATGGTACAAAAAGGAGATCTGGAAGATTGGAAGATTGTAATCCTTTCAGAATCACAAGAATTGGGAGAAAAGATGATTCTGTGGCTAGGATTTCACCAAAATCCTGTGTTCATTTTCTGTCTGCAGCTGATTATTTTTTGACCTTAGCAAAACATAGATTTGATTGCATTCATAGACTAGGACTGACAATATTTCTCCTGAACTACCTATTAAGAAAAATCCATAAATGAGCAAAGGCATCGAGTAGAAGCAGAGAAACTCACACTTTCTTCCCCAGTTGATACTAATTTGTTTCATCTCCAACTGTTCTGTACTTTCTGGGAACAGAGTAACATGACATTAGGGAGGGCATATGAATGTGTTTGTTCTTCTCCCTAAAGTGCCTAAAACTAAGCACAAACTGCTGTCATTCAGATATGCTACGCTATTACATTGATTGCCATCAGTAATAATTATAAATGGAAAACAAGTTGTGCACCAGAACCCAAAGGAACAGATGCTGTTAAAATATGGAGAAAAAAATCTCTTCCTATAAATTCTTAACTTATAAATAGGACAGAGGAATCTTGGTCTTGACGCAGAAGGGTGAGTCACAATAATATGATTTTATGTTCTCGGGGCTGCATAATGTCCAGGAACAGCTGTAAGCCCATTGCCATGCTTATTATTGAGGAATTATTTCTAATGGATTGTCTTCACCAGAAAGCTACATCCAGAGCACACAAAATGCTCAGGAGTAGAGTTCACAGAAATTGCTGAACCTATGAGGAATCAAACAAGACAGTACAGCAATCACAGCACACACACAAGGCTAAATCCTCTAAAACATATTCTGTCTGAAAAAAACCAACACAGAAAAATAATATTCAAAATCTGTGCAATGTGCTGTGCAAAGGAGCCCTAAACCAAGAGATCTTCATTTAACCATATCTGATGAAGATATATCTTCTAATTCTGCATTAAGATTGGGCATCACAAATTGAGGTTCTGTTGGTAACGGTGCAGTTGCACAGAGAACATATTCCATGGCTTTCTGTCTGTCTTTGGTCTGTGTGGAAAAAGATATTGATACAAACACATAAGCATCTCATCACTCCACAAAAGAGACAAAACCCTGAGACCCTGAGAAATGCCTGCACATAGAGGATTTGTAATGCAAGGACCAGATCGCAGTTCCCTTCTAATTCTCCTTATTACCTCTAATGAAAGAATTAGGTACATGGGACTGAAGGCTGAAGAGGTTTTATGCTTACACAAAGGCAAACAGAGACCTAAATGCTATATGCAGTGGAGAAGTCAGTGTTTTACTGCATTGAAGCTGTTCAGAGCAAACTTTTAACAACAGAATCAGCAAAGTGATTAAAAGTGTAATTTAAGTGCCATTATTATGTTCCACTGTTTTCAGGAGAATTTATCTTGCTAAATCTCTAGAGAATTTTAAAAGGAAACATTTCAAAACAAAATGGTTTTAGCTTTTTGCACCCAAAACATTGTTATTTTAACATCAATCTCTTCAACACAGAAAAGTCTTAAATGACCTCAGCAGAAAAAAAATAATGTTTCAACTAGGAATAAGTACTTTCAATCAACATGATTTTCTTTCTTTCTCTAAATAACAAAATCCATTATTCATAATATTCTATGTGCAATAGAAAACTGCAAATTTGGTTTTTCCTTGTCAAATACAGTGCTAATTTAAATATTTCTGTAAAACATTATTTTTTGAAAATATTTCACCAGCTTTTTAACTGCACTGTCAGTTTAAGAAAAAGCAACAAAAGTGTGTTGGCTCACAGATTTATGGTAACAGCTGGCCACACTCAAAATTTACTATCAAGTATTTCCCTCAAATCCTCACATGCTTCTTAGCAAATGTGCACAGAAACACTACGAAGGTACAAGTGTGCTCTGAACACTCACCATGGTCTCATTTCACTCCCCTATCCATGAAAAAATGTTCAGGAAACAGTGGTCTAGGGCTTCTTCCATTGAATCAGAATACACAGCAAGAACTCCTCTGATAGTTTTTTATGAACATATTTTGGTCTATTTGGTGAACCCAACACCACCCTCAGCACTGCCTCCAGCGACTGCCGTTATCACTGCTCTGCTTCCTCAACAGCTGTCTCTCCTTTCTTCTCAATTATCCATAAAGCATTCACCTTTACAGAAACACTGACCACAATTCAGTACTTCTAAACATGGTAGAAGAGATTCCTCCACAGAAAAAACAAGTTTGTGCAAATGTGTGGGAGACCTGTGCCCACCTGAAAGCCACGTCATGGTAAACAGAAAGAGAATGAATTCTGTGTTCGCATCCACAGCCTCCCTATGCCATCACTCTCAAAGCTGTGGAGAAATACACTGTATTTTCCTGGCTCCTCAAGTTATATGCCCTGCCTAAATGTTTTAATTCCTTTTTTGACTGCTGTTGAGAAAGAGGTAGAGAGCCGGGAATGTAAAGACACAATAGAAAATGTAGGGATTACAGTTCCTTATTTTCAGTCAGTTTTGACCCTTGAATTCTCTGTTGTCTGTTAAATTCTAGTNAAATTATTATTATTATTCTGGCTCTGGAAAATCTCTCTCTGTCCCTGCAACAAGAAACCTAAGCCTTTCACTTAGTAGCACTAAAATAAAAAGGTCATTTATGGATTTTGCAATATCTTTTTCATACCAGACACTTAATTATTCACATTTTCTCCAAGAAGCTTGGCTGCTTCCTCAAGGACCTCTTATTCTCAATTTGATAGATGAGTCATCACTTGTTGGTCTCTAATTCTCATACTATTTGCATACAAGTCAAATTCTACATTTTCTTAGCAGTAGATGGCTTTCTAATTACATCCATTAATCTTTGCCATCACTCCCCTCTCTCTGCATTTACTAGCACTTATCAATCAGAAGTTTAATAATCAAGAACGTTTTTCTTGTTTATTTTCTTCTTTCTTCTCCCTGTACTCCAAAAACAGCTAGACAGAAGGCAAAACCCCCGACTATCCTGGCATTTCATCATTCATTTGTTCATAACAACATATCTAGGCTGCAGGAGTGAGCAGTTGCAATCTGCTGGCAAACATGCCCTACAGATTACACTGCTAATTAACAGAGAGTATTTGCTGCAGGCCTAGCAAGGGAGGGAGGGTTGAGTGCTCAACATTCAAACAACATTTGTTATTTTTTACATTATCATTTCCAACGTGCCACAGAACAGTCATTGCATGGTTATGTCACAATATCACGTTCTTTTTCCTTTGAAAGTGAACTTTTTAAGGTGTGTAGTATGAAGACAACTACCAAATTTCATGACCAAAAAAGTATGTTCCTACCACAACACAATAGGAAAAGGGGATAAAAGAGAGAATGAGTTATGTATCTTTAATACCTCAAAATCCAGAAGTTAACTGAAAACAACCCTACTGTACATATTTTTAGTCCATCTTTATGGGACACTGAACAAACTGATTTTCAACTGCTTGGGACCAGTTTTTCATAGGAAAAAAATATCAATAATATGGCAACTGGCTTTCTTCCTGGTTTAAACAGCCTGTCTGACTTATGGAAATGGATGGAGCTGCAAGTCTGAAAAAAAAGACAGGTCTGTTCTTGCACTACCATCAATCCCAGCTGCCTGTATATGGTCTGCAACTAACAACATGCTGCTCTTGTGCTCTCTAAGCTGCTGGCATATATCCTTCCTTGCCAAAAGGGATATCATCTGTTCCAGAGTGTTTGGTAAATCAGGGAGGAATTAAAAAGGGATAAAAGAATTGAAGGACATTCAACAAGAGATTATTGTGCATAAATTTTAATTGTCCAGTTTGTAGGGAACAGACTCGGACTGGAAAGAACACTTTTGAAACTCTGAATTCCATGGCTTATACCTCCCTATCATTAGTTTCAACACCCAGTGTGCCCTTGGAGACTTCTGTGAGATACAAAGGCAGACTGTAGAGCTACTTTGAGTGAGGAAATGTCAAAACTGCCACTATTTTTGATAGGTTTACAAGAGCAGAAGTGGAATAAATGGGCTTTGATTTCACTTCATATCCAAGAAGAGCTATGGATGTAGAATAATGGCAAGGGCTTTGTGTGTAATGGCTATTGTGAGAGCTGTCATGTACTGAAGCCATGAATCAGAAAGTTTGGTACCAAATGCTGCCAAACACTTCAAAAGTAGAAATATTCACTTTGAAAGATGAGACTCTGCCTTCATTTTGTTAACATGGACCAAATGATCATTAATTATTGGTTTTCCCATGAACTTGGCATTAAAGACAGCACCAGCTCTACAGTCACTCCACTTGACACATCTTTATTGACTTCAGAGAAACTACCCAACTGCCAGATCTTTACCAACAGATGTGAGGAACAATCCACCTTTCTAAACTAGAAAAAATTATCTTTGTTGTCATGGGAGGCAGAAAAGACAGTCTTCTGAAATGGAAATCAAGTCTCTACTTGTTCATCTGTTTCACAGCTAGAATTACTCTTGAATCTAATGGTATTACAAGCAAAAATGAAAACTGTAATTGCATTAACCCAAGGACCTCCCAAGATTATCAGATTTTTCAGTTACCACCACCAGAGGCTTGTAAAGCAGACTACTTAATCCATCATTACTGCTGAACTGCAGAAAATTACAGACTTCTCAATTCTCAGTGTGAGACATCCCTCTTCCTGTGGGTAGTGAACTGTTTGCATGTGTAGAGTGTTATCCACTGAACCACCCCTGGAGTCCAAGATAATTCTCTTGTGGGTTCAGGATTTCCACCCTTTTCTGGTGAGGTGGAATCTTTAGCTCATACTGCTGAATGAAACAGATTTAGGCCACCATATTTAGAGAAAAAATAGAAGTGAAGAAGAATCCCTATGTTCTCCTGCATGTGTAGTACTATCTAACCCAAATTGCCTATCAGGTAAGTCAAAACAGGAGATAAATCCCACACCACAGTCTCTCGACTCCCTTCCTCCAAAACACTCTCTGAAGCAAATTATGAGGCTATAAAGAACCATTACTTGTGGTCATAGCTTAACAGACATTTCATGCACCATCCTATGCTATATAGTGTCTCATCAAACAGAATTTTTCATTTGACCAAATTTATGTTTTGATCTTTCCAAAACGCTGCAGTACAAAGTAGTTCCTCCCTTTAAAAAGGTATGAAAATATTCTCAGTAAACATCACCTTGAAATCTCCTGCCCACTACAACATTAAAAAAAACAAACAAA
>VXAC01007226.1:1440848-1629863 GCA_013399225.1 Rhipidura dahli | reverse complement strand
AAACAAAAAAAAAAAAACAAAGAAAACAAAAAAAAACCACCTAACCCTAAAAAACTACCAACCACATACCCCCAAAAGATTCCAACCATTCACATATGCCTTTTTGGTCTCTTATGACTGTCTCTTTGAAGGCTGCACTCACAGCCTGCAGCTAACAGGGACCTTTCCTTCCAAATGAAAAGAGAACAAGAAAATAATTGATTTTATCTCAGCAAGAGTGGACTGCAGTCATACAATGTTCTATTGGCATGACTGACAGTGGCTGGTTTCCCAGTGTGCCTAATTTGCTAAGGATGCCATCCCTTGACCACCATGGGACCGACTCAGTCTACAGTGAGGTGTGCTCAGAGCTCTGCTGAGCTCTTACCTCTCCTGCACAAACTGACAGCCTTCATACTAAGATTTACAGAGGCTACAAGGAGGACACTGCTGGAAATACCTGTTTTGCCTTGACTGAAAAAATCAAGACCTGCCATCACATCAGAGTTGTGAAAGCTTCCATGATGAGACAGGTCAGAGAGAGGATTTTTAGAAGTGTTCCAAATCTGATTTTAGCAACTGAGGGTAAGCAGACTGCTGAGCAGCAGCAATGCCAGGTGGAACTGTTCACCTCTATGGACATTTTCCCCAGCTCTCGGAAGAGTGGGCACAAAGGCAAGTGTAAAGCACACAGCTCTAGGTCTTACCCTTTATACAAGAGGGCAGTTTACATTTCAGAAACAGAACTGCCCTAAAGCAAATAAACTTGCCTAATACCACAGGATAGAAAGTAGCAATCATTCATTCCCAGCTAATATGGCCAAATTTTCTACTGTCTTGTCTAATAGAAACTTCTGCCAACTATTCTGTGCAGCACCACCAGCCAATGGTAGAAAGAACAGAAGGCTAGGCTGCCATTCCTTTATTTTCCTTTCATTTAAAACTCATTAATAAAAATAAATTAAAGTAGCTGGGGATCTAGCCAGCACTGAAACCCATGCAATCATATTTACAATAAATATCTGCTATCTTGGTGCTACACGCTTAACAGGACAATGCTTAACAAATGTGATAAAGGTGATAAACACAAGCAGTGAATATCAAGGAAGAGGAAGGCATCTGTAATTCATTCATCTTTAAAGAGAGAGAGAAAAACGGCAACACTGTTCTACACAGCAATTAAAATCTGAACAGTTGGAGGAATAAAGCAAAAAAAATCAAAGCAGGCTTGCGAAAAGGGAGAGAAAAAATTAAACAAACAAACAAACACTACCAAAAATTCAAACCCACAGGAAATATCTGATACACTAGTCCTATTAATAGCACAAAAGTCACTGGCAGATATTATTATCACCCAGCATTTATTAATTAACTGAAGATATACAGATACAAGGGGCTCAAAAGTACAAAGAACGAATGGGCTGCACAAACTGGCTCTTTGCAGAGAACACAGTGTGCTTCCTACAAGGATACACCATTTCAATTAGCCAGCAGCACTTTCTGAGTCAAAGAAAACTGCCAGTTAAACAAATTCTGGAGTCCCCACCACGATCCTTTCACTTTTTATGTGCATATGCCTATGATTTTCCATCCAATGAGTAAAAATAACCCATCTGAAAGGCTTTTATAGAGAAACACTGTAACGCTTAGTGCATGTGAGTTTCTAGGAAAATGAATTACATACTTCTGTGAAATGAAATTTCAAGGTATCAGCTTGGATTTCTATTTTAGTTTAGTTTGTAAGCCATCAGTATTATTCCAAAAAAGTATTTCTTCATATAGAAGCATTCAAATATTTTTTTTTTCTCATCACAAAAGGCTCTATGAACATAACAAATAAGCCAGTGTTGACATACCTAAGCCTAGGGATTTATTGCACATTGCACATATCTCTTCCAGAGACTTGTTGACAAATACTCAAACAGACTCTGTGTCTTTGGCAAGATCCATGTGGTGCATTTTTTACCCCCTATCTGTGTCATCAGTCATACAACCAGGTAGCACAGTAATTCAGTAAAAGGAAAGAATACTAAAAAGTATTTCCGCTTCTCTCTGACAGGACTTAAACATTACTATGTTAGTAACCACTTTCTGTCATTTCCTTCTGAAAATATTGTAATTCAGAAAAATGCTAAGCAACAGCAATAGGTCGTCAGCTTAAATTGTAAAAAAATGGTTGACTTTGTTCTAATTTTTTGTTTCCAAGCACCCTTTTGCAATATGGCATTGCCTGCAATGTCTGGTTAGAGGATTTAATTTTGTTCAATAAAGAGACAAGAACTGGAAGTCAAAAGCTTTTAGAAATAAATTGGCATTCATGGGCTGTGCAAAGCTCTGCAAATACTGGGTATTTATAGACCCATTTTTTTTCTAGATGGAGAAGAGAAAATAAATTACAACAAACAACTTATTCAACACATGTTGTTGTTTGTTCTTTTCCAGAACGTGAAAATAATCAGAAATTCATGAACAAAGCTATCAATTATTTTAATAAATCAAATAACATGCATTCTACCGTCCCCTGTTCTAACTGCTCTGCTTTGAAAAGAAGAGACAAGACTTACATGAATGGTACACTTGCTTTTTTTCACTACAAGCAATCAGTCCTGAGTCAGCTAAGTTCAAAATTTACCTTCTGTTTCAATGGAACTACTCCTGAAAGTTAAATATGTGCTAAGATTTTTTTTTCCCAAAACAAGGCAACTTCAGTAAGTTAAGTACACGCTGACCCCCCTTATGGATCACTGCTGCAGCAAGGTCTCTCATCCAATAACTTCAAGATGAAAAATGCACCATTTCTTTTCCACTACTGAAGAAGCCTTTTCTCTCTGCTAAGGAAGGCCTTGTGGAACAAAGGACATCGAAAGCTACGGGTACAGTCAGAGAAATCTCCACATATAACCAATATTTAGGGAAAATATACAGTTAGCATTTGCCCCGTACTAACTGCAGCAGTGTATAAACCCTTCACATGAAGAACATGAGTTTTATAAAAGTCATGGAGTTTAGAATAGTTGAGTTCCACATTTTAAAAATCCTTCTGTAGCCATCCACCCAGCCCACATTAGTGAAACAAAATACAACTTTCAAAATGACCAGAGTTTCTGAAAGTGTCATCAGAATTTCACAGGAGGAGAGGGAATCAGGTCCCAGGACCCATAGATTTTTTCCTTGGTGGCAAAATTTATAAATATGTTTCCTTCCTTTTCATTCCCCAACAAGCACAATAAAGACCTCAATTTTTAGTATTTTTGCTTTCACTGCTTTCCACTCTTAGTGTAGAAACATAAGGTAGCTCTACACTTTTTTCTCCATGCTCTCTTAACCTCAGGGAGCTATTTGGGTGTCTAAAATTAAATGTTTATTGATGGAATGGCCTGATATTCTATAGAAACAGCATAAAGAGGGCCTCCAAAATTTCCCCCTTCAAGCCTAACTCTGCTCCTGCTGAAATAAACTTTGAAAAATTCAGTCCTAGACTATGACATAGGTCCTCTCATTCCAGATTCTGCAACTTTCCTCTGTCACTGTCCCACATTGACTGTAGGCCAACTTTACAGAGGACTTCTGCCAGAGAAGATGGTTCCACACTTCTGCCTGAAAGCTATTTTACTTTTATCTACTTAGTTTTTGAGCTGGAAAGGGATTAGTCTACAGGCAGGTCAGTCCTGGATCCAGCTCACCAGATGGCTACACAAACAAGGGTGGCAGAGAAAGGCAGGGAGTGGGAGGGAGCCGGATGTGGCCAGAGGTGATGAAGGCTGTTCAGAGCTGCACTTCACTTGGCTTAACAAGTTTGCAGAAGGACATTTAAGTGATCTGCTAATTTCGTTCTTTAGCTCCTAGAGAAGACCTTTGTATCTTCTTAAGGGTCAGCTGCAATGAGATGACATCTCTCCACTAATTTGGTGCCATTTAATTGCAATTTAGATTGCTAAGCATTCTCCTCTCTGGTTAGGACAGCTCACTCTTCCTTTCACAGTCTGTCTTAAAGAACACTTAATTATTTCAGTATAGTGAGAACAGCATTATAGTGACCTCAGCTGCCCAAATACACCCAGCCTCCTTTAGAGGTGAGTCTTTACCAACATTTCTGCCAATGCAATTCAGTTTTGACCATAGTGACTCGAACTATGAACAAGGACTGAAAACCAAGGAGTAGAAAATGAAAAATTTTGTCAAAAATGTATCTCAAAGAAGGCATCCAGATTCCTTTCATGAATATATCAGCATTATAAATTCATAGTAAATTGTTAGTCAGTGGGGTGTCTGAATGATTAAAACCTTCTGGGCTTTTAAGGCATTTTCTCTGCAGGAATTTATCAAATCCTGTTCAGTTCACTATTGGGAGCACTTAAAAGACAATGTTACATACAATCTGGTCACTATAGTTGCATTTCTGCCATTTTAACGAGTCGCCCTCCCTTTCAGAAATCAACTAAATCAACACCATCCAGAAGGTGAGCAAACAGCTACGTGCACGGTACCTGTGACACCTATCCATTTAAGGGCCATCTTTCCCTCAGGTATAGGGGACACAATTTGGTTTATATTTTGAGAAAGCCACACATTGTTTCGAGGCAAGAGTGACAGAGAGATTCCTGCCATTTAAATAGCAACAGCTATTGACAAAATTGGTAGAGATCTCCAGGACAGAAATAGCATCATAAAGCCAAATGAGCCAACCACATCATGACCTACCTTGCGTTTGTTTGTTGGGCAAACATACAAGTAGCTCAAAATAGTCTTCAGACCAACTTTATCATTCAGTTTCTCATATGTTGTCCCATAATCTGTTGACCTACAATTCAAGAGAGATTCTTATAAGTACAAACACTTAATCACAAAACCACAAGTCACTTGGCAGCTTTTCAATATAAGTCATGCTTTAAATAGCAGAATGGCTCTCTAGAGCTTTTTCAATGATTCATGTAGTATATAATGATACTTAATTATATACACAGAGCATCATGTGAGTGTTTATAATTTGCATTTAAATTAGATTAGGAAAAATTAAACCAGCATCTTCCCAAGGCATCCTAAACATGTACAATCAGAAACACATTCTGCATAAAGAAGATGATAATGATTGTCAGAAATGCCAAATACCAGAGAGCAAGAGACTAAGGTTATCAATTCATCATACACTCCAAGCTTAGATTAAATTTGTTAAGATGACCTATCCCAGTGTATTCCAAAGTACCTTCTCTGACTCTTACTAGCAGAGAGGATGGACACATGCATTTCATTCTTGCTTTAAAAGCCACCATTCAGTAGAGAAAATAAAGTCTTTCTGAAATGAAGACTGCCCATAAAAACACTGACTACATGTCTTGGGGAAGAACAAAATAAGTGAACAAATGAGACTGTCCAGTGCTCCTGTAGGAGTTACACTTAACATGTGACCAAAACCAGGATCAAGTGTCAGCAGAGGTTTTGTTCATTATGCTTGCCTGAATTCTGTCCCAGTATCCCAGGGATTTAAATAGTCAGCCCAAACCACTACAGCTGGTGCCCATAAATGGCAGAAAGAGACATGTATCTGGGTAACAGACATTCAAAAGCATAACATATTCCTGTATCTCACCTGTAACATGGACAAATGGGCCCACATAGAACTTCACATGCAAGCAGGAGCATGAATTTTCCCTTTTGCTTTGCCCTCCAAAACCAGACACTCTCAAGTGAAATCTCGGCACCCATTATTTGCAGGTTATCTCCTATCAGGGCAACAGTGGCTAAATTCACAAAGGCATTTAAGACCTTTAGTGCTTACTCTTTTTTTTTTTTTTTTGGTGGAGTACAGAGTGTGGTACAGTTCTGAATCAAGTACCATACCTTCATTCATATTACAGCCTCTGGGATTTCAGATTTTGCAATCAGTACATGAATAAAACAAGAAAGCAGCAGCCTAGATTTTTATCCAAGAAAGATGAATTGCACTAAAATGTGAATCTGCATTAAAGTTGAGTCTATTTAGGAACTTTATAGAAGCATTTGCACACATCTGCCTGTTCATATAACAATTGGTCTGTGATTTATATCCACATATTTCTCCTTTCCTCCAATAAACCCACGCCCTCCCATGTGCATGCATGACCTTTGGTGTTTGGAACATTAACATCATCTGCTGACTGAGCTTTCCCTTTATAAGGTCATCTCTCTCAGGAGCACATAGAAACCAACCGAGCTATTTCCTCAGTAGACTGAGGAGTAGGATACTGTTATGGTTGTTTCTGATACCCAATATTTCAGAGCTGCTCCAGCATCCAGGTGAGGGGATCCACTGCAAGATGCTGAACACAGCCTGGCCAAGGACTGCAGCTTCACTTTGCTACCTCGCCCCACCTCACCACCCACTCTTCTCAGAAATGAGTATTTCTGCTGCTCTCTGCCTAAACCCCAAAACCTACCCTTTGTGAAGTTTGAGCTGACACAGACATGCAAAGATTGTAAGGAGTAAATGTGACCGGCTGAGTTAGGAAAAATATATGAACAAAATAATGCTGCTTTTTCTTATACACCAGCGACAGTGAATTCAAAATGGGATCTTTCAAAAGGGGATAGGAGCAAAGAAAATCTGAGACATAAAGCTTGCTTTGAAATTGTTCAAGAAAGGCAGCCAATACCCCTGCCACAACACAGGCAAACTTATGTCAACAGCCTATTGCAAATGGTAATCTCAGAATTGCCAGCCACTTCTTACTTCAAATCTCTAGGCAATTGTTTTGCATTCAGAGCTTTATTTACAGGTAACACTCTATACAGATGGAAGCGTGTGCTTCTGTCAACATCTATAAAAGAAACTGGAAGATTTAAAGGCTTAGAAAAACATCATTTTTTTTAGATGAACGAATTCGCAAGCAATCGAAGGAGCTACTATTAGATCTTGCTCTCATTATTGTGTTCTAAACTGACAATAGCCAGTCCTTCTACCTTTCCAGTTACCAGTTTTTTCTTTTGTACCACTTTACAACTACCCTTAATTTTAATGGGGAGGCAAACGTTACATATACAACAGCAGACAGGCACCCGTAAGTGTTTTAACACAAAGAAATGGTAATATATACATTTGCAGAGCAGTGGAAAAAAGGAATTTTATCAAAGGAAATACTGCATACATGGGAAGTCTCTGCTGGGATCTAACCCAGGGGTCTCACCAACCTGCATTCATCTTATTGCTATTTTATATATATATATATACAAGCCAGCACTGATTAGCAGCCTAGATAACGAGCTCTTTGTTTCTCTTATTAAACGGGTGTTATAAAGCAGCATGAGACTCCTAACACGTGAAAACACATCATCCGCTGCATGGCCCAGGAAGCCAGCCTAACCTGGAAGTGCTGTTAAAGACAGATGCATCTCAGCAGGGTGTAGGCACTAACGACAGAGTAGGATTGACAACTTCAATCCCAGTTATCTAAAGGGGAAAGGCTATGTAGCAACCAACATCTCCACATTTTGTGTGGAAGGCTGCTCCTCTGAAGTTCTGCAGACAGAAATCAATTTTAGTCCATCCATGAGAAGAGCAAGCAAATGCTTAGATAAATCATCAGAAAGGACTAAACCCAGGATATGTCAAGCTTAAAACACAAAAATTAAACTCTGCTTTCTAAATAGCTACAGCTAATGAAATAACTACATGTAAATGAGAGAACAGGAAGCCCTGTTTTATTGTGTCTTGTGTAGATGGGTGTTTTAATGGTTTCTCAAACTGTTCAGGGGAGAAGAGGGGATGTGAGAGCTACATTGTGGATGTCACTGAAATTCAGATGACAGTAAAAGAATATTCAGGAAATAAAAGTATTTAGACTCAATTCTGAACTTCATATTTGTCCCATCATATTAGCAGTAATTGCTATCATTAAATCCCAAATTTTACCTGTAGCTGTTTTCAGTTAGGCAGAAGACAACGCAAGAAGATAAACATTTTCATGATCACTAGCTCATTTCACAGTATAAAAAAGTACCAAAATTATGGGATTGAAGCTCTGATTTTCCCAGTAATAAATTAAAAAAATAGAAACATGTGGAATGATTTCTATTTTGCAAACTATTTGCAAGAAAGCTGACATTTAAATAACTTCATTATTATTCATTGACAGGGTTTTTCCTTCTCCTCCCGTCAGGGTAAATGACATTTCTATTACAGTGTTATAATAAACTCCTGCACATTTTAAATAAAGTCCCTGAATTCCATTAGTCCAGTTACTGTCATGAATATATCTCAATCCATTCCTACAAATATTTCACAATTGTAATAGGCATTCTGAATCAACCAGCAACATGAACCCTATGGAAATTTTCTTCTTTGTCAAGAAACACAGACTGACATCCAGAGTACTGTCAGTTTGAATATACAGATTAAATAAATTCTCTAGTTTTCTCCTTTGTTACAAACTTAAGGTTGACTGTAGTTATTTTACAAGAGATCCTGAAGACCTGAAGAATTGAACAGTTTATCATTTGGTCAAGAGGTTTATTTTTTTTTTTTGCATCAAGATCTTTCTGAAACACTCCATGAGAAAAAAAAAAAACCATTACTTGCAGACTTTAAGCTGTCTCATGTCTCCTGCTTACTAGAGTACAGCTTACTTCCCACTTTAACAGATTAAGTTACTTGTTATAACACACATCATTAAGAAGCAACCACTTTAATTGGCACCATTTGCTTTTTTTTTCTTTTCCCACCAGTCACTCCTGGTTTCCACATATTCACTTGGCTGCTTCCCCCATATCCACCATGAGAACGCTGCATTTCACGTCCTTATTCCCCTCTTTCCTCCACAGTTTAATTTGCTGCTCTAAATGTGCTCCGAGTGGCAGGCAGCCCTGGGAGGCAGGACCAGAAGCACCTGTGATGTTGTCAGTGAGCAGCAGAGCAGGGCAGACTGTCCTGACCAGGAGCAGTGTGATGAGATGGGCTCAGGCCTTTTCCTCCTTCTGCACATGAATTTACCTGTGGCACAAGCCAGGCATTTTTAAGTTAAGCAGTGACTATTAGATCTTGTGTTCCAACCTCACACATAACTGAGTTTGCCACCTGGTTTGCCTCCAAAGGGAATGGTCAGGTGAGCACAAGATTTGCCAGTTGCTATCATATTAATCTCTACAAGAGCAGATTTTTGGAAAGAGGCCTTTTAGATCACTGAAGGCAGAACTGCAGAGCCACAAGCTGCACTAACAAAAGGTTATCAAAGACACAAGTTTTTGAATAAGGAGTAATTAAGACATTAAAAATGATGTTTCATTTCTGAATGTGAAAAATACTGGAGCTGGTAATTCTGGAGCAAATTTGTAATTCTGTATGCAATGTTTTAAGCCTCTTTGTAAACTTTGCTGTAGAGTTGTTGACTTTTGCACTCCTTTTTTCTGGGGAGACTTTGAGGTTGAGGTGCTATTCCTTCATCCCTTAAATTGAAACTCTTTACTTTGGTTTCATAGCCAGGTAGTAAAGTTTCCCATTGATTTTTGTCATCCCACCATGTTTCACAAAAGCTAGTAATGTCAAAGTCTTCCTCAACAGCTAGCCATTTATGTCCACATGTTCCTTCTGTTAGTCTTTCACAAGACATTGATAGATATCACTTCTGGTCTTCTAATGCCTCTTTTGATTTAACTCCTTCATGTGTGACCCTGGTATTTTTTCCAGAAAGTACTAATGCCTCATCTCAGCTTCTTAGGGTGAAGCTTTTTTTTTTTAAATTCATTCTTTATTTTCACAGAAAGTTACTCTTACTTTGCAAACTACCTTGCTTCACTGGGACACTTCTCACCACTGTCTATCTTTTTAATTCATTGTATAAATAATTCCCCAAGGCTTTTCACTATTCTAACAGGATCTGTTTGCTTAGCTCATGGAGACTGACACATTTTGAATGGAGTTTTACATTTCCACCTGGAAGAGCAATTGCAAGATGTAAACACAGAAGTTCTGTGTCCTTGGACAGAATTTCCATGTAAAAAAGAGTTTCATAAGAGTATCCTAAGAGTTTGGTTCAAGAGGCCAGTGGTCTGACATCAGGGACAAGCCAAACAGTTGGTCAGCATTTCTTTAAATATCTGTAACAGCACTGCACGCCACAACATTAAAACACTTCAAATTTATCCAGGAAGTTGAAATTAAATTTATAGACATCTCCAGAGTAAAGAAAAATAAAATATTTCAAAACTCAAAGGACCCACGTGTCTCATGTCCTAAGTGAACATATTTCTTATTACTTTTTTTCTCATGAGACCCTCAGTGGGCTGGCACATAGGACCATTCCCACTGTCTAGAGGGAAAGACTAGATAACCAATCCTACATTTGAAGGAAGTCTGTGACAGAGCCAAATTCAAGTCCCTTCAGGCTCCACCATCTTCCTACTCCATCCTGACAGTTTTAATTTTCTGGGGTTTTGTGTGTGCAAATAAGCATTGGAAAAAGTCTTGCTATCAATGGCAAAATGATGAAATACAATATTAAAAACATTTAAATAGTTTAAGTTTAAATAGGCATTTTAAAACAGATTTAAACCTTCATTTTGAAAATAGTTTGCTTCGCGTCTCAGTTCTGACTGTAGGTTTTACTAGAAATTAAGTCATAAATTTCTATGAATTTAATGAAATGTGTATTTTTTCCCCCGATAGGAAGAATTTTCTCATCACAAAGTTTCCCACCTGCAGAAGCCACCAAAAAGACTTGAAGAGGGAGTAAAAAATTTACAAAGAAACAATAGGAAACTATTAAATTGACATTTCCCTGCATAATCAGTTAAAGTAATTCAATTTTCTTCTTTTCATTTTCAGTCAACTTTTATTTGGAGTAATCTAAATGAACAGAAACCTACACACTCAAATTTCTTTTAATTTTTGGCTTAATATAGTTCAGCTGATTATTGCTATAAATAATTTAAAGTTGTGACAAGCAGGAAAAGCAGCTCATATTTTAGCATCCAATCCCTAGTCTACATATTGCATTGGATATTTTTTCAAAATATTACCAAAGAAAATATGGGAGTGAGAGGCCCATGAGATGTCATCTGTAGGCGACACAGATGCTTGTTTCTCCTTCAAATAATGGTTGAAGAAAAATAAATTTGCCTAATTGCCTCCCATGCTGTTTCAGTGGAGAGTTAGTAACTCAGGTTACCAACCTGTGGAAACAGAGAATACTCATTCCTCTGTCAAGGTTAACAGTAATTTGTTCAATTGCTTCAGAAGTCATGGGATGATGACAATGGGAATATTCCAATGGAAGACAAGATGGGTTGTATGGGGTGAAAGGAAATTGTGCAATCAGGGCGAGGTTATTTCTTACTCTTATCAATGTCAGATGAAAGGTGAAGGAAATGGTCAATTATGATGAACATGCAACAGTTTCCAGTTGGACAAGACAGAAGAGCAAATTGACTCATACCATGATGCACGGCATTAGACAGCAACAACACTTATGACTGTCAAATGCAAGGACAGGGAAAGGAAGAATTCTCGTAATAATCAGGGTAGACCAGAAATGAGAACCATTATCCCGGTTTTGGCTGGGATAGAGTTCATTTCTCCTTAGCAGCTGCTGCAGCGCTGTTTTGGATTCAGTATGTGAATAATGTTGATAACACACAAATGTTTTGGTAACTTACCCTAAGTTAAGGATTGTTTCGTGTCAGTGATGAAGAGCACAAAAAGCTGGGAGGAAGCATAACACGGACAGCTGACCCAAACCGGCCAAAGGGGCACAGATAATCAATAGTACAGAATCAAAAATATGAGGTAAAGCAAAAACACCCATGTGGATGAGTCTGTTTTAGCTCTGGGTGACACGTGAATTTCACTGCGTAATTCCACTTCAGACCCTCCCATCTTACCAAACTAGCCATGGAACAGTAATTCAGAAGAAACTTTCATGTGAAAAAATTTAGAGACATTCTGTGCCTGTAAGATGTCATCAAACAATTTTTTAAATACCAGTTTCTGATGCCACTGCCTTTTTTAGCAGAAGTAACATTCCGCTGTATTGTGGAAAAGGGCTTTTTATCATCAGGCTTCAGAAACATTGCTGTATAAATGTTGGATACCCAAAGAAAAGAGCAACATCAAATATTTTAACCTGAAAAAAAATCAAATTTGGATTAGATGGGAATGATACAGTTTTCCCCTCCACCTTTTACTGTTTTTCTAATTTTAGATGTCTGTCCCCTCTTGTTTGATGGATAAACTCCCTTTAACTGCACAGTGCAATGGTTTCTCATGTCAGCACACTAAGAATAGAAGATTCTGGCAGCTGATAAAATCCATATTCAGATTCCCCACTCCTCTGACTGCTGATCAGAGATCAGATCCTGATCACACTCTTATGCAAGTCCAAACTATTTACGATGGAGATTTACCATCATAAACATGGAACTGGATAGCTTTGATGATCAATTTGCCCTTGCCTGGAAGCAACTGCTTCCAGGAAATCAGAAGGATATTTGCTGTCAGAATGCAAGACATGAAGATTTTTATTTCATGTGTACAATTACCGAGATTTTGTGTGAAAAACAATGCTCTGAGATGTGACTGGACTCTGTTCTGGAAGTGTTTCCAAGGCACTGTTTTGCAGGAGCAGACTGTAAATCCACTATTTCCTATGGGCAACCCCGTTTTGGGGCATCACCTGCATTGTGGAACCCCCCTCTGCTGTGCTAAAACACTTGCAGATTTAGCTCTGGGAAGGGGGGTAGGACGTCAAGGGCAGAGGACTTTGGAAAAATAACTGTGGACTTACCACCTATTTTGCCTGGTTGTCAGACTCCCAGCAAGGCTGGCGTTTGCCACTGATAAGGCAATGGAACTGGGTCTTCCCTCTCCCTTGCCTGAGCAGCAGAGCGGGTGACTTTCCAGAACCTTCCCCTCAAATCTCTCTTTCAGCTCCTCATCTCCCTGAGGCCTCAAAGACTCATCTCCAGTCCCTCAATGACTGAAGCAGCAAAAGTCAAGAGCAGCATAGGGAGGTTGGCAATCACAACCCCTTTAGCTATTCTAATCCAGTGCTGGGTGAAAGCCAGCAGTGGGAAACAAAGGAATAGTCATCGAAGCAAGACCTCCACTTGACCCTCCCAGTGAAAGGCTCAAGAGGCTGGCTCAAGTGGTACTCTGGCTGAAACATTAGAGCCACCTCTGCTTCTCTTTCTGTAAGTCATTTTGTGCCACAGCATCTGGATGCATTTGAGAAGGACCAGTAACTCCACATTTTTTGGCAGCTAATTAATATATACCAACAAAATTAGGGTACCAAATACATAGCAAAAGCTGGCAGGTTATTGATGCTCGTTCATCTGATGGTGTGTATGATCCATGCATTTTCTCTGACCTTAAGCCCATAGTACTGGTTTTTAATACTTCTCCATTTGCCATCACATTATTTTCAGTGAAAGACCCCAAAGAAAGGAATAAAAGTTTATTGACAACAGGGTTTTTCCTTGCTACCTTAGAGGAATTTTGGGGGATCAGTAGAATATAAGTGGAAGAGCACTGGTCTGGAAGATCTCCCTTGTCCACCTAACTTGTTTGTCAAAACAAGCAAGCAGGGTAGAATGCAAATTTCTGCCCTTCCTTTATCAGGATGATGAACACCCTGCAACACTGCAACTCAGAATGCAGCCATTCCCACAGGCCCAGCCGCACTCAAGGCTTATGGTCATCCACAAAACAAACCTCAGCTTATCTGTGATTGATATTAAAGTCGTTCTTCCGTATGTTTAAATCAAAAGCTGACTTCTAAATTAGGATTGAGGATGACTAATGATTCTGCTTGCCATATGTTTACAGGGGCATACTGACATAAGCACACCCTTAATGCCAAATTCTTGATCATAAAGTGGTTCCTTGAGTGTTGATTCTTCCCATTTTCACCCCAGTCTGGTGTAAATCACACAAATAGCTGGGACTGGAGCCCAGCAATCATCATGCTATTAACTTTCTAATTGATGGTAATGGCCAGAATAAATTTCAGGCACCCCAAGGGGTTGTTAATGGATTTTGTAGCTTGAGGGCAGAGCAACAGGAAGCTTTTCCATTAATCAGGGAGATGAGACAACCATACATGTCCTACACTTCCCACCCCATCATAACACTGAGGTCACTGCAGCTTGGCTAAAAAAACTCTCACAGCAGGCTGAACTCAGTTAGAAAGTTTGATACTTTTTCAGCAGAGCTGCCTGAGCATCCACAGCCACATTAAGCATCCAGAAAGCTGCTTTAGTCCACCTCCAATTAAGAGTAAGGAGCAGTTTTACTGTGTCATAAATGCGTTGCAGGTCTTCTGCAGGGTATGTACTAAAAGCCAGAGAGAAGATTTTCTGGCTAGCACCATCCAAGCATTTGCAACACAATATGCAATCTTCATTCTGTCCTGCCAGTGCAAATCAACAGCTAGAAAGCTTAAAAGATCCAGACAGCCCAAGACATTATAGTCAAAATCACTGTCTGAACCCCTTAGTTGTTATAACGGAGTAACTCCCAAGGACCAGTAGCATTTTAAAACCAGCTAAAAATGTGCTTCATGCATTAATTCATACTAAAGTTAGTTGGAAGATGCAATTCTCATCCCTTAGGCAATGCTATTTTTTTTTTTTTTTTTGCCTTGCTTTAAAGTATCATTATTCCCAAAATCTGGATGGAGTAAGAATACAGGAAGGAAAGAGATTAAATTAAAAAAATAGTAATTCAGAGTGTTTCATTTCACTTGTGCCACTGTTATCATTATCCATCCAATTGAATATTTTGTAACACAGTCTGGCTGTCACCCAACAGGAAAAAAAAACTCCAATGAAACAAGGAGAAAAATCAAAATGAAACACACTTTCAGTTTCAGATTATTCCTACATTTTCTGTCAAGATTTCATTTTTAAAATATTGCAGAAGATTTATCTGAATAACGCTGCATTTCCCAGAAGAGAATTGTTCCACTGGAAAGGTTTTCAATTAATTCTCTGAGTGAGCACAGTAAGCTGCTAGCTCGACTCTTACCACACCACAGTACCTAAGAAAGAATTTGTTGTTGCTGGATCTGAAAGCTGTGCTACTGGACTACTCTACCCCAGAATCACTAATTAATGATTTAAAGCAGACAAATACAATGAGTGTTACTTTTTTTTCTTTTTAAAGCAATTTGAGTGATGCATCTCTACCATTTGTGTCAGCTTCAAATAACAGACACCACCTAGAGCCACGCAGCTTTATTTTTTATCTCTTGGTTGGTAGAAGCGTATTTATCACTATGTATCTCAAGGATCAGTGGGGTTATAAAGCTTGCTATTTATAGCTACTCTTGGGGTATCAAGCAAGTGACAGTAATTTGTTCCTCTGACATCTAACCTTAGGTCAACTCCAGTAGCAGAAGATGGATTTTTACAGGAAACAAAATGAAAGTACACAGCAGAAGATTAATACTGTCTTCCAGGCCTGTGGAGAATGCATGCTCCCAATCAGTCTGCAGGAAAAATGGTCAGGAGCATGTGCTGTGTGTTAAGAATAGAGAAAGCTGTGGTCAAGGTGAGGTGTTCAAACAGACTATTAGCAAACTGATACACTGGCATTTGTGCATAGAGGAATTGCAGGCTGTCAGTCTAGAAATGAGCTCAGCTCTTCAGGTTCTTTGATTTTGAAAGTCATCTTTAAGTCAGCACCAGCTACAAATAAAATGGGATTTGCTTTTCTGTTAGTGGCAAAAGGTAAAACTAAGTTTAAGGATAAAAGCAAGCTAAAGCTTGGCTATAAATTTCATATGAGAAACATTTTGCACAAGATCAGGTTACTATTTTGCCCTGCATTGCAGCATCTCGTTTTGATTACATTTTCTGTTTGTGAGAAAATAAGGACTGCATATTGAAACATCTTGAAAAGAGTCCCTGACACTAAAATCCTTACTGATGGGCCATATCCATCCACTACTCACAACCTACATTCAAGAATCTTAAAAATATATTGACCAGAAGACTTATTTTCCTCACAAGCCAAGGGTTCTTAATTCATTTGGAATTAAAATGATAAGGAAGGTCTTTCCAAAGATGTGGGTGTATAAAGACATTAATTATACTATCTAGTCATTAAAAATAATGCTACTAACAGGAACTCAGCCAACTACCTGAAAATTCTTTCCTCCTTCTTATAACAGGCCTGTCATCCTCAGCAACCACCAACGCCCTTAATATGCTTCTAACATGCTCAAAAAATTTCAGCTTTGCCAACCAAATTTCACACTTGACCACTAAAACCCCATAAACCCCTAATGTCCCAAAACAGCTGGAAAAAGCCATGCTAATTTCACCTGTGTGACATCCAGGGCTGGTAGCAAAAGTGTTATTAATTACAAAAGGTTCGATTTGCACTTGGAATGACAAAGGTCACACAGCTACATAAAAATAATACCCTCAAAAAGGACCTTCATAAGTCCCTGGGCATTTCTCTGGGAGATGGTTGCCAAGTCCCATCCTGCTGCATGACAGAAAGTCACTGATAAATGACTGTAAGTGGAAGGTCCTCCATTCTGTTTTGATTTATTAGTGACCAATTAGAACAGACACTTTAAGTAACAGCTGCTGCGGTAGCCAAACACTGGGGCTGTGACTCTGGGTGGTGGGGAAGGGAAGGAGTCAAGAACAGGTGCAAGATTTTAAATGTGCAGTTCAGGTGGGAGCAGACATTCATGGATCACAGGTATGCCCCAAATTCCCCTTTCAGCTCTATCTACACACACACACCTATCATACTGCCTGAAATCTACTCAGTTATTGCTTAAAGGTCCTGTAGCAGGTGAAATAAGACCAGACAACTGTGATCAATCCTTCTACAACTTCACAGCTCAGATTCCTGCCAAAAATGCACTGAATTCCCCTTTTCAGTAGGTGAGAACTGAAGGACTGTAGATACACCAAAAAAAGGGTAGTCAATGATTCTTCACTGCTTCAGAATAAAGTTCCCTGTTCAGCACATCTAATTTTTGGGTGAATAAGGCACCTTAACCTTCACATCATGTATGGGTATTTCTGTCTCCATCCTCTTCCCCCTGTTTAAAAATTTATGGTTACCATTTAGGCTGATTTCAATTTCCATTAATAATATGTGCAACTGATGTACATTTAAGTGATTTTAATCATGTTGTAGTGACAGGTTTAGCTTAAAGCAGGGCTTCACTTAGAACTATCAAGTAAATTTCTCTTGAAAAGGTCAGTTTAACATTTAACAGGAGGGCCCATTCCAGGCAAATTAGAATTTTCTCCGCTTGCTTCAAGTGCAAACACTTTTTAAACTGGCTTCAAGGGAGGCATGTCAGTCAAAAGAGAAAAGTGTCAGGCACACAAGAGAAAAGGTTCACTGATGTCTCTCCACACAGTCAGCCCAAGCACTGCTCAGACACATGGGCCAAACTGAAATATTCCTGCCTCACTGTTCAAGATGTGGGGCCAGACCAACCCACAGAAAGTAGGGAAGACAGAGCTAGGGGAGATTGGGCAAGCCCCTGACAATTCAGACTTCTTATTTCTGGTTGCTGCAGCAACAGGAATGCAGTGGGAACAGCTTTCTGTGAGAGAGAGGAGTTATTGTGTGCGCATCCCATGAGGATTTGTTATTGCTCCTGTGCCTGGCAGAGGCATTTGGGCTTTCCAGGAGAGCAGCACAATAAGCAGAGAGGCAATACCTGTAATGCTGCCTCAGTGGCACTCTCAGCAGTAGCCCAATTCCATGCACCCTACAGCTGGCATCACCACAAATAAGACACAAGAAATAAGCCTGTGCTTGTGGCACTTGAATCCTTGAACCAGAACCTTTGGAGAGCTCACTGACATCAGACCCTGTGGTACCTCTGTGTTGTTGATGAGCCTTTCACTGTTAACAGTACAGCAGAGCCTGGAACCTCCTGTTACTGTGCCACCCATGAAAGAATGGAATGTGTCCCACTAGATCTTTTTCCTTGAACATAAATTTTCCCTAAGGATGTTGTCCATCAAGTGACAGTTTCTGAATAAAATCAAAACATCTTCCAGGGACCTATCCAACCTTTCTAGTAGCTGCCTGAATGACATCATCCAATTAGTGACAGTTTCACAGTCTTTTTTACTATCAGGTTTTACTAGTTTCAAAAATGCAAAAATCCTCATAAAACAGAAACTCTTTTTGTCTAGACAGCTAAGTAAGTTTGTTCAGACAGCTAAGTAAGTTCAGCGTGGTGTAAATTTCCTCTGACAACTCACAAGTTCTCCAGGAGTCCTGGAGAAGCTTTAAAGAGTATTTTTGACATTTGTGTTGTCACACTGCCTGAACAATCTTCATTAGTTCACAGGTTTGTGCTTCTGCCTAGAAAGAGTGGTTGGGGGGACGGAGGGGGGAAGGAAACAACAAAAAGAAAAAAAACAAAAACAGAACCATAATAAAACAAAAAACAAAGCCACTCACACACAAACACAGTGTTTCAAAGTTCAGGGATAAAACTGAAATTTAATTCAGTCATCTGCAGGGTCACTTGGAAATGCTTCAGACACATTTTCACTTTAGAAAATGCCAACCTGCCAAAGCAAAACTTTTCAGAAAAGCTCCTGAACGGAATTTCCAGAAGGAGCAGATTTTTTTTTTTTTTAGTTCTGAGATGTGGAAGGGCCAGGGTTTGTAGGAAAGAGAGGACAGTCAGCTCAAGTACCGATGCATTTGTAGGTGTCTAAGCATTAAAACAACAGCTGGTGCTGTTACTGCAGCAACCACCAAATCCTCCTTTACAGCAAAGCAAACGCAGAGATAAAGTCATTCTCAAATGATACAAACCTTCAATTTAGGAGCATCATCTGTCTGAAGAGAGCTCTCTCAGCCACTGTACTACTAATTATTGTGGGCTGGTGCTCTCCTTCATCCCTTTGAACTCTGCTTGTGTGTAGGACTGTAGGACAGAGAAAGATGTTTAATAATGCAACCACACTCATGATTATGGAGAAGAGTAATAGATTCACCAGCAATTTGACTAATCAAGCTGACAAAATGTTTGAGTTCAAAAAGGGAAGGACTCTTCCAGCAGCAATTCATTAAAATAAAAATGAAATTCTGCACAGTGTAACAAAATTTACTGGTTCAAAAGAGGGAAGAAAAAGGAATAGCCTGTGTAATCTCAACTATCAGCAAGAAAAATCAGGTATAGGGTGCAGCTAAGACTGGATGGGCTCTTTTAACTTCATTACAATTAGCAAACAAAACCTGCAGAGGAGGAAAGCCTTTGCACCTAGAATCATTAGGTCAGCTGATTGTAAACAGTGGTTGAACATGACAGGTATTCTCAGAGCAATGGAGACAAGCATGGCTCTGAGGGAGGACCATGATAAACTTCAGAAAGTAAGACAGAGTTTTTTATGAGAAATGTGTGTTTGCTAGAAAAAAAAGTAAAGCTGCTTTGAAAATGGAAAGCTGACTCATCCACACACAGCACAGCAGTGGTCCCATGAAGTTATCAACATTGTGTGAGGCTGCTGAGAGTCAGGGAACTCTGCCTGGGTGGCAGTGTGAGAATGTATTAAAATAAGTGTCTTTTTGTGAGAATGTTTTATTTATAAGAGTAGAATAGAACTGTTGAAAAGAATGAAATAAAATCCCTTTGATTTTATTTATCATCTTACTTCGTGTTAAAATTTGATGGGAAAAATCCTGAAGTTATTAACGGTTAAAAAACTGCATGTTTTATTGGATTCCTGAGCTGTTAAAAGTTTTTATAAAGGACATTTCAAATGGTGTAAAAGATGAGATAGATGGGAGAAGCTGTTCCTGAAGAGAATGGAGGAAACAAAAAAACCTGGCTCAGGAAAAGCTACCTCTTAAATGGCCCTTAAGGACCATTAAGGGACATTGACAGAATCAGGCAGAGGAAGGGTTTTAACCTGCAGGTGAAGCAGCAATGTGTCTGTGGAAGAAATGTGTTACAATCCAAACTAGTTCAAACTATCCAGAAAATCCATCAGTCAGGCATCCAAGTGGGACAAACAATTCCAAACACAGTAATCAGCCCTGTTGAAAAGCAGGGAAGAACACCAACTGTATTTAGTCCCAGACTCGGAAATGTAACCAAATTCTGCAGAACCACCAATGCTGGGAGTTCTTATTGGCCAGGAAGTGGAAATAAGGCTAATCTTTGGACTGGGAAACACAGTCCAAATTCCACTTTCCAGACATTTGCAGTTCTTTGGGAAATTTCTATGGATTAGGTCCCAGTTCTTTACTAAGTTTCTATTCCCAAGGAAGGAGATAGTTAACTGAAGCCACCATTTCCAAATATGATGTTGCCCAGCTATCAAAGAAAAAAATGGACAGCCAAGGTAAAATGCCTGTTGTCACTTTTTTTGTCTGAGCATGAACTCATTGAGCTCAAATGTATCTTCTGAGGGCTGTAAAGGTGAGCAGGTACAGGAATCTTATTCTACAGAGAAACAGAGAGGGACAAGTGGACAACTCTAGTGATTGTACTGTCACTCCTGAAACATGAGGCCTCTTTTGCCTCCATTAATTAAGGCTGTTGAGTTAGATCAGAGGCTGATCAGTCTTCAAGCCCTGGACTTGTGCATAATGATTAACTCCTAGCTCACCTTAATAAAACCTTGAACCAAACATCTCCTTTGGGTACTCAGAGAGGGAGAAACCAGCTCAGCTAATTAGACAGAGTTGTCACAGCAGCTAATCAGCACACCTACATTCATCACAGTGATTGGTACCAACTGGGGAATCATTTCAAAATTTACCAGGGAATTAAGAAAGCATACCTTTGGGAGCTGCTGGAATAGAAGTCTTTGGCTGACAGAGCAGAAAAGATGCAGGAGATGAAGCAGCAGCTAAAAGTAAAGTTTGCTTTAGAAAATCAGGAGTGAAGACAGGCAAAACACACACGAAGTGGTTCTTGTGGCAATTAATAGATATCTGATCTGCAGCGCTGGTGGGCAATGGAGCAGTAGTCTACTTTAGGGGAAGCACTTGTAAGAAAGCATCATAAATTAATCCCAGCAAGTCAGCCTAGAGTGCAGTAAATGACAGCACTGGAACACAAACAGTAAGTAAATCACATCTACCCCTGCCTGGGGACTGGATCTAGATCTCTGTTCTCTACCCCCAGACAAACCCAGTCCTGGTCTATTATTTCAATTAATGGAACAGTCTTTTTATACTGAATAAAGATATTCTTACTTGTCTACTCTATGACTCTGACAGAAAAGCAACACAAACAGTGAATCTTCCTTACTGTACCACTGGGCATTAACTCAGCTGGTAGTGCTGACAAGTCCTGTCCGATTTAGAGGCTGCTAAGTTCAGCTCCTTGAATGCAACTACCTCATCTTTGCAGGACTCCGTCAGTAGACACGTTATGCTGCCAGCCCTGTTTCTTCAAAGAATCTAGGCCTCTTGGCAGTTTATCCTTTTTTAATTTTTTTTTCCCTCTGGCATTTAGACATTACAGAGTGATATTTCAGATATAGCTGAGGTTCTGAACAGACTGTCCCATGAGCTCTGTAAATCAGGAGCAGCAAGCTTGGGACTTCTGGCAGGACTACTGACAGCTCACGATCTGAGCAGATGAGATTTGTCTGCCACAGGTCTCTGCCACAGATGTACAGCACTGTTACAGCCACACACTGGGCACAGCTGGTGCCTAAAAACCAGGGCAGCCACCTGCACCCTCTCCACAGAACCACAGAGCAGGAGAGGCCGTGGCACCCTGCTGCAGAGAAACAGGAGCTAAGCTTGGTCAGGAAAGTCTAACAGCTACTATGGGATGCCTGACAATTTTTTTTCCTGTTTTGTCTCCCAGAAAGGGCACAGTGACCCCAGTAACACATAACAAAACAGCCTTAGCTGGCCATTGATCAAATCTATCCACCCCCACCTATTTGATCCTCAGAAAAATTATTCCTTAAAATTTACCTCTGCCCTAACATCTCCAATTCCATGGATGGTAACCCCATTTATACTCTTGAGGTAACTGAGTTTGGTGCTTCATAGAGCCCTCTAAGTTCACTAATCTCTGTATTAACTTTAGCACCTACTCACACACTGCAAATCTCTCCTGGGAATAAGATGCCAACACCAGAACATGTAAACTCCTCCAAGAATTAGGGCAGCAACCTGAGAGTCACTGCCAGATGTACCAGCAACACTTCCTTCCCTGCTGCAGGGGGCTCACCTCTGTGCTGTATCCACCCAAATCACAGGATGCTCAGCTGGAACAGTGGCAGTGCAAGGACTGTGGTACATTACTGTTTGGTGCCCAAACAAAAAGGAGCTGTTTCACAAATACTGACTCAAAAGAACTTTGGGCTCCTATGGATGGTAGAGAAAAGACAAAACAAATCAGACAACAAAAATTCTGTCTTTTTGGATAGGTAATGAGCCTGACCCAAAGCTTACTGAAATCTGCACAAGCCTTTCCACAGACTTAATGACAGTTTACAGGAGACTCTGGGTAATTACCCTATATAATTGCAAAAAAGCCTGCTAGAGGTTTAGTGATTTAGGAGACAAATGTTTATGACCTCAGGAAAGTTCTGGACTGCTGTGTGATGTTCCAGAAGAAAATATAAATATATTATTTAGCTTTCAGAGCAAGACAAAGCTTCTTGACACTAACAAAGAAAATGTCAGAAGCAGGGAGGCCAGAGAAGCAACATTTTGGAAAGGAAAGGAAAGGACAAACCTATGTGGGAGGACAGGATGACAATGCCCAGTGGGATATTAAGGCATGTACATGATCACTGTCAAGTGTAGGCCAAATACACATGTAAATTAAGGCTCTGAGGCATCTGAGATGTTACTGATTCCCTCAGCATCCTCTACCCCTTCCTGGATGAATTTGAGCTCATTAGGTGCAGCTGGAAGACATTAGCTCCTGTGAGAAATATAATGGGTGCCAAAATGAATGGAATTATGCAACCAGATGTAGACCACACAACTCGTGTACTTTCCCCATGTGCCAGACTAAGCTGTGGCCTCTTTGTGTTTTCCAAAATAAGAAAAAGCCCACCACCAAAACCGGAGCCCTAAAGTTACCAACACAGGTGTCAGTGCTCAGTCTTTAAGGGAGAGGGGGAATTTCTCCACGAGGACAGACAGACAGGGTGAGTGTTGGTACAATCTCATGCAAGGCATTACCTGCAGCCACTGAGAAAAATGCTGGCAATAACTGCAGGATTTCCCTTTTCCCCAACTTTCCAGCAGTGAAAAGCAATTTTGCAGCCACTAGAGGCTGACTCATCCTATCAGAACTTCCAGACCTTACAGAAGCTAATGCCTTCTTTCAGATTTCATTCTCAGAACAGACACAGCTTACCAGAATTTTAATTTCCTCAACTTTTTCCTTTCTGACCAACATTTCTACAGGTACTTTTGGAGAGGCTCTTTCCCACAGGAAGTCAGATCTATCATTCAGGGAAGGAGCAGGTAGATTTAATTCTCTGAATCATGTTCAACCAGAAGAAGGCAGAGAAGCCACCAAATTCTTTCAGAAAAATCAACTACGAAGCCAAAAATGCCCCCATTGTGGGCTTAGGCCCACAAATTAAACAGGAGTTACTGATGTTTTTCATCATGTCCCAAGCAACTGGGCCTTAGGAGTCAAGGTTGTTGCCACTTCTCTCAAGAGAAAAATATTTCTGAGCTGGTAGAAACCATCTGGCTAGCCTGCAAACAATACAGAGGCAAAGACCATCCAAAACCATCACTACTTTAGTCTTCCATGCTTCCATTCTCTAGTTAGCAGCGTGATACAAACATGCAACAGCACAAGTTTACTGAAGAGCCAGAATTTTTCTTAACTGCTGAATGGAGCTTTCCAAAGTTTCCCCTTTTACTTTCTCTATTCATTAAAAGGATAAGGCAATGCTTAAAGAGCAATCAATAGAACTCAAGATCACTCTGTTCTCCAGCTGCCATATGAAGCTCCTTGCCCTAAAGGCTGATCACAAGTGAAATTTTATGTCTTTTACTGCTTTTTCACTTTCACTCTCCAACATGCTGAGTGGCCAGTTCATTTAGAAGATAAAGAAGAGCTGTGTGAGTTTTCCTTCATCACACAGTATGAGTTCAAAAATATAAAGATGTGTATAAAGGAAAGAGAAACTGGATGGCTAAAGGTCCAGAAAAACCTCTTCCTTCTCAAGCTTCCTTCTCAAAACTCTTCCTTCCTTAATTCAGCTCCCTGCAGCTGACAGAGGCCAACAACCACCTGGTGCTTTTTCAGCTGTCCATCCTCCTAGATACTAAAAGATTGTATTGGTTCAAATGATGGATACTTTCTGAGAACAAAAAATAAACAACACAAATACACCCACCAAGGGCTAATAAATACCTCCACTAAACACTTATGTTGTTTTAAAAAGTTGTGGAGCCAGAAATCAGTAGCTGAAAGGCTACATCAAAGTAGTAACACACAGGGCCTGGCCTTGTTGCTACACCCCTGTCATCTTTGCATGCTGCAGGCTCACAGTGAAGATACTGGATCAAATGGATCTTTGGTTCAATGCAAAACAGCCCCCCTGTACAACCACCATGGATCTTCCTCATTCAGTGATCAACTCTTACTGACTTGATGGAATTACTTATAACAAAAAAGGCTAGAGTGCTGGTTATTATAACAGGAGTAAATGGCCTCACACATTCCCTCAGTTAAATGAGACACACTTGGATTATGGATTTGGTTTGGGGGTAAATTGCAACATGCAGCTCCTCTGCATAATAACTCTAGATCTTTCATTTTCTTCAATACCAAACTGAAAACCACTTTTTCCCCCCCTTTTTTTGTAGAGCACTGATCAGCATTTCAGGAGTTACTGTGCATCAGAGATAATTCAAGAATATAAATGAGGCTATTATATCTCTGTACATGTTCTTTTCATGCAATTTCAACAGAAATTCTGCAAATGAACATGCCCTGCTTACTCTGAGAGCTTTATTACATCTTCTTTCTAAACCAATTGACTCAGCATGTTTTTTCTGAAACAAAAAATAGCAACTGAATGTAGGAGAAGCCAACTGCCAAGCTTCTATAATTACATTCATAAAGGGCCTAAAGAATGAATTTATCCTTGTTACAATACTTACCATTATTTTCTAATAGGATGTAGATTGAATAGGTTTTACAGCTACACTAACTGTATTTTCACCCACCTTTTCTGTTTATTTTGCATTTTAATGGTGCTAAAAAGCCAAGTGGTAATAGTAGCCATCAAAATAATATCAATAGCAAAGAGAAAAGCCTAACAAGAAAGGTGATGCTGCTTTTATATCACTGGCCAGACATAATTCCTGGAGCTTGTGGAAAGTGGTGCTGTTTGACTCAGGTCAGTGAATTAATACCAGCTTCTACAAGCAGAAGGGCTGACTCCTCACACAACCCTTCTCACCTTAACCATGTCTAATCTTCTTTGCTCCAAAAATCAGATTTCTTTCCCCATCTCTCATCAGTATTTGTCATCCTTTACCTGTCCTGAGTAATCACTTGGCCACCTTATTGAACCATTTTTATTTTCTTCCCTTTGTCACACCTCCCAAGTCACTATTCTAGTTAACATACACCAAACTCAGTTCAGTTGCAATTTTAGGCATTTGCTATATCCATGACCTTAGGAGGATGTTTCTGATCTCTTGAATTTTACATCTATTCTTTAATTCAAAACAACATTTCAGTTAGTCTCTTTAACTTCTGCTCAGAAATCCCATATTGGGAATAGTTTCACTGAAATTTGAATGTTGTCTTTAGAAATCTTTATATGCCAAGTCAGTATCTTAAATATTTCAAAGTTCTAATGTCTTCAAAAATTCAGTTCCTAACACCTTATCTTACATAGTCATTGATCAGATCAATGCCTTTTGGTCTTTTCACAGTGGGACATGCAGTCCAGTTTTTTGCCTTTTTCAGCTCCTGCACACTGTCCAGTCTTTCTCCATGCCGTAGGTAGATATCACATAGTACTCTAAGTTCAACCTGCAGCCTCTGTCCCTGAAGTTATTCTTTGTTGAACTAAAATACTTTTTTTCAAGTGAGCTCAGCTTACTAAGCCATCCATTTGCCCACTGTGACTACCTCAGGTCTCATTTTGATTCACTACCCCTCCTGTCTCAAAACTTGGAAATTATACCAGATTTATGACCAGGCTAATGGCAAAGAGGACCTATATCACTGCACCTACAGCTAATCTTCCTGAATGTCATTAGACATACCTTGCCAGGAGAGGATTCCTTGCACATCAGTTTTGGTTCTCATGAATTTGCTGATTCTTGATTATGCCCAACCAAATATTTCACTATCCAACAGCCACAAGCCCATACAGCAAACCTCCAAACCCCAGCCAGTATCCTGTTCTCTGAATCATGCAGCTCTCTCATATCACAGTAAGTTCATTCATACTCCTGCTCACTCAGATCACAAACTGGGCTGAGCAACGCACAAAGAAACACTAAATAAGAAGTAGAATCCCTGTTCTGAATCCAGGGCCCTTTTGCTTCAATCAAACAAATTACTGTGTTGAGGAAGAAAAGTCAGGAGGTTGAAAACAACTCCTCCAAGTCACTCCTAAGGCAGCATTTGGCTTCCAAATGCTGTTGTGCATCATCTTAATAAAGCACTTAAGGAAATAAATCATAGCCCATTAAAACACTTGTGACATCACAGTTGCTTCTTTGAGCAACATCCACATCTTGAATTTACAATACATGTGTGCTGAGTAGCTGGTGGACTGTAAAGAAAAAAATTTAAAAAGTGTATTGGCTTCTTCCTTCTTTGGCTCCTTTACCAGAGATAACATCGCCTGGGATTGTAATGTGCTTTTCTTACAAAAGAGTTAGCATTGGGAAAGCTGTTAACATGTAGGGAGAGATTACAAAGAATAAGACCATTTACCTTTGAAAAGGGAACACTTAGAAGTAAAATTTACTGAGGTCTTTGAGTTTCTTTCTTACTACCTTCACCGTGACTAGCCTCTAAATTTTATGCTGCCTCATAACAAGAGAGCACATCGTCACTCAAGCATTGGCAGGGAAGTGAAGAGAAATTATATTTCCACAATGCCTGTAGTCAGTGCACACTGCTCACAGCCAAAGGAGGTCAGAGTCCCTGTGAGCCACAGATGCACTCACTGGAAAGGGCCAACAGTCTATAATTGAGATAACTTACATTTTTAACGAGATAATAATGTCATATGGCAAGCCATCAAAACTCATGCTTTGGGGCATAAGCTGATTCCTGCAGCAGAGCAAGAAAGAAAAGTTATCCCAAAGGCAGTAGGTTTCTTATTGAAAGTTTAACACTGGTAATAGCTGTCATTTATTGGGCACTGCTGGAAGCAGGCTAGGAAAAAAAGAAGTCCCCCTCTTGAAAACTCTAGCAGGCAAACTCATTTTGAGGAAGAACTGTGCAAAAACTTCACATTCTTACCTACTCCACAGAATGGTGTTGCTTTCACTTAGGCAGTCTTACCATGGAGTAAGGTGGAAAAGAAAGGCTCTAGTTCTGCCTCACTCACCTCACAGAAAACACAGAGGAGCTGAAAAGTTACAAACACAATTAGGAAAAAAGCTTGTTCCATCTCTTCATAAGGAAAATAAAAATTTCACATTGGTGCTACCTCTAGTGCTTTTCCCAGCAATGGCACACAGTCCGTGGTCATAAAACATCTTCTGTGGTGATTTTCCTTCCTTGGAAAGAGTATAAAAGGTTTTGGTTCTGATTTCTTACCCTTTTGCAAGCATTAGCCTCTGTACAGGTAAAATACAAACTAACAACATCTCACATTGGCCCAAAGATAGCAATCCACACTACCTGCAAAGGCATACAAGGGCTTCTCTTGGCTCTGTTAGGTACTGGAAGAGAATGTATCAGACACGTGGCTTGGTAAAGCAGAGTTCAAATCTCTGTTAGGCTTCACCCATGGATAGACACTGTAGGCTTATACAGCTGTGTCTCCACTCTCACTCTTCCAAGACTGGATTTAATTAGCCAGTTTAATCTTAAACTCTCAGCTCACGTAGATGGGCAGGTAACGTAACCCCATTACCCACACATGCAGTGGTGAAGAAGCTTGCCTAAAGCTGGATGTAGGAAGGCCAGGACTCAGAGCTGTCCTTCTCATTCCACAGCTCTAAACAGTACAGAAATAAAGGAGACCAAAAATGTGTGGGGTTTAGCCTCCTAGAGTGATCTTTTGGAGCTGACAATGTAAACACTCAAACTATCAGTAAGAAAACAGTGACTTGTTGGTAAAACAGAATGGGAGCTTAGAGCTGCCTAAAAATTCCTTTTATCTTGCTGTATTACAGAAGGGTAATTAAACAGGCAGTTGTTCTGGCCCCCTATTTTCCTTTCAGGTTATTTGAAAAAGATTTTCTATTCAAATACAGAAAGACAATGCTGGCCTGATTTTGACTGCATCCCTTTTTCCCCAGAGGTTACAGGGCCCATCAGACTGGCAGCTGAGTGCTGCGCAGATTATAAAGCCTGCAGCTTAACAAAAATCTCTCAGCAGCTCAAGACAGGCAGTCAGGGCCTGCTGGGGAAGACTGGCAGCTATTAATAAGTGACAAGGAACCTGCCATCTCTTCTGTCTGTGTCCTTTCCACCCAGTATTGTTTCTCCCTAATATATGGGAAATACTTAGCACTCAGTTAACTCTGAGGGGGTGTCTCCTTTGTTCCTGTTCTGCCAACTGAAGAGAGAGCATCTTTTCAGCATAACAACTGGGAAAGAGAAAAAATCCTCCAATTTCATCAAAAGTAAAAGCTAACAGAAGTTCAGTAACAGAAGAGAAGGTCTGTTTGTGTTTTATAATGCTGGACAGTGTAATCATATAAGCTGATGGCCAACGTTCAGCTGGTTTTCAGGAAAGCCAGTCTCAAGGTTCTGCTTGGCCTGACCAGAGCTGTGAGCCTTTGGTATGACAAAGAGGAACCTTCATGCTCAGCTCATGGAGGAACCCACCACATTTTTATTCCACTTTCATCCTACCCTGATTTGTCTTCACAGCTGAGATACTTCATGCAATTAAGAAAAAAGCTCTCAGGAACCAAGTGTGAAGAATCTGTGTTTGGGCTTTCCCATCTGTACAGCAACTGAAGCTATTCAGTTCTCTCTTCACTATGTGAAAACCAAGAAGTGGGGCTTTCTCCTACCACAAATAGCTGAGATTCAGAGCAACCACCCAACTCCAGCAGCTCAGGCTTGAAGGAAAACCAGAAGAAAATTAACAGGAACACCTACACAGATATGTACATAGCCATAAAATACAGCAGTAAAAGTACATTAGTATAATGAACAACACACTTTCTGCAGGAAATTTGCCTTGGAGAAAGATCAGATATCAGTCTCTATCTCCCCATGAAGTCATTTAATGCACAATACATGTGGTGTTTCTGAATTTCTATTCCTTTTCAACTCAGCTTCTCTCACAGATACTCCCACCTATCTAGATTGCAAGATCATTGTAAAGAGAATTTAAATTCACACCCAACTACACAGCGCACACTAAAATGCATGCTGGGGAAATTCATACAACTCTCTTGCAGAAGAAACTCATTTGGGGGATGGGAGAAATAATGGGTGAAAGGAGGGCTTTTACCTCCCACTGGTTAAGCACGGTATCAGTTTAGAGCACATTACAAGTGATGTTCATAATCAAGAGGACACATCTTCCTCTGCCACTTAATGCATCTCGCCAGAGAAATGACTTGGTGTAATAGCAGCAGGAAGCTGCCAGCCAGGAGAGAAAAGTTCCTGAATTCCCCCATGCCTCCTCCTACCTAAGGGAAACTCGAGCTGCAAATTAATTCCTTGCTCACCAGGAATCGAGTCTCCCTCGTGTTGTCCCTGTCATACAGGGACAAACTTTCACAGTGCTGAGTACACAGAGGCCCTCAGAGGTACAGTCTAATGACAGGGGCAAAACGACCCTTCCTTGCCCCAGCTGGGCCAGTGACCTGCACAATATTCACTAACAGTTTTGTCCACACACAGATCAGGAGTCTCAACCTATAGCCTCAGCCTTCCTAAAGGACTCAGTGCCTTCCTACTGAACAGCTCATGCCTTAACTTACACACACACACACCCCCTCCACAGGCACAGGAGCCACTGGCAGCATCACACTCAAAAGCCAGTTTGCTATCCTTATTGAAGGCACAAGTTGGTTAATCGTGGGCTTTATTTGTTCTTTTCAATTTTGACCAATTATTATTCGGTAGGTTAGAGAAATGAGGAAAAAAAAAAAAAGACACTTCCAAGCAAGCCACTGTATTTCAGTGTAAATGGTAGTCACTTTATGCTGCACAACAATAATACCATTGATACAAATTTAAATATGCATTTTTACAGCACATCTTTTCCAGGTGCTTCACAGAGTCCTCCAAGAAAGACCTAATGACATATGCCTGGCTCTTTCTGCAATAACAATAAACTTTGACTGTTTGCCTGGATAGTCCCTGAAGTGCAGATGCAAAAATATTTGGGACCTGGATCTGAAAACCTTAGAGTTCAGATCTCAAACTAGTATAATGCATTCAACTGAACTAGCTCTCTGTTAACCCAAGCAAAGCCCCAAATACACTTTCTCCTTTTGGTGATTAGAAGTGGACGTACCCCTCTGAAGAGATGAGTACAATTTTTCCCAGCTCTGCAAAAGGACTGCATAGGTATGAAAGGAATGGAAATACCAGAACACAAAGGTTGTTTAGCTTTCTGTTTATGAACTGGTAAGTACTTTGTGGTTTGTCTTTCCCCCTAGACATCAGCTCCAGTCTAGCTTGTCTGCAGTTATTACACAGCCACAGCAGACGGATGAACGCCGTGGACCAGAACCAGAGACAGTTCTGTTATGTTTTACCAACATCATTTGAGCAAACAGGTACAGCCTAGGAAACAGACATGGAAGTTCATCATTTAATTTGCAGAGTAAGAATGACAAAGTACATTGAAACACTGTATGCCCATAAAGTGGCATGAACATGGTGCATTTGTTACTTACAGTATATTGCTAATATATGTCAGCATTAATATTCATTATCTTGATTTACATGTTTCTTTCATGCAGAAAATGGATTTGGTTTCTTTCTGATTTACTCAATAACACTCCTACATTTCATGACTGGCTGCAACAGAGAACACATTTTTAATAGGCTTAATAAATTTATATCATCATTAGCGCTGAATATTTTATCCTCACAGAGAAGCACATCACTAAATCCTCAACCGATAATATCAGGGTACAACTCTTCAAGCTAAGTCAAGGAAGAACTTACATAAGATTGATTAGACAAACATACTTGATATGCCACAAAATGCAAAGGTTTTACTAGCCCTTATTTTTTAGGGAACGTAAAACTGGTAAAATTCAATAAAATTTAAGTTTCTTGCTAAACTAAGCATCTGCTGTAGGTTGTTTCCTAGGTTGGTCATTTGGGGGGGGGGGGTTGGGGGCACTTTTTGTTTGATTGGTTGGCAGTTCCCCACCCCACCCTTCATCTGTCTTTGAGCTGGTTTTGATAACAGGAAGAATGTCCAAGGAAACTGGCAACCAAGTAGAAGTGTTCCCTGTGCTAGAAGTTTTTATTACTGTAAGTCACGAGGGTAAAATGAGCCTGCTCAGGTACAAAAATTGATAACTATAGAAACTGTTAGGTCCCATGGGGTCCTGATGGCAGAACAGAGTGCCCCCACACACAAGAAAAAGGCTGCACTGAGCTCCCCACACAGGGCATAAAAATCAGCATTCTAAGCCCACTTGCAGTTTAAGCAGATCTCCCACTGTGATCAAACCTCATGAAGATACTGCTTCCTACAGGAATAGCTGAGTGGGCAAACTCATCCTTCCCTCCCCCAGACACCCTCCAGCATCTATACACAGACTAGACAGAGGTTCCTAGGTTTGCAGGACAGAAAATGTAAAAAGGATTAAACCAAAATACACAAGGAAATGTCATTGTTACACTTTCACTATAGGCCCATATGAGATAATGTAGCAGCATTTATCAAGTTCTGATATTCATTTAAGAAAAGTGACTTACGCTGAGCAACTGGAACGCTGTATTTATAGATAAAAGCCTTTCAAATAGTCCTTTTCAAGCTCCTTTTTCCCACAAAACTGCTGGCTAAAATGTGCTTAATGAGACTTTCCTTCCCCACACTTTTTCAGTTCCTCTGATACCGATTTGCTTCTCCTACCTACTTCAGCTGAAAGACCCTAACCTGCTGTTGCAGAGCACACTGTGTCAGTAAGCCACACACTATGACCTTATTAGTGTGGCTCAGCAGGTAGAAGATAAATGCGAGTTGGAAACAGTCAATCTGCAAAACAAGTAAAGAACCCGCATAAAAGGTCCAGGAGAATGATGAACACAATAACAGACATAACCTAGAAATTCCCCTTAAAAGAAGCAAGCAAATACGAACAAATGTTCAAGTCTCCTGTTGCAAAAACTCTCTTGTCCAGAATAGAAAATCTCCACAAACACATCAACAGTTCAGGTGGCTACAGTAATGATGTGCAGGGAGGACAAGGAGCCAGGAAACTGCATGCAGAAACATCAACATGGGAGGCTTCAAAACACCTTTAGTATTTATAGCCACAGGGCTGGGGTCAACTCTGACTCTTCTCTGGATTACAACCCAAATTCCCTTCTTGAAAGGACAGAGTTGCAGGATGATGTGCAGTGATGGTGGTGGAAGGAATGGATAAGTAAACTGATGGGGGGGGGGGCTAATACAGCAGTTCAAGGTTAAACAAAAAAGGCCATGTAAAAGCTAGAAACAGAGCTAGAAACAGATCCATTTTAAGCTTTAAGAATGAAAAAACCCAGCAACTATAAACAACCCCCACTTTACGTATGGAAAATGAAATCTAGATCTACATGAAACATAAGTATTTTTCAGCATCCTTGAGATTTCTTTATGGCATATGTGCAGAAGCTTCCTTAATGCAGAAACCAGAAGCAGTGAAGGGCAGGTTGGAAGTGATAATCATTCCTGAACTGGGGAGTGCAGAGTTCAGGAAAAATGTTGGAGTGTCAAGATTATCATCAATAACTTCCAGAACTAACACAGCAACAGATCATGATTTAAAAGTCTCTCACACTAAGCCAACGCTACATCTTCCTAATTTCTGGCTGAAAAGGAAAGTTTAATTACTGTTATTTTTGTAACAGGAAATTATGCATTTCTGACTAAATACAGAGCAGTAAGAAGGCAAAGAGGTGAATGGCAGCACTTATGGTTTGATAGCCTCTCAAGGTCCTGAGGGAAAGTGTCGCTCAAGCACATCTCTCCAAAGCATCATATTTACACAAACAGGAAAAGATTAGTCCTCCCACAGCTGTCTACAGCTCGTGGATACCATGTGCACTATTCTGACATTTTTATTTATTTGAAATGTAAGCTTATCTTACTCCAGTGCTAAAAAACATCTTCTCCTAACTCTCACAGCTTAATCCTCTTTTTGATCTGAGAGATATGTATGAGAGGAAGAGAAATAAATCCAATACACTCAGTTAATGGCTCGGTGACAGATAATCTTTCTCCCTCCATTTTCTTTCTCTTCTATAAAAAGAATAACAAAAATTAAATAAAAAGTTTTCAACTAAAACTTGGAAAAAATCTGCTGAGAGGATAACAGCATAATTAAATTCAGGCCCAGCCTGATGCAAAATTTCATTTACCATGTACAGAAGCAGCAGTTCACCTGCCATACAAAGCTCAGTGCACACAGAGCCTAACCAATCTAGATAGATTCTCCCTGTCTCTTTTCTCTAACTGTATTTCACCCCTTCATGTCTGTCACCAGTGGTCTTTTAATTCATCAGTAATTTTAGAAGGATGATCTCCATCCATTAGTGTTGCAGCCAGCTGTAGTTAAACTGGCTGAAAAATAACAAAGAAATGTAATCTCAGCAGGAAGTAATGTGTTTATAAAGAGGACAGATTCATATCCTGTAGGCAGCAGCATAGTTGGGTTATAGGTGGTTACAGTCCCATCAGTAAGACTGCTTAAACCACCAAAATACACTTTGGAATGACAGATGTGCTTAGAACCAGCTGTTGCATAAATGGCTTGTCAGTGACACAAGTGCTTCTACAGCCCCTCATCAACCTTTTGAGAGCACCCTCAGCACAGGAGGCAGAGGGGGTATTTCTTTGCCATGTATTCAAGAGAGAGTCCTCTTCAGTTGTGGGTACCTGCAGAACTACCTTCCTCCTCTATCCTTCAGAAACAGAACTCCTGATACCAGAAAGCAAACCAGACATAAGCTGATGTTTTCTTCCATTCCCCAGAATGAAAACCAGAGGCATGAAATAAATTGCAAGGTATGTTTCACCTCTTCTCTCAAATCTGTTTTTTTCTACCCTTTTCAAACAAGCAGGGAGATTTAAATTAACATGTCACTTATGCAGCCAGGAGGAGCAACAGCTAATAGGTACATAGAATAATAAGATATGCCCACCTCACCATTTCTTTGCATCACATTAAGAGCAGAGAACCTGTCTCAGGATCTTCACAGGCATATCTATCAGTGACCTGAAGGCATGCCTGCATGGTGAGGGGGGATCTAACAGCAGAGCCACATGCAGGACAGAGCACAGTGCAACCACCAAGGGCTTGTTTAAGGTCACAGGATAGAAAGAAATACAAGGAAGGGCACTAGCAGCTTCCAGAGCAGCCATGAGCACTGAAGAGCCAATCATGAATAACGGAGCACTGGAAAGACAAGTGGGTTGGTTCTGGTTCTCCAGCATTTCCCCATTCAGAGCACTTTCCCAGGGGTTCTGGATGGTTGGACATACAAATGCAATCAAGTCCTGACAAGTGACAGGTGCCAACTGAAGCTGAGGGTTCAAAGTAAGACAAGTGGTTCCTCAAATAATTTATGGAATTCCTTGTTCTGGGACGTCACAGGCACTAAAAATTTTAACACACTCCAAAAGATATTGAGAAGGTCAGCTCATGGAATATTAATCCTCTGGTATATAGTAAAACAAAAAGAAAATTATTCAGCTCCTCACAGACCTTGCACTGAAGGTTGAAGATAACTTAAACCTTAAGAATGAATACTAGTATGATACTAGAAGGCAGTGTCAGATATGATAATCACTTTCATATGGTCTTGGTGCCAGCCTGTTTGGGAACGTCATGTGGGACTTGCACATACCCTTGGCTTTGAGCCTCCCTGGGACCTGCAAAGCAGCTGCACAGTTCCTTGTATCTCTTTCCAAGTCCTCTCTTCTCCTCTTGTCCCTCTCCTGCTCTGCTTGCCAGAGCTACCAGAGATGAAAATGACTAATGAATGTTTCCCCCTTCAGTAAATATTTTGACATCTGGTAGTTTTAGAAGCAAACCTGAAGAGAGCAGGCATAGCAACTGGGAAGAATAGGCAGGAAAAGCAGTGTGATTTTCTCCCTGTTCTCTGCCACTGGCTGAGGTACTCTTCGGGGAGATCATACAAGAATCAAGAAACTTCAAAATCCAAGAATCAGAAGCAGGCTAATTTTATGGAATACTGAGATCAGGAGTGTGCAATTGCTGGTGCTAAATAGACTGAGAACTGTTTTTCATAAAATACTCAGATTTTTACTTTTTCTCATACAGTTTTTGGTAACAGAATTCCGGACTAGAGGAAACAATCATGCTATTTTTATGTTGTTAATCACGTTCTGACATTAGGACTGCCTGAGGTCAGGAAAAGCACCCTGCACTCACTCTAGGACTGCTACACAGCTGAGGTCCCAGCTACCTGTTACATTCTCCAGTGGCACCCATGCAGTCCCTCCCTTTTTAATCAGGGCAGAATTCTACAGCATTGTGGAATGCTCTACGGGAACCAGAAACAGAAGAGAGCGTAAGGTCATCAGCACGGTTTTGTGCCACATTCCTACATCTCATCAGGACGTGTTCTTTCCACTCTGATGTGGCTGCCCTAGTTTCAGTCAGAAAATAGCATCTCAACACAATCCTGCATCACATAAGCAGATCTTCAGCACTGTCAGCAATGGGGAAGGAGGTGTCTTTGCATGCTGAAATGCGACATCTTCTGCAATGACTGACAAAAGAGAGCTGAGTATTTCTCAGGGTGAGATGACTTAGGGCAGTCAGAAAAAATGCAAATATTTTTCATATTTATGAATATTCTTTTTTAAAACCATTGAGAAATTAAACATTCTAGCACAAACTCCCTTTAGAAAAACATTGCCACAGCCACAGTCCTGAAAGACCTTTTATGTGTGCACTAACCATAGTAAAGACAAAGGAACAGAAAGTCATGGCAGCAAGGTGTATGAAAGAAAAGATTGATTAACCTCTCATAGCAGGATGAAAAACCATTTATTCAATGCCTTAGTATTCACAAAATACTAATACTTTTGAGTATTCATGTTACTGCTCAGAATAAATCCTAGAAGAGTATACTGTGTTTCTTTAGGGTTTAGTCTGTTTGTTTATTTTTGGTTTTATTTTTTCACGCCAGCGGGTGAAGCAATAGCCCGTGTTCAGAATATACTTCATGTCAAATCCCTCCTCTGTAATTCTATTAAAACCTGCTCAGCTCCTGAGCAAAAAGGTCATTTGTTTTACTTCTGACCCAAAATTCTCCCTTAGAAAACCCCTTTCCAATACAAGTTTATTAAAACCAGTTCATTCTAACAGAAAGGTTTAGTTTCAAATACCCAAAGTTTTCTTCTATCCTGCCAGTAGCCTATCCACCTTCATCAGTGACTTGGATACAAAACTCCTAAACTTCCCACCAAAGTTTCACAAATGAAGCAATGAGAAAACCTCCCTTTCAGCTCATGAAAGTAGTACCAGGGACATGTGAAAGGGGAAACACCTCTTAGATTAATTTTTCAGAGAAATAAAACCAGGCACCATCTGCTCCCATTGAATCCAAATAACTGCCTTAAGAAATCATTCACGGCCCAGCTCTTTCCTTTGGTTCACACAGTGCATGATGTGCTTTTAAATCATGAAAGTATAAAAACATTCCCTATAAATTGGTCCAGCAGTCAAGTTCACACAAGTGGAAATCAATTATCTAGTACTAATCCCATCAGTTCTAATCAACAGACGTTGAATACTCACTCAAAGGTATTTCCCCCAGGCTCAGCAGCACTGGCTTTTCTTAAGGATCATTTGGGCAGACCAGCCATGAGATCCTTCATTATAAACAAGAGCTTTAAGCTGCTCAGTACTCCCAAAAGTAAACCAATTGCCTGATTTCAATCTGAGTAAGATGGGAAAGGGGAAATCAAAAGACAGCATAACCATGAAGTACCTTATCTAGCTGAAACAAGACAATCAGACTTCAGTCTTTTTGTCCTTGAGTATGAAAGAAAAGGAATGAGAGAGGGTTGAGCTAGAAACCTTCCAGCACTTTTAAAGAAATCCAATTAAATTCAATAAAAGAATTGTATCAGGCTTTTCCTATTTAAGTAAGATGGTAATTATTAACTCAATTTATCTCCATACCTCCAAAGAGAGCTCTCTGTGATGCTTCCCAGGTTGTAGTCATACAGCTTTGTCAGAATTAGAATCACCTAAAGGCAAAAGAAGAAATCATGGTTAGTCTCAAACAAGTACAATCTCATAGAATTGAAATGACCCCAGGGAGGGCTTAGGATTCCTTTAACGGGTGCTTAACATAATTGAATGAATAGTTAAAAGCATTTGCCTAAACTGACATGGAAAGAATTTGCAGAGATATACATTGAGCCTATTGGACCTTTTTTGTTCAGTTCCTCTGCATGACATCTCCAACAGGTTCTTCCCTTAACCCCAGGAGGCAGAGCGCAGTGGGAATGAGTTCAGATCTAGACAAAGTTTCAGGATACAAGATAAGATCTCATATGTAGTAGAAATATGACTATTTTCTGCTCTGTTTCACAGACACTGAAGCTGCTGATCCTTTTCATAGCTGTGGTGCACAGATAACCCACTGGCCTGTCTCCAGTCAAACACTTTCTGGGTGCAGCAGATGATCTGACACAAGCAAATGATCACCAGTTTTGACTTGGGAGACTCAGGCTGGACACCAGGAAAAATCTCAGTAAGGATAATAATTCAGCACTGGGACAGACTACCCAGAACATCTGTAAAGCCTCCATGCTTGGAGTTTCTTAACACCTGGCTAGACAAAGTCATGGCTGGCCTGATGTACAGCTGGTGATAGCACTGCTTTGAGTACGAGGTTAAACTGTGGACCTCCAAATATCTGTAACAACCAATGTTTCTGTAACTCCAGTGAACAGTTTTAGGTTTAGACAAAATGGAAGTGTCTCCAAGTTTATGACTTTTATTAGCTCTTTTGATAAACAGCTTTTCCCTCCTGCCAAAACAGGCACTTATAGAACAGAATTATCTTACCAGGGGGAGGAAAGCAATTTTGGCAAAAAAGAATTTCCAGCAAAAGATTTTAGCCCGCTCTTTTGTTAGTGTCTTCAAAATATAATTTCTGACTTTCAAGATGATGGGCTTCTTTAACAAGATCTACACTTGGGACAAACTACCAGACCACTACTATTGCTACTAATTTATTTTGCATGTCTCCCTGCCAGGTGACTGTATATCTTATCCTCCTCCCTATCCCATTAAAACCGCAGTAAATTAGACAGCCAACTCTTATCTGACAAAACCTCTGATCTATATACCTCTTTATTTATTATTTTCAGCCTGGGTTCCTAAGAAATGAGGCTCACAGACACAAAATCCCCTGGTCCCTTGATAAAATTGCCAACTTCAACCAGTTTGGCAGAGCAGCAAAGGACTGCAGGAAGTTCAGTGCCCATCAGCCCAGTGCCAGCTGGCACCAGCATGGCACAGGAATTGCCCCATGGGAGGAAAAGACCTCACCACTGCCTTTTCCAAAGCCAGCAGCTCATCCACCTCTTACACACCGATTGCTCTGAAGCAGCCAGAACGGGAACTGCCTCCTGCCGATACGCTCAGCATGTGAGACAGCAGAAAGAGCTGATGTGGGAGCTAAGGGAGCACAGCTACTGCAAGGGGGCACAGGGGACAGAGAACACACCTCTGACAAGACACCTCTTCCTACAGCACAAATCCCAAACCACTCCTAGCATGGAGAAGAGCTGCCCAAAGCATTTCCTATCTGCATGAGCACAACTTGTGCAGCTCATGGGGAAACTCACAGAGCAGCCACAATCCCCCTCTGCTCCCCAGGGCACCCTGATACAGACATCCCCTCTGCTCTCAGAACCCCAGTGCTGGCAGGGAGGAGCTCCCCTCTCTCCTGGCAGGTCTCTCTTTGAAGAGTCAGCCAAGATGGGAAGCCCCAGCTGAGGCAAAAGCCAGAGCTGGGGTGGGCACAGGTTCTATGCAAAGGCTTGTGTGAATCAGGGCTTTGCAAATCCTAAATTTCAATCTCCACCCTCCCAGGAATGCTTATCAATGACAGCAGGGCAGCTGTCTGCTCCAGATACAGAGCTGTGTCACTGCCACCCCTCACAGCACCCTCTGAACAGGTCTGCAAATCCCCTACTTAGCAAGTACGTAAAAATCAAGGGGGGAAGACAAAGGGGATGTGGTGTGCACATAAAGCCTTTGTGAGTAACAGCCCACTGAAAGGTAGCAGTGAGCTCCACGATGTTCAGTGCCAGCCTGTTTGGGGACGTCATGTGGGACTTGCACACACCCTTGGCTTTGAGCCTCCCTGGGACCTGCAAAGCAGCTGCACAGTTCCTTGTATCTCTTTCCAAGTCCTCTCTTCTCCTCTTGTCCCTCTCCTGCTCTGCTTGCCAGAGCTACCAGAGATGAAAATGACTAATGAATGTTTCCCCCTTCAGTAAATATTTTGACATCTGGTAGTTTTAGAAGCAAACCTGAAGAGAGCAGGCATAGCAACTGGGAAGAATAGGCAGGAAAAGCAGTGTGATTTTCTCCCTGTTCTCTGCCACTGGCTGATGTACTCTTGGGGAAGATCATACAAGAACCATGAAATATTTTCCCCATCTGTAAAATCCAAAAATTAGAACCAGGCTAATTTTATGGAATACTGAGATCAGGAGTGTGCAATTACTTGTCCTACATAGAGTGAGAATTGTTTTTCATAAAATAATCATATTTTTTACTTATTCCCACATGAGGAAAATTTACAAATCTTAAAAGAGCCATGAAAGAAAACTCCATTGAGAATTTTAATCTCATCATTTGAGGGGAGAAAAATTGTAATTGACATCCCAAAAAGAATATGAAATGAAAAAAAAATTAAAAGTGCCAATAGGAGAAATCAAAATATTTCCCCTCCAGAGGGCTGAAATTTCTCTTCTGTTTTTTTTTTCTTCCTTGAGAAATTCCAGTAAAATCCACACAACCTTAAAATTCTGTAGTTCTCTTGGAACTGATGGGGGAAGAAAGCCAGCTGCATTCCATCACAACTCTTTTTGGTACAGCTCTAACAACCCTCCTGCAGAGGGTTACTGACAAGCTACTCTAAGAACCCTAAGCAATACTGTTATATCCTGATATCTTAGTAAATTTAGGATAAAATCTTAGCATTTACCATTCCCAAGATAACATCTGTATTTGACACCACACTGGGGCATACACCTGCTTCTGGATTTACAGTTTATGTATCTCTACTTAGTGCAGATACCCTACTACAAAAACACATAAGAGCTTTTCTATTAGAGGCTTTTCAATTTTTGGGGCTCTGTATCAGCTGCCAAATGTCTTTAAGATTATCCATGGTTTCAGCAGTCTCGTTGTGTCATTTACTATGGTTCAAATACCAGTAATAGATCTGCTCAAGCATATATGGATAAACGAAATGAATCATTGGGCAGAAAATTAGTTATTTCTGCCCTAGAAGTCACCCTTCTTTTTTCCCCATATTAATGATACTTGAGTAACCTATTCAAGGCCATGATTTTGGATATATTTACTTTTTTCAGAAATCATTTTTCTCCTTTGCTGTTCTCATTTCTTTGTTATTTAGTCTGCAAAGGTTAGTTCATGTTTAAGATTGTTTCTTTGTCTTTTTTCCCCCCACCTCTCTGTGGCTGTCACTGTGTAGTACTGAGGAACCTAATGAACAGAGACATGCATATTATGTTGTTCTAAATGTCAGAATAGGGGCTGTGAAGAAGCACAGTAATGAAATGAAAACAGTGTCTCGCCTTTTCTTCATTTCTTGCCTTGTTTTTGCTTTCTGGGACTGCGTGTTTTTCTCCCTTTTCTACCACTTACCAATCAATGCAAGCTAACAAGAGCAAGAAGCAAAAAAAACCAAGCAAACTAGAAATAGAATGAAAAGGAGCTAAAAATCCTGTCTTATTTCAGCTCTGCTGTGAATACAGATAACTCTTCCCCTTGCATAGAAATACAAGGCTTCAGAAAGTCTGTTATTCATTAGGATCAGCACTTGAAGTGGATTATTCTGCCATAGCAGGTGGGAAAGAGGAGAGACAGAAGTTTATCACTTCTGCACTGACAGCTCAGACCAAAAGATATTTGATCCTGTGTTTACCACATCCCCAGTGAGTGCACCTACCAGAAGACATAGCACTAAAAATGGTTTTAGTTACTCTTAAAAAGTGCAAGAAACAGACATCTGGGAAGACAGACTGCCAAAAGAGGTACTTAAACCTGGTCCATCATTTCCCAAAAGAAATCAGCCCCCAGTGGCTATTCCAGGAAGGACAAGGCATTTGCACCATCTTATCTTACTTCAAACCATAAGCATTTTCAAAGAAAACATACTTTGTTAATCACTGCTGACCCGTACTGCTTTTCGAGACTTGGGATATGAAGGACCATCTATAGGTTTCAAAATACAAATCACTGTCTCAGCAGAAGAGACTGCTCTGTGAACTTGCCATGTTAGGCCCTAAGAGGATCTTTGCTAGCACAGGAGAAATTCTAGGGCAAACGTGGCTAAATCTTTCCCAGACCTACCTTGGCTTATGACCAACTGATGCATTTTGTCTCACCATATCCTTCCTTGCACTTCTGACCCAGGTTTCCATCCAGCTTAGATCTTTGTCTTGACCCTGTTTTCAGCTACTCTGTAAATATTTCTAGCAAGGCTCCCTCAGGATATCGGCCAGAGTTTGTCCTTTACTGCAGTGCAAGCTCCAAACGTAATTAAATGGTTACATTTAAACTGACTTTTCTCCCTGGCAAAATTTCGATTTCTCTCATCAAACAGTGCTGAACTAGCTGGCCAGGAAGGTAGTGAAAGTCTGCACACTGCTACTGATCAGGTTCACGACACACTGGGAAGGAAGGGACCTGCGCTCTGTGTCCATGTAACTCATCTGGGGTCATGATGTGTGTCCTCAAAGCAAATCAGCCACAGCTACACAGAAACCAGTGTTGAGGAACTCTCAGCACACTGGGGCAGGCAGCTGTAACACTCCTCAGTACTCACTGACCATGGCAAATTTGCTCCTGGGAATGCTAGTTGAGCACTGTGTCAAAAGATGGCCATACTCATTCAAGCCCAGATAAACAAGGACATGGACTACAGCAATCACTGTGTTCAAGGTTTGATCACCATTATTAAACACCCACCACACAACCTGGTCTATGATAATACAGCTCAAGTTCATTTACACCAACACAGTTTTTATCTTCAATACATTTTATCAGAGGTATTCCCATCACTACCCCCAGGCTCTCTCAGCAAGTACTGTCCACCTTACACAGCACAACAGGGTCTAAATTCATAACAAACACTTTCATGGCTTTGTAGTGATAATTTTTTTTCAAACAGAACACCACCATCAAATTTCTAGAGGTGTTCAGTGTAGCTTCTTGGGCCCTGAATTTTGCAATGTTACCTCTAGACTGACCTAACCCTATGCCAGAAAGATGGTCCCTACAGGGCAGCCTTGAATCTTAGAGGATTCAAATATTGTTTTAAAATCACAATAGGCTTTCCTTAGGAAGGCAAAACCAGAACTTCTGCTTTAATGTTTTCAGACTTTTTCAGGCTTTACATGTAGTTTTGCATGCATTTCAGTCAAGGCTGAAGCTGTCCTGGGATAATCCACAGAACTAAAACCATGTACTTATTAGTCTACTTTCCTGACTTGCACCATTAGCTCTCAGCATGAGTTGAGCACGGACTGCTCATCAACATTTTGTTGGAATCATTTGGAAGTGGTGCTTTCGATAAAATATTTCTAGTACTTGAGTGCTAGCCACTTACAGCAGCTTTCTGAATCAGTTTCGTGTGAGGACTGCAGATGTGGTGATCAAACATCTCCTTTTGACCATTGAAACCCCAGGAGAAAAAAAAAAGGAAGGTTCCCCTGCACCCTGCCACCCTCAGAACGCAAAGAAAACCTTCAGGACGCTATTCTGTCCTGACTCCTTATCCAGAACCATGAATTTTAACATCTCAAGATGCTATCTTCTATGCCTTGGGAGCGTATTATTATCCAGCATAAGAGAACTGAGCTGTGTCTTCATGAACTCCACCTTTAGTTCTGTATTAGAACCAGTAACACAGCAGAAAGCATCTCCTTTCAGTCACGTGCTAGCTCCACACTCTGCACCAGGAGCTGATCTTCAGGATGTGCCATGGCTACAGGAAAGAGAAGTTGCAACCTGTGGTGCTTTCCACTCCTGCAAGGAGCATGCAACGCTTCTGGGACTCAACACAGCACTCGTGAGGTTTAGCTGCTCTGCTGCTACCAGCTGAAAAGGTTCAGTCACAGGCACTGCCTCACACAGAGACAGGCAGTCTGCAACATAACTCATTTGTTAATAAAGCATTGCAGTATTTTACATACAGCTGTGTAAAAAATGGTAGCCAGATTTAATGGTGTAAATACATTTGCAAGACTCTCCTGATGAAACAGTCACACTCCCTTCCAGTTGGGAAGAGATCCAGGCACAATCCAGGCACAATCAAGACAGTTTAAGTACACCTCAATGTGCAGTGATCCATGAATCCCTTATTAAACTCTAGAGATGCTTTCCATTGCCTACTTAACAGGAGCCTAAGTCAATAACAAAGAAGCACTAAATTAAGTTTTCACAAGCTTGCTGGTCTGCTAAAATTGAGTGGGAAACTAAAGGACTTGAAGCTTTTCTATGCATTATGTGTCAATAAACCATCATTCTCAGGCTGTCGTGTTTGAGAGCATGCACATTCAAAAACTGGATATAATTGGGCACCTATCTGTTCCCTTCTAAATCTCTCCCAGTATCACCCAGAACCCTGGGACTATAAACAACAGGGAACACAACCAGAACACAGGAATATTCTCAATGAACTGTTTGGTGAGACAGCTACATGAGGAAATGTTTTCAAATAAATTCACAAGTAAGCATGAATAATTCATGACTGAAGAATTTTACAGGCTGCTCATGAATAAAAAAAAAAAAAATTTGAGAAAACTCATTATTTGGGGCAAATTACTTTAACAAATCTTGTTCTTCATATTATTTTTAGCAATTTTATACCAGCCAGCAGTATCAGGGACTCTATCAAGTACTCAAGTAGCAAGAACTATGGACTCATGAAGACTTGTGTGATTTGCTTTCCACATGGACTGCAGATGAACAGGGGTGTTATGATAGAGGAGGACAACCACACGGTTACACAGCTAAACTATTAACTGTCCATTTCACCAATCTCTGTTACAAAGAACCCATAAAGTAAAATTCCTTCATTCTTCTGCTTCCACCAATGAACAGAAAAAAAAAAGGCCTGATACGACCATCACACCTATGGTACAAGCAACAGTAGTTTAGAGAGAAAGCATTAAAAATTGTTCATGTAGAGGGTGGCTCTTCCCTTTAATAACTTCCAGAATCAGCAGAATACCCTCTTCCTAATTCAAAAACTATTGCAACTATTGTGCCTAATAATAAAGGATCAGAGAGAGCAATCAAGGATAATCAAATATGTGGAATGACCATTTTTTTAATGAGAATTACTGCAACTATCAATCCAAGAAAGAGACAAAGGAGATATGAAAGACATCTGTAAAGTCACGAGTGTACTGAATTTATTATTCACTAGTTTCCAGCATACAGGACCAACTGAAACTGGCTGTTTGAAAATATTATGCATATATGAGTAGGTAAATTCTTTCCCACAGCATTTTGTGGATGCTGAAAATTTACTATAAGCTCAAGGGGAGACAGAAGTTCAGGGAAAAAAATGTGCATTGAGGTCAATTAAATAAAACTATATGGAGCAATATTTGTGCAAGTTTTCCCAGGTATACAATTTTAGCCACTTAAGAGATCATATGGCCAATTCCTTTGCTCTTATAGCTACCATAGGTAGCTTTAGGACTCATGAACTTTTATAAATTTGTTTATAGTTATTCCTATTTTTGGCATCGATGAAAACCAACTGTAGGCCAGAAATTCAATGTCTGCCAAACATGGATACCAGTATTTCCTTTCACAATCTTGTATAATTCAATCAGTAGAGCAAGATGTAAGGCAGTTTCTATTATACTCAGCCTACAGGGGTCCCTGGCATGGTGACAACTTTTAGAATAGACAGCAACACAAATTATTATAAAGAGAGGCAAAATGCAGCATCTTTCTCCCTCAAACCTTTTAAAAATGGTCCCAGTCTTCGTGCCATTCATCAGGATGAAACAGAAACCTGTTACAGTCTGAAAAGAATTTAAAATGCCACCACCACCAAAGCAGAGAGAAGGAAACTGTAATAGCTAAAGCCCAAAGGTCAGGACACTGAGTTACTGCTTCTCCTGGCTTTGAAAAGGACACAAACTTAGGCCTATTACATGCCAGAAAAACACCTTGGCCACTGACATGCTGATTAACTTATAAAGTGGAATTAATTCCCTGCTCTGAGTCCTTTTTTTCCACAGTGAAATCCCTTTTCACAAATTCCCCTTTCATTCAATAAGAATCCGCTTCATGGAAATATTTCTGAGCAGCTCCAAACATGATTAACTAAACCAAAAAAACCAAACAGAAACCCAATAAATTAAAAGGAGCAAAAGGAAAATCCAGGGAGTAAATTATTGTAGGAAAAAAAAAAAAAAAAACAGAGATACTTGGGTTTCTAAGCAAATGTAATAACTGAATTTCTTCCAGTGGCAGAATTAGGCAGGAAGGATGGGAAGGAGGACAAAAACAAAGGAATAGACATCCTGTCATCTTGCAATGTTTTAATACAAAGGCAAATAATTATGAAAGAGACAGGGCTTCATTTCAGAAGACAAAAGCTGGTATAGAGAGAATCGATTACATACTATAATTGCATTGATGCTTAAAAGCCATTAGCATGAGAGCTCTGTGCATGTTTCAAGAGGGAAATGTAGTCTTCTGTTTATTCATTTCACCGAATACCTACACAGGCCTTTAGGGGATTATTCCAGAATTAAGACCAGAGGAGGGTAAAGCCCTAAACTACTTGGAAAGAAAATTCTTCTCTCATACCCCATTACATTCACTGCCCATCAGCAGCTTGTGCTTAAACATGCAGTCACTGCCAGTGATTTGGAGTGGACATCCAGAAAGAGTGGAAGGGTCAAGTGGAGAAAAGCAGTTTGCTGTTCTGTGCCTGGCCTGCTCCTGGCTTGCTATTGAAATACTCAGAAACATTCCAGGGGCTCCAGGCTTTGCCAAGGGACAAAGATTTCAAGTGCTGAGAAACCATTTCTGAAGGAAATTTGGAAAGCCAGCAGATCTACAAGTAAAAACTTGCTTCTGAGGAGTTTCTCAGACACCTGATCGCATCTGCAAACTAGGATTGCAATATAGCCAGTGGCAGCTAGAACACAGCAGCACACAACACTTAGAAAAAGAGGGAACATGCAAGAAAAGTCTTTATGAAAATATGCCAGTCAGCCACTAGGATCCTTCTTTGTAAGTTCTATTTATGGAGGTGCCTTTCTGGCACCTCCCAAAGGATTTGGAAATACCCATGAACTCCAAACACACACAGTTTTTCCCCAAACCAGTAATCCCAACCTCTACTTGAACATACTCAACTCTTACTGAAGAAAGCATGAGGAGAAAAAATAGCCCAAAAAGCAACCAAGGTGAGAAAGGCTGAACACACTTATCCTTGGGAAAACAGCCATGTCCTGGGGGAAAGACTGGGGGTGGGGATATACACAATCAAAAACCTGGGATTTATGCAACATCCAGATTGTTTATTCTGGAGCTCGCTACAGAATGTAAAAGTGAAAAATTAGCATGCAATGAATAATTTATTTAGCACTTTACTATTGTTTCAACAAATCACTTTCATGAAAGTGTTGTGTATTCAAGCAATAAATCACTGTTTAGCACTCTGGCACAAGCAAAAGACAATACTTGACAGTATTATTGAGTGATGCTGCATGGCCATGAGGCAACTACAACAGAGATAAGGATGATATCATTGAGTAATAGACTACCTCCCTCCCACTCCAGGGAAGAAATTGGATCTTTAAGGTAAAACTTTTATTCTGGGGCAGCATGAGTAGTGAAATTTAAGACCATAAGGTGCTTTTTGTCTTTAGGTCACAAAAGTGCCTGGAAAACATTAATTGATCACTCCTTACAAGAACTCTGTGATGCAAGTTGGTTTTATTACAAACACCAAGCAGAGAGAGCTCAACAGAGCTTGTTACGGGAGGTAGGGTGGGAAGAGTTACTCTGATGAACCCCTCCACATTTGGAATCATCCTTCCCTGTCCTCTAACAGAGGAAGAGGTGGCTTCATAAGGTCCTGACCTGCTCTAATGTTAAGTCAAAGCTCCCCCCCTGTCTAGCTCTGAAAGAACATGAGCCAAAGCTTTCTATTCCCCTTCTTGTAATCTGACTGGATTTTGTGTCCACCCATAACATAGATTTTTCTGAGTGACCTTCAGTCAGTGATAAACAACAGTACATTAAAAGACACAAGGTATGTTTTTCAGAAACTGAGAAAACAAGTCTGGTGTAAAGACGATTTTTATTCTGCACAGTCTTTTGCCTCGCTGTGTTTGGGACATCTATTCTTCCAAACGCCTGTTTATCCAAAAACACTCTCCACCATTCCCTATGCATCTTGCATTTACAAATGATTATAAAATGCATCACCATTGACAAATTTGGTAGGTCTCATCTTATGGCAACCCCATGTTAATAGAGTTAAATTAGAAATTAATTAGGCTCAGGCCTAAGATTCAGGAAGTGCCTTTGGAGCTCTCTGGCTACCAACACTAACTTGGTGACTTGTTACCCCTCAATAGTGATAAGAAGAGAGGATGAAAAATCAAGCCCTTGTGTTCTCAGCTTTCCCCAAATCAGCAGAATCTCGGGGCCAAATTCAGCACAATACTTACTTTGTGAGTTAATTACATGAACAACAACACAAAGCAAGAATTTAGTGCACTTGGTTTGCCATGAAAAAATAGGACAAGCCACCCATTCAGCTTGGACTCACTGGTCTCCATGGGCCAGGAAATAGGAGGAATTAGAGTAACACATGGCTTTCTAGTGTCTCCTTGCTCTAGAAAGAGACAGGGCAGAAGGTAAGGACAACTAACCTTAACTAATTAGGTGTCTTTATTACTGAAAATTAGATCACTCCAAAACTCCAGAGGAGTGAGCCCAGTCTCAAACAGAGATATTTCAACCATCACTGAGTACATTTTGCCATTTGACAAATTATAATATATGCCTGATTAGACAAGAGAAGTTTCACAGTTCCCTGCATTCTTCCACCCACTCCAGCTGCAACAAAATATGCCATCAGCAGCTCTTTGTATGAAGCTGGAAGGCATCCTGAGACCAACTGTAATGCAAAGGTCATATTTTCCAAGCTGTTTATAGACAGCAATTTGTAAAGCTGTAATGTCACATGTTGTCAATAATTCAAGGTGGGAAATTTAAACAGTGAATAGATCATCAATTCTTCACTTTCCTACCTTATTTCTTTCTCCCCAAGGAGCTGTTAAACCATGTTTCATCAGGGCATATTCCCTGAACCTCAGACTCAAAGGTTTCATTTGTTTATGGAAAGAAACTTAGGATGGTTAAGATGTGAGTAATCCCTTAACAGGCACCCAGGGATCATAACAGACATAAAGTGCACATTTCAGACTTGGGATATAAATTGCCGTTAAAGGTCTAGTCTCACTGGGACTCTATATTCTATAAAACAGGTTGATGCTATCAGAATGAAAACTGTTGCATTTTAGCAGAGAAGAGGATTTAGTCAAAACAACTTGTTAAATGAAGATATATACAAAGCAAGATCCTTCCCCCAGTTCTTTTGGGGGATAAAAACAAACCAACCAGACACACAGCACCCTGTCATCAAAACATGAATTACAGGTTATTTCTTTTTTTCTTCACACTACCCCCATCCAATTTACAGCCACCAGTTAAAGATGAAACAGCTCCCATGGGTGTCATCAACTCTGACAGCAAGCCAGGGCAGGACTAGTAACAAGAACAAGCATCAATATAACAACAGCGTAAGGGGTTTGCACCTTGGAAAGCTGCACCCATCTGTTGCTGCATTCTCACCTGGGATGCCCATGAAATTTGTTTTGGCAAAACAACGCTTTGGGAAACTGAGAACATCTACTGACCTGCATCACTGATGCAAACTTCCTCAGGAAGGAGAGCACACAAACCTTCAAGCTGTATGCTCACATTCTCACAGAAAAACTGAAATTGTGGCTATTATGTCAAAGTATGTCCAACAGAAGTTAATTATTTCATCTTCTAATCAGCCATGCTATTTATAACTAATATATATAAGACAATACATTTAGCAGCACTGTGGCCAAAATGACAGTCCCCTCAAGCTTAAAAAAAAAAAATTAAAATCAAGGTTTTTATTCTTTAGAAAGTCCTTTATGCTTTCTACACCTTTCCTTCCCCTTAAAACTTGAGTCTTATATTTTGTTTGCTAGAGCTTTTAAATATGTTCACTGCCTCCTTTATAAAACAAAAAGAAAGGCACACGTCTGTCTGCTACAGAAGGTTCATCTCTTAAAGTTAGGGGGCAGGACTGTAACTTGTACTTCACATCTCCTCTTTCCTCTGGCACATATTTTATCAAGAAGCTACCTCAAAAGGAGGGGACAGTCAACGCATATTACAAACCAATGCACAAAAATCTTATTAACCCACTAAGATGTGTGACTAAGATCCTATTATCTGAAGGATAAAAAGCCTAAGCTGCCTTCTGCCTATATCCTCAAGGCTTTGGCAGAACGCATAGGAAAGGCACATTCCAAGTGACTGGTGAACTTCATTTTTCCTCCTTCTCCTCATTCACTGTCAAGTGAGATGTAAGAGGAGATATTCTTATTTTTCTATATATAAACTACCTAAGTTCAGGATTTTCATGTGGTGTTTTGGGAGTAAAAAAGCCAAGTCAGTCCCTGACTTCCTCTCTCAGCACAGGGCAAAAAACAAAAGACAAAAGGCTACTGAGTAGAAGCCCATTACCAGAACTGCAGCTCCCAAACCACTGACCATTTTTTGTAAAATCTGACCAGTGCTGCCATCCAGGTTCAACAGTGATGATTAAAACCATCCTGTGGCAGCAGATGTCCTTTAGACTTCAGACATTAAAAGAAAACAGCACTGGTTTGATCATTCCCTCTAGTGAGAGTACCTTTGATACCTAAAAAAACCCCAAAACTCTCTTACATAAAACTAAAGCATGGGAGCAAGGAGTAGTTCTTTATTGGGCATCATCTTAACCCCAGAACTAACCCACACATCCCAATCTCCCTGATGGTTTTGCTGTATACCCCTTATTAAGCTTGTTAAAAATGAAAAGCAATGTATTGACTGTCCTTTTCAAAATTCCTGTAACTTGAGAAAAATTTAAATTATTGCTTGCCAGCAAAACTAACCACCCTTCCTGAAGTGTGTAGCACAGAAAAATGGCCCATTCCTCTCAATACACTGCAGGGAAATGTGTTCTTTCATCAGCTGTATGAAATGCAACAGTGAAAGCTGGAGGGAACATATGTTTGAGTTCCTCTCAGAATTTCAGACTCTAATAAAAACCTTTTAGGCTGAAAACTTGGGGTTTCAGGATTTCTGGGTATTTTTCACAGCTTTTTAACATTACACAAATAACATCCTACAGATACAGAAGTACTGATTCCCAAACTATGGGCAAGAGTCTAACAAGGGATTCAAACACTTGAAGCTCTGGCAAGTCACAGATAATCTGGGAGCACTAGAGAGCATTGGTTTAGAGATTTAATTTCAGAAACACTCAACAGCTTGAAAATAATTTTTGTATTCTCAGGTACTCCTTTCCTACAAAAAAACCCACTTCATTTCTGAGTGCAAACTGCAGCAAAATAGGCATCTCTCCCACGTACACATTTCTGCTTTCTCAGCATTGCATTCCCAAATTTTAGTCCACTGATCTTTTCATTCACCAAGAGTAAATCATTCTGCTCTTGCCCTAGACTAAGAAGGGGTTTAGAGACCTGAATTTTGCCCCAAAGCTGGACATTGCTTCTATTCCTCTCTCATCTGCAAGCCATTACACCCAAAACACACTAGAGAAATAGCATGGATTCATTTGTTATAGCTGAGACTCCTCCCTAAATCATTTCTAAAGGAAACTTTCTGCCCTGTCACCAGTTCACTGACCCATCTAAATTTGTCTTACACTTACAGTCAGCCATTTATCAAGACAGGTATGAAATGAAGCTTTATGTGCCATTCCCTTTGACTTACATTTTACATTTGACACATGTGCCTCCAGGGGAGCACATACCACATTTTCCCCACCATCTTCTGCTTGCTCAACACCTGTCCTCAAGGAGAGTGATATTTCTGTATTTTTGCCTTTAAGCCACATAAGCAACTGAATGAATAGGCCTCATGTAAGAAAAATATTCTCATAATTTCACCTACCACCTTTATCATCCGCTGCTTGTTCCATTCAGATCAGTAAGGAAAGTAGATTATTAGCCTTTACACTTGGCTTGCCATTAATCGAGTAGCTCAGTGTCGTACCACAAGCACCTCCAGCAGTTTATATTCCCCAAAAAGATTAAAGAGGGAAGAAATAACCTGGTATCACTCAATGTGCTTCCAGTGGAGCACCAATAATTTCAATCAGTTGTGGATACCATTGAGGGAAGACGACATTCCCAGGAGTTCTTACAGTGGGAATAGTGCACTCCAAGGAACAGATCTTCAGCCAGTGGAAAGCAGAAGAACATGAGGAATTATTGCCTCCAACTTCCTTCAATGAAAGATTTTCCTCACTAAGAAACAAACACAGCTGGGAAACAAAAAATGATGTAGGCAAGGGCTGCATCTCTTCTCCCCACTCGCACTAAGCTCAGGAGCCCTGAAAAACAGGTTTACAAGCTGCAGGAAGCTCAGCTCTCCAAGGGCTTTCCCTTATTCTTTTTCTACTGCAGAGACAGTTTCATGCATTCATTTGAAGGCTACTCCCCAATAGCACTGAGCTTTATCTGTCAAGAAAACTAATAGAAGCTATTTCCTAATTTGAAAAGGACAACACTGATGCTATTTGAGCCATGATCACAAAAAACCACATACCTGAGAGTGGCAAGTGTCTGGGTGAGCAACACTGCATGTTACCCTTCACTGTGAAAACACTCCTTCAGTTTTATCACTGGCCCTGCAATATCTGCTGTACTGAAGATGTACCTGATGATACAGAGGGGTTTATGTGCAATTTTATGAAATAAAAAAAAAACTTGCTTTCCCATTTTTTTAAAAATTCAGAAACTATCCCTAAAAAACAAAGCATATACACCTTTCATCTGGAAAGTCTCATGAACTTATACGTTGTCATGACTTTTCTTCAACACTGAAGATGTAATACCAAGACACAACATTACCAGACAGTGGCTTCTCTTTTTAATGGGATAAGATACAACCAGTGTGAAAAGGTATCAGCTCTACGGATTTAGTTGTGGCAACCAAAACCAAAATTCAATTCTAAGCAATGAGATTCCTATCATTTTAAAAGGGTTTATCACTGTACAAATGCATCTAAAGATTAAAGACTACTCAGTTGAAACTCACTGACATGTCATTAAACCAGTAAAATCTTTCCATAAACCTGTCTTACTCTTTTAAAGCCAGTTTCTTCTTCAATAAGAAAAAGAATGTTGAGCATTTTAGAAGATGATTAAAGCAAAACCAAGCTGAAAAATAAAAACATCATATTGTTTCCCGAAGAAAGAACCCGGGTCCTCTGGCTTTAATTTCCTACATAGAGAAAATACGTTATTTAGTGTTATCTCTCCATTAAATTTGAAAAGGTGCCCCAAATACCAGCACAAAATGAACCAGAACATTTTGTTGGAAAATAAGCAGATGAAGAAGCAGTAATTCTGGTTCACCAATACCAATCTTGCTAGGAAAAGGCAGACAACCTGGAGTCAGACACAGAGCTAAAGAGTTTTTTGTTGTTTCCTCCCAGCTTTTCCTATTCCTTCCTCCCTCTGTATGCAGAAAGCAAAGCAATTGCTCATGTCAAACCAGTACAGTGACAAGAAACTCTGCGCCTGGCAGAGAGAAAGGCACAAAGTGAATACAATCCTTGCCATCAGCTGCACAAAGCACAGCTCAGCCCAGCTGGATGCAGCAGCACTGAAACACAGGATGGCATGAGCAGAAGCTTGATGCTGAATTTTATTTTAGGTTGTCTCAAGTAAATCTGTAGAGCTGCACCCAGAAACTCCCCAGTAATCATCCCCAGAGCCCACCCAAACCAATGCTGTGCTCCCCAGAGGATCAGTTCCAGTGAGAACTGCCAGGCAAGAGCTGCACCATGTTTGTCTTCAGGTTTGTTCAATGGGAAATATTTGAGCGTCCAAAGGAGGAAAACAAGGATGGTGAAGGGCCCTGAGGGGAAGCCGTGTGAGGAGCAGCTGAGGTGATTTGGTCTGTTCAGCCTGGACAAGAGACGGAGGAAAGAGTTCACTGCAGCTACAACTTCCTTGTGAGGGGAAGAGGAGGGGCAGACACTGATCACTCTGTGGTGACCAGTGGCAGAACCTGAGGGAATGGCCTGAAGTTGTGTCAGGAGAGGTTTGGGTTGGATATTAGACAAAGGTTCTTCACCCAGAGGGTGGTTCAGCGCTGGATCAGGTTCCCCAGCACAGTGGCCACAGCCCCAAACCTGGCAGAGTTCGAGAAGTGTTTGGACAGTGCTCTCAGGCACAGGGTGTGACTCTTGGGGATGATCCTGTGCAATGCCAGGAGTTGGATTCAGTGTGGGTCCCTTCCAACTCAGGATCTTCTATGATTCTGTGATCTAAATTCCAACATCATTCACAAGTGAGAAGTCATACAAGCTGGGGTGACTCAAAAAATACACCTTTCTCACAATTGTGAGGGTGTGTGCAAAAATGTAGCAGGGAGTAGAGGAACTCCTGGTCAAACAGCACTGACTGTTTAGGACAAAACTTCTCTGATACTCAGTTTCTTTTCCAGACCCACCATGCTCACTATCCTTAGGATTCTGAAACTGCAGACTGCCACAGTGAAGAGTGATCCGTCCCACCAAGTTCATCTGCACCAAAGGATGAGCTAATTTGGAAAAGGCCACTGGGTAAATAAAGCACAACTGCAGCTTGTGCGGATGTGGAAATCATGGTCATCATTTCCACACCCAATTACCCAGCTTGCACTGGCAATTACACTAATTCCCTGCACAAATTAGACACAGAACTGCATGAACACATTGTTTATGCAGTAATCTGCATTTCCAATTATTACTGGTTTGGTTTTTTTTAATTGACCCTAAAGCTTTTAGTGGCTGATATTGAGACACTGGTAAGCAGGAAGAGTAGCAGAAAATGTTTTTTTCTAAAGATGTGAATTCATTTCATAAGACACTTCTGTTTTGCTGAATAACATATTCACTTTCTTCTTTTTCACTTCCTGAGGAACAAAGTTCTGCTTTCTGCCTTTAAGTACTTCGAAAAAAAAAAAAAAAAGTAGTGTGTATATAGCAAGGGAATGAAGGGATATAGCATTATGGTGACAAGCAGTTTGCATTAGTATAGGAGCAAATTACTACTTCAATTCTAGAAAAGTAGAAAAGCTGTCTAATACAGTCCCTCCTTCCACAACGTACAACCAATAATTCACAGATTCACAGTAAAGAGTTGTTTGGGTTTTGGGGTTTTTTTTAATTTCTTTTGGAAGACATGGGTGGGAAGGTCAAGATGGTATGAAACAAAAATCTGTATTTGGTATCAAACGAGTCTCACCATTTACAGGAAACAGAAAAATGCTATTCACTATGCTTTGTAATTCCAAAACCACTGTCTTACTTGGTAGAAAAGAAGACAGAATAAAATGAAGTAAAAAAAAATGTAGCACAAAATGCATACAATAGACAGGAGAAAAGATTTCAGAAATCCAGTGTTGTATCTTCTGAACTTTGATGGAAAAAAATAGTAAAAAAACCCATGTTATTTTTCTCCATTTATCTTAAGATCTAATCCAGGGTGTCAGATATGTTTATCTTTCTGCTTGCCTGCCTTTACTAACCTGGGATGTGACCCTGCATGGACAGAGGTCCCCAAGGAAGCACTGAACATCTACATTGATTGTGGTGGTCAAACTTGGTCAAGGGACAGCAAGGCTGCTTCCAGCACAGCAGTGCAAATCCCTGTTAACACAGCCAAATGTGCTTAGAGAGTGCCTTACCAGCACAGTATATAACACACCTACACATGCAAAAGACTTCTAGAACAGACTTACAGCCTCGGTTATGGGAATACACTATCAGCAGTCTCTAGATTGAGGGCAACTGCTCTGCAATTAAATAAAATACTTCCTACTTACTAAAAAAAGGTCATATTTAATTTCTTTTTTTATTTTTCTTCTTATGCAAATAGACTATTATGACTTCAGGTTCTTAAATTGCTTTTAAATGCTGGTGATTTAGCTAGAGTAGAAATAAGCAATCTAAACACCCTTCAAGTGCACTGTTCAATCTCAAGTGAACTTGTCTATTTTTACATTAAAAAGGCACAGTCTCATTCACTATTCCCAAAGAAAATCAAATTGAATTATTTAATAGATTTTTTCAAAAAATCTCCAAACAGCTGTTTTCTCCACTTATCCATTTTCTTTAGAAATGTTACATCCTTCCCTCCTCCGCCTCCAGATAAAACCCCAAACCAACAAAACATGAAAACACACAGCAAAATCCCCTGTAGCAAGGGGCTCACAATCAGTTCTGCTGTGAGCTGTCTAATTCTTAGCATTTCAAACAGTCATCTGTTCCAAGGTGGTGTTAGTTATTCCAGCCACCACAGCAACACAGATCCAGTCCCTCAGCAGGATTTCAGTCCCTCACTCTCACTAGTGAATTAGGCAACTGAAAACATTTGTGACTGGAGATCCGAGGTTTTCCCCCTCTCCCCAATGCGTTAAATCAGAAATGACACTATTCTCCTTTGCTTTCCACTTAGAGAACGAATCATCTCATTTTATGCAGTGTGCTAAAGAAATAAAGGAAGCCACATGAAAAAAATAGGTTCACCTTTCATTCTGACTATAAGATCATGTAATTTTTTTTTTCTGTCCAAATCTAGCTTCTGCAAGCTTGTCATTTGTACTTATGAGTCACCTTCTATTGGCAGCTGTTCTCTGTCTTTCTCAGGGAATGAAGGAATGAGGTCCCAGAAATTGGTTTTGAAAAGAAAAAAAAATTTAGCCAAGCAGTATTTCCACTCTCCCTTTTTTGAAGGAATATAGTTTAGGTACCTGTAAATGAAAGGATGGAGACACCCATGTGAAAATATAAAGTGACTAAGAACTCAGCATATCACATCTCCTAGGTGACTTTGAACTCTCCAAGCATCATGCAAAAGATAAGGCAAGATGAAGAGCTTCCAAGTGCTAGTGTTCAAGGAAAACGGGGCAGCAACATCAAACAGAAAATTAAACTGTATTTGTGGACTGTTTCTTTGTGTTTCATGCCATGATATTTTCACTGGCTAGAACACTGACATTTATTAGCTCTTGGCTTGTAAAGCGGACACAAGACTTATCACAGCCCTAAAATCAGATATCAAAAGTAATTTTTCTCCCTGCTTTAGACTGAAATCACCTCAGAATCTATACAGCAGAGCCAGAGCCCCTCTTTTTCCAAAAGCAAGTTTTGAGAATACAGCTGAATGCAGTAGTAAACAAGTTATCTTCAGACCCGCAGCACCATTTGTCATTAGATTAACACAAGAATGCCAAATTTAGGCAGCCATGTAGTCTAAAAATCTAAGCAATGGAAATAAAAATCAGCAATACAAAGTCAACTGCTAGCACCATAAGCTTGCATTTCAAATCCCCAGTTTCTATCATGCTCTCTAAATAGGATGTTGTCATTACCTGAGCCTCATCATTTGCACATTAAGTTGGATAAGATGAATTATTTCCTTTAGCCAGCGAAGCATTACAAGTCTCACGGGGGAGATTCTGCTGAATCCTGAGTTGGAAATGCAGCAGTGGTTAAAAAACAAGCCTATGGCTCTCAGAAGAGGCCTTGCACTTAGCAGCCTTGAAGACAGACAGACATGTCCGTGGCACTGATATGGCCAAGTAAGTTTCCACACGCACTTCAGCATTGCTTAGCTGGGGCTCTGCTTCCTGAGCTGCAGGAAGTCTCCTTTGGCTATTTCACACGAAAGATGTGTGGGAGCAGTGCTGGTTTGGGGTGCTGCCTGCCATGAAAAAATGCAGGAGGGGATATCATAGAGCTGCCTAGCCAGCCCAGTGCCTGCAAGACAAACGTGCCTCTGCCAGCTGCTCCTGGTTTTATTTTAGACCCCACAGTGCAAGGTAGCACATTATCTAACTGCCCTGAGTCACTGACGTGCCCATAACAAGGAGATCAGGAGCTTCACTGTGAACTGCAAATCTCAGACCAGATGTTCCAACCCCCACTGCAGCACAGACAAATCATTCACAGGTCTCACATCAGAAATATTTCTGTAATTACACAGCTCTGTTGAACAGGTGTCTCTTAGTAACCAGGCTTTTATTTTCTGCGCATCTGTTTGCCACCTCACACCTTCCCTACTGATGTTATTATTGCTGCCCTTGCCAGAAGAGAAGCAACAGTTTGCAAATGCTTTATCCAAAAAGTCCAGAAGTTTTGTATAAGAATCCAAATAGACAATTTCCAGAAATTAAAATATAGTGCTACGTAAATAAGCTGGTTTAAAATCTCATACAATTTCCACTGGACCAAGACTTTGCAACCACTCTACAGAACCCAATGGCATGGACAAAACTTTTGGTATTACTTAAAGAACAAATCATCTTTTACTATTTTTCTTTTCAGTTCTTCATACATACAGGTTTATGTATATCATTGAATAAGACCCATGTCTTTAATAATTTGGCAGATTCCATTCCAGTGTGCATGTTTTGTAAATGACGTTTTTGTAAAAGCTGTAATTGAAGTAAACTGTTTACAAACTAAACAAAAATTCCTTCAAATTGTTTATTTGGAGCAAGAATAAAAAATCTGGCACTATTTTATTTAAAGCAAGCAGCCAAGTCTCAGTCTGACGCTGTGCTGAAGGAGAAGTCATACAACCAAGCCCTGCTGGGCTTCCAGGAAAACCCAAGAAAGATTTTTTGTTGCAGCCAGAAAGGGAAGGCAGGTCTATAAAAGAGTAGGAGCCTAAAGCAAGCACATGAGACAACATCCAGGAAGAAAAGCAAAACAGGTCACAAACATTTTTTTAAAAAATTGTTACAAACAAGTGAATTGGTTTAAAAATAAAATTGTTTTTCTCCCAATACAGCATAAAGCTGGGGCATCAAATCACAATCAGCATTTATTTTAACGCCTTTTATTAAGATGTAAGTATGGACAGGCCACTTATCTCCAGATCTTGTCAGTCTCTGGGAGATTTTTCACACAACATGTCTCAGCACATATTCTTCAGCCTCCCGTTCTGGCAACCCTCTTCATCTGCACACACACAAGTACTTACAGAAATCATTCACACAAACTCACAGGAAGGACTTGAGTCTGCAGGCAAAAATATGTTCCTCTAAATGACAGCATTTCTCAGTAGCAGCACAGCAGCAGCAGAGGTGGGAACTAACATCTTGAGAGGGATAAGTGACACGATCTCAAGTATTCCCCAGGAGGAAAGCAGCAAAACTGAGCTGACTGCATTTGGCACATCACACCATACAATCTGCTCAAAGCCAAGAGGACCATTCAGATGCTCCAAGTCCAAAATATCTCTTTACCCTGACTCAGAAACAGGTGTGGTGTGAAGGTGAGCAGCTGGAGGTGAGGGGATGAGACAACCCCAACACTGTACGAGGATGAGAGCATCACACAGCCTCGTGTGCTCACCTGGCCACCTCTGGCATTTCTAAACTAGAGAGGTCTATTTTAAAGAACTCTGAGCTGGATCAGTAAAAGCTGGTAAATTTGTCATCAACAGTGTTTTTGACCAAATATGGAGTGACAAGAAGTTATGTAATTTATCTATTGTCAGTTGAACTGTTTGCTCTTTCTGGATTCAATAAAGTACCAAAAATACGGGAGGGATTCTGTGTAAATGGCATAAATTGGATGGGGTTTGCAATAAAAATTACTTCTTTGGCTTGAAAGCTCTTTTAGTTTTGCTAATTAACATGTTGCTAATGAATACTTCATGCTGAGTCTGGTGGTCCAATTCAAACAGAAGTATTTAATTGGACAGCAAGCATTTTGAGGGAAGGACATAGCAGACTTTTAATGTCCCTAATGGTCTTTTTTCAGTCACCCATACAAAGCTCTCCTCCCTGCTGTTTGCCTTTAAAATGACTAAACAAAAACATCAGTTATCCATGCAGCTGCACCTCTAGGTAGATCTCCCACTGATTTGAAAAAAACAAACAACAACAAACAAAACCAAACACACATAACAAAACAAAACAAACACAAAAACCAACCAACCAAACAAAAAAAAACAACAATGCACCGAAAAACCCAGACAACTTCCATATGTTCCCATAAGCCATGTCCCAGCAAATCTCTCAATCATTTCAAGGAGAAATTTTATATACTAATCAGAAGTATACAACGGGTTTTATTTATGGAATTTTGCATCCCTTAAAAAGAACTCAAGAGGATGAGAGTCAGACCCTAACAGTGGACTTAACAACTTAGTTTTAGGTACCACAGTTTGGAAAGACTGCCCATAGTATACGGATAACAGAAAACATATGTGGAAGCACTTCAGGTTGCCCAAGCAGAAAGAAGCAGTTGATTTATCTATCAGGGACACATTTGAAACCACACTGGATGCTGCATAAAACATTACCCTGGGCACATGTAATGCACAAGTTTATTTCCCTGAATTCTGTACAACTTTACTTTATGGCAAACACTAGAGGAAAACTTTGAAAGGCAAAAAAAAAAAAAAAAAGGAGAAAAATCAAACCCTCCCCCCAAAAAACAAGTTTAAAAGCTTGTCAGATTTCTTCAGCCTTGACACTACAAGGTGTAGTTTGAACATTCAAAATCTGTAAGGTCACTTTATCAAGGAGAAAAAGAGGGGAAAAGCAGTAACTGTTTGTGAAAGCATTAGATCACTGCAGGATTACAAAAAAGCTACCTCTGAGATACAGCACAGCACTGCCAGAAGTAATTAGTACTCTATCTGGAAGATGTATATTACCAGCAAGAGATCTGTGATTACTTTTAGTTGGGCTAATGAAAGACCTGTGCTTATCCCTATCCCAATTCATTTCTACTCTCTCCTATTCAGATTTATCAGCACTGGGATTAACATCAGTAATGGGGCTGTGTGCATATTTACACATCATAATTAAGTGCTGGGGGAAGATGGAAGGGAGCTCTTTGAGATCATTTATTAAAATGCAGGCACATCAGAGTCAAAATTTAGGGAGAAGCTACTACAAAATAAAAACCCACTCCAGGATGACAAGAGTTCTCCAGAGCCCTCCTTGGGGCAATGAAGTACTCAGGATTCACTGACAGCATCAGAGGGACTCTGGAAAGGGCTGGAGAACCCATCTGAAAATCGGTGTTACAGTTAAGGCTGGCTCAAAAGCTGTGCTTCAAGCAGAGGAATGATTCACCCATTAGATGCTACCCATCATATCAAAGAAAGGTGAAGACCTTGGCCATTATGGCCTGGATTCAGCAAAGCACTTAAGCTCATCCTTTACAACGAACATCTCCTTGATATCATCCCAATCCAAAAAACTGCATAAAAAATATTCTTAATTCCCAGGTCAGTTTCCCTCGCATTAATCCTCTGCTCAACCTGACCTGCTGCTAAGTCTCAGTATTTCTGGTTTCAATGCCCAGCTGCATCTGCAGGTTGGCTGTCAGTGGGCCCCTCACACTGAGAATTTTTGTTAACATCATGGAGCAGCTCATTCAACTTCAATATGTTCTTCACCAAGATCTCTCACTGGAGCAGATCTGCATAAATTTGCTTTCTAGCAAACATTCAGAAGGCTGGAGATTGTATCGGGTGCCACTGGATTTATGTAATTGATAGAAACTAGTCTGGTAGAGATTACAGCTCATACATAAATCCATCCAAAAAAAATCCTCAGGTGATTACATATGTGTTAAGTATTTGTTCTCTATCTATTGATGTGATTTATTACATCTTCCATGTACTACTGTACTGTAAAATAGGCATTTGAAGCTCAATCAGGATTTTGGTTTCTTCCCAGAAGTTACGATGTTTGGATTTTTTGCAATCCACAAGATTTCAGGTGAGCTATGTTCAGTGTCCTAAAGAATTCTTTTCTCCAAGGGCTATCCTTGAGGTCCAGCATTTTTATGGCTCCCATTAAAAAACAGCATGAGCTTTCTGCCTTGTTATTTACCTTCTTGCTCTCCACAGAGCAGTTACATTTCAGCAGCAAAGCCAGTACCAGCTGCATTCATGCTTTAAAATCTTTAGCAATTAATTGCATTTATATAAGTGCCAAAAAATTTTATTCTTAAGACTGTATTTTACTATCCCTTCTGCTGGAGCCAACCTTTGCACACCACAAGCTCACACACAAGCCAAAACCCAGAAATTATTGTACTCGGCAACACAGCTACAAACCTCATCAGGAAAACCAAGTACATTATAAATATTAATTAATTTCAGCCACGTGCCCACCTCAATGAAGTGGGTAATTACTATCCCCATTTAGCACAAGTGGAAAAACTAAAGGAGAATGATTTGCCCAGGTCAAACAAGGTGTATGGCACAGAATAGAGAGCTCATAACTCCAGCCAACAAGCCATTCTTTTCTTCGTATAACCCTCATAATTAAATTCTTTCAGTCCACTATGCAAATTACAAGAAGTCAATACGATGAAAGCAAGGCTACAGTTTTTTTCCTCAAACATGCATAACGTGTCCATCTCCTCACTTGCCTACTTTTAGTATTCTCATGAATATTCACATCAGAGTTTCTCCCTCAGAATGCTCTGGAGGAAAAAAAAAAAAAAAAGAGTAATGACCTACTTAAAAAAAATATCTAATGACCTACTGCAACTTGGAGTCGTTTATTGGCTGTAAGGTGATTAACTGTGAATGTATAGCCTGAAAGGCAAAAGCCAAGTTTGTGGACTGGGTCCAAAGAGAGCAACCAAGTTCTGATGATGAAGAGAGATCTGCTAGGTTTGAACTAGCAACTTGACAGAAGCTGAAGAGATTCACCTAATTTACATATCTATTTGGATTTGTTTTCTTTTCTGGGTGGGAGGGAGGGGCAGGGTACATCATAAATAAGCCAAGCTTCCTTGCTACAGCACTAGAAGCACTTTGTTAGTTGATTTTGTCAGCAATATAAGCCTGAAGCTAATTGTTTCTCTCTGTACCCCAGGCTTAAGGGAAATACGTTTGCTGATGGGTTCATTCAATAGGAGAATTAACTCCCAAAAACACATAGAGTGGTTTGGGTGGGAAGGGACCTTTAGGAACACCTAGTTGTACACCATGCTTTCCACCCCGCTCCCTTCACAGTGGTGCTTCCCTTCAGCCAGTCTCAATTCCCTCATGGGTTACAGTAGAGGGCCCTAAATTTTCTTTCATAGGGCTGGGTGGAATAAAAACTGCCCACAGCACTCTCCAGAATCACCACAAGAAGGCAGAGCCTGCAGCGCTGATTCTGCCACCAAGTTTTTTTCATCACCCTCAGGAACCTCACATCCTACTCTTTTGTCAGTACTTTCCACCTCCTTACCTCAGCAGTTCTGTCAGATGTGACTGAGGGATGTGGTGGTCAAACCATCTCAGCTCATCAGTCCACCACTAATGCCTTCATGTGTAAAGACATCTCTTGTTTACACAATATATCCTTGACACCATTTCTATTTACATTAAATTAAAGTTAATCAGCCAGGCACTTGCCACAGCAATCCATGTAACTCAGCTTGGCAGCATGATATTATCAGCAGCTAAGCAATATTAGCTTTATATGATTAGGATCTCCTGGGAACTCCTTCCATGAGAGGATTGCAGGTGTTGTAGTCACAAAACATTATGCTGACTCCTAAGCATCTGTATGACAGCCTTTTCCAAGGACAGCAGGGAAAACTGGAATGGCAGCTCAAACCTGCTTTATTAGTGTGGACATCAAAGGTATGCAAGTCCTTAAATTATCAACTCATCCTCCAGCAAGAAATCCTGCAGTTCATTGACCCTTTTAGTGGGTGTCACAGTGCAGCACCCTCACAGCCTCCTGTCAGGCAGCAGACTGACTGTGGGTCACCATCAGGAGGGGATTCATTGGGTTGGCTTTTTCCTTATTTATTCTGCCCCCAAGATGTTCAATTCTTCAAACCTGTGATGCAAATTATTCCCATGTGTTTACTCACATTTTAGTTCCTAACTACTGCAGGAGCAACCCTGCTTTGCTGTTGTCAGGAGAGTTGCCCGTGCTGGGCTGCTGGGTGTCAGCTGGCGAGGGCTGACCACAACATCTTCTGGAGACCTGCTTGTTTACTAGAAATAAATATCTGTGAACATCTCAGAACATATGCCAGAGGATTCAGATAAAACACATCTTTAGGACAAAACAAAACGAAAGGACACCAACGCATAAAAATAAATTCTTTACAAGCTAGGAATTCTGTCTCCACTGCTGTCTTAAGGATCGGGATGGTAATTTCAAACCCTGTTAAGGATAGCATCAGAACAGTCAGGACAAATAGTGACAGCCTTTGCACCCAGACAAGCAGATTGTCCCAGTTACAGGAAAGGTTGCCTAAAGGTACAGCTTCTGCCAGAAGAGAGAGCAGCTGTTGCACTGTAAATAGAATCAGCTTCAGCATTAGATTACAACTGATGTGACAGGGTTTTGTTTTCCCTTTGCACTCTCTGGTAGCCAAAGAACATTTCTGCACTTAGGTTGCATCCCATCTAAAGGCAGGCTGTTAACTAGGAAGGTTTCCCAGGAAAAGGGCAAACAAAACAAACAAACAAACAAACAAACAAACACACAAAAAATAAAAGGACATTTTCCCTCTTACTAGTTTCAGTGCAAGGAACAACCCAAGCCAACCAACCTATGCATTGAAAATTTTCTTAGATATGCTTGACTCTTGATCTGCAAAATTTCTGACTTTTCTAGACACTTGTGCACACGTGTACAAGTGCACAACCACAAATGCAAATGCATGCAAAACCATTTATATAAATCTATACCTGACAATAACTTGTCAAATCAATGCAAACCCCATTGACACTCCTCCTGTGTTTTTCACATATTTTACTGAGGCAGAATGTTTGTGGAAAAAAAATAATTTGCCCATCTGAAATAATTCACTTTCCTGCCAGCATTCCAGCAATAATTTTTTTTAGTTTTAAAGATAAAACTTTTTTGTTTTGCTGGCGTGGAAAGATTTATAACAATTTGCTGAAGCCTTAATTAACTTGAGAAACCATGGGAGTTGCCAGATAAAAACCATTCTTGGTAGAAAAAGCCAGGAAAATGTGAATACTTTCTTCCAGCTTGGAAATCTGCTGCTTCATTTTTTTTAATTAGTTATATTGCAGAAGGTTGGATTAGTCATGGAATCACCTAAAAGCTGTCAAAAAAAACCTTGCAATTTTACTACTGAAATTACACACAGAACTTCTAAGATTTGAAGAATTTGACATTCATATCCCATATATTAGGATGCTGAGTAAAACTCAAGACAATACCTGCTATCTTTAAGAGGCTCCTATACCTGAAAAAGGAGGAAAAAAATTGCTAATTTATGCTAAACCTAGCCAAGGAAGAAGGATGTTGAAAGTGAATTTTCACTAAGATCTCAAGAAGAGAGAAAAGGGCCAAATTCTGTGCTTGTGAAAAACAAGTGGTTCACAGTCATTCTTAAGCATCAAAAAATCCAGGGGATGACTTCCTTGTTTTCATAAAGATCTGATTCAATGACATTCAGTAGGAGTGCAGAGAGTTTTTACTGCTGTTTCTGCCACTCTGGGTGAACAGGTGACTGCAGGGGAACAGGCTGAGGCTGCACTCTAACCTGAGACAGATTTGTCTAAAATCTTCCCCAGTTTTGCTGTTGTTCCAACTGAACGCAGCCAGCATGTTACAGTGCTGCTAAAATAAGAGTTTAGAGGAACAGAATCAAATCAAGTGAGGGATATAAATTACTCTGCTTAAAAATAAGTACTTTTATCCTCACTGTTAGAGCCCTAGATCAATTCAGCAGATCTTTCAGACCCCCAGCAGAATTGTCACAGTCGCTTTTTCTGTGGTTTAATTGTAACACACACAGGATTTCAGTGAATCATCTGTAAGCCTGAGCTGCCAAAAAAGAACAAAATGTGTCATTGCACAGTGTAGTGTCCAGGAAAGGTCAGTGCAAGGAACCAAAGGCAGCCTGGACCATCAGCCCTCATGAACCACGCTAAAAACACGTTTTTGTTGCTTCCAGAGTACCTGCACCATGCGGGTTTTTCTCAGCCATGATAAGAACACACCAGAGGGATGGTGAACATTGAGGTGTCCTCTTCATTATGAGCTTCAGCATTCTCCCAAGTATTTTCCTACAGCAGTTATCTGCATCCTCTGCTGTCATGACACTTTGTTATATTATGGCTTTAAAGATGCCTTCCAAAAATAAACCTGCTGGTACCAACAAGACCTCCGTGTGAGTGGCTGTGGGGGGTGTGAGAGTTAAGGAATGGCAACAGGATCACCTGAAAAAAAGCTTTCCATTCTGGAGTCTCAACCTAATCACCACTGACTGTACCTTGTAAAAGCAATAGAAAGCAGTAAACTCAGTACCAGCAGGCCACATTAATATTAAAATAGCCATGCTGCAAGTACTACAGACTAGAAGAGGATGTGAAACTACCAGAAAACTGCATTTAAAGTGGAAGAGAAAAGTGACTTGTGTTTGTCCTTATTACTGTGAGGGAGAAAAAAATAATATAATCAATGTGGCGCATCCAAAGCAACTACATTTTATCATCCCAGGCTTCATCTTTGCAGCCAAAGAAGGATTTATGCTGATTGATTGAAAGCATTACCTAGAGTTTGTGCTATGCTTTATTTATTTATTTGCAAGGAAGGAGGCTCGGGACTCATTAGGTATTTATTGCATTGACCAGTTTTACCAAGGCTTTTGAAGTGCTATAAAACAGGCTAATCAGGTGAGCAACATTTATATTCATGCTTAGAGTGGTTACAAATGAATTGATCAAGTCCTAGGAAGCTTTCAATAGATGAGGTTTTGCAGCCCAACACTTAGGGATGCTGAGGTTCTTCTAAACATTACCTTAAAGATATTACATGGGAACTTCCCTGTGTGAAAATAAGCTGCTCAGCAAGTTTGGTTTTCACCAGAGAGGACTGCAAACTGCACAATTCCAGTATACTCCAGTGTAGCGTAACTGGTACATCTCTAACCCATGGATGGGAGGAGCAAATTAGGTTTTGCAATGACAACAGGAAATCAGTAAGCCACTACATCACTACATGCCACTGGGCACACCTGCAAAGCCAAGTGTGACCAGCTTCAGAAATGATGTGATATTTAGAAACATGTCCATAAGAACACAGTGCAGCTCCAGGAGCACGACAGAGCAAAGGCACTGTGTATGTCCAGCTCCCAGCCTGGATGGAGCATGTCAAAAAAAGGCATGGCAGTACTTCACTTGGTGCTTCCTTCCAGTACTCTGCAGTGTAAGGAGAACCAGCAGAATTTTGTATTTACAAGATAGCAGGGAAGCATTTTTTCATCCAATACAGAACTAAGCCATCTTGCTTGTGCTTCAGGAATTGTTACCTTTCAGATCAGATGTAAAGCCAAGCCAATGCCCTAATCCCAAGAATCATTAAAGATCCATCCTACTGCATTTTTTCATTAATGTTAATCCTGATGCCCTGGCCATATTCCCACCAACATAATTGCGGTTTGCCTCTGCAAATTCCTCCCTTTTCAAGCAGACAAAAATCATCCCTATGTAACACCACCAGCATGTTTATCCTGTTCTTCCCCCAGGTTCTCTGCTTGCTGTGTTGGGAACACAGTGTACTCGTGTCTCTTTCAGCAGCAGCATTACACTGTGTCATTTCAGCAGGGGATGGTACAATGCCACATGCAGAGTGCAAAGAGGGGTTTTGTCAACACTAGACTGAATATCCCCTTAGTGCTAAGAATTTCCTCAGTAAGCTGAAGCAAACACACATTATTCAATGTTAAGACAGAATCTCCCCAAGTGTAAGAAGGAAAAAATCCAACCCTGAGATCAATGTGACTTTTTTCAGACAGAGCAGGAGTGAGGGGCACTTGAATGTGCAGATACCACACTGCACCATGCAGGACTCTGGCACCAAACCCCAGACTCAGGGAGATGGCATGCTTACACCTCCTCTCCTTCAGTCTCATTTTCAATTGGAATTATTTTATGTTCAGGAAGGTTGTTGTTCACCTCTTGGAAATTAAGCAAAACTTCAGGAATTTAACCTGGTCATATTGACACTTACTCTGGACAATGGTGAGGCCCTCCTGGGGGGAAAAGTCTTTAAAAAAACATCCAAGACATTTTCTGGCTCATCCTTTGCAAGTTGCATCATCTCCTAGCAGGAGCTCAGGCAATAGCTTTTACAGTAGAGCAGTTTGTTCTTGACTAACTTTAAACACAGAAGAGGTGTTTTAATTTAAAAAGGTATTTGTCCAGAGCAAGTGTAGCAGAGACTAATCTCTCCATTTTCCAGAGCTGACAGCACAATTCCTCCAACAAACATGAGAGATGTGGGAACTATTTAAAGAAATCCTCAGCCAGCTGCATGCAGCACACTGCATGAAACAATATTCCTACAATTATGTTTTATATCAATAAACACACAGGATAGAACATCCTTTACTTGACATTATTGTTTAATGGCACAAGGTAATAGCCATCAAGTTACTATATGAAATCCCAAAATGTTCAAAACAGAGGGGAGTGACAAGGGGGTAAACCTAAACCTGTTAATGGGGTGTTGGCTTCTTTTCAGGTTCCAATAATCCATGGGCACAGGGGGTTCATGTTTTACTCCTTTAAGCTGGTACAGGTCAGAGAGCCCATAGCCTCATTTTTGGGTCACCAGGCTGCAGGAGCCAAACACTTTTCAGTTTCTGGGCAAGCAGCAGGTCTCGAATCTGCACATGGCATACTCAGGACTGCTCAATGCATAATAAAGTACCTTCTTTTTGCAACCTCATCTCTCCTTTAGGTAAAGCATGGAAAATTTTAAGGCCCAATTGTAAGATTTTTTTTCTCTCATTGCTGAGCTAGCACAGCCAATATATCATCACTCCCATTTTCCTCCTTCCCATCACTGCTTGTCAGTCACAATTAGAATCGCTGCTCAGCTCCTGGATTGCTGCTTATGAACAAAGGCAACTTTGAAAAACAAAAAAAGTCAACTTCAAACCATCTGATCTCTTCTTTCATCCCTAGCCAACAGCAAACAACACTAAAACACAACAAAAACCAGATGTTCATGCATTCAACAGAAATGATCAGAACATGTCACTGTCTTAATCCAAGTATTAAAAATGCAACAATCAAAATGAGGTATTAACGAGGGACAAAAGGACTTAGAGAGTACCCAGTGGTGTTCCTATCACTACCCAGAAATTACTTTTACGGTTATTGTGCTTTTTGAGGGTTTTGTAACAAATCATTAATTTGACACAGAGCACAAACTTTCACTCAAACAGAGTCCTCGTTTTAGAGTGGTACTAATCCAGCTATACAATTCATCAAACTTTTATCAAAATGTATAAAAACAAATTCTTTACTATATTCTGGAAGATGAAAAACACTCTGCAGATAGAATGCTGGATATAATTCAGTGAGTAAAGGCATTCATGTTCATCAGAAATCAAAGGTAGTAAATGAGGTTCAGCTTTGCACAGGATGTGTAGGAAAACATCGCTTGTCTAATGGGAATTGTGTAGCTATCACTCCCCCTAGAAACACTTATAATTTGAACACATGACAACTTGCTCTTCATCACTTCCCATGAGCATTCTGGATGATGAGACTCTACAGGATTTGCAGCAGAGACTGATGGTAATACCTGGCCATGGATTAAGGATGACATTGGAGAGACATGTAGTTTTAGGTCCAAAGCTGCACCAGAGATGCCTGAGCATAACTTCTTAAACCAAAACAGGACAAAGCTCTGCTACCGATGGTGCTCACTCTGCGCCTGTACTTCCACAGCAGGGGCACTAATTTCAGTAGTTGGTTCTGGTGGATGTTGGATACAGGGTCGCAATCCAAGATTCAGCGAGTAGGCTGTTATTCTCTTTCCCCTTCAACCTCACCTAAACACCAGTTCATACAGGTCTTGGACATGGTCTCCCAGATCAGAGAAAACTTTAGGAAAGAAATTTTCAGCAAAAAATTTTCCTCCTATCCCAGCAAACTGACACTAGCACCTGAGGGATTTAAAATTCATGACCACACATTAGTGATAACTGGCACATCTACAAATTTAAGATTGTGAATATTTAATATCTCAATTCAAAATAAGGGGAGCACCCAAACGATGCCAAGGGAAAAGGTAAAGAAAACCCACCCACAAGTTCCCTGAGAGCAAATGGTGTCACAAGGACTAAAATTTTGGGAAGACTTCTGTACTGATGGGCAAACAACATCAGAGGTCAGAGATACTCTGTATGCCTGTCATTACCTGCAACACCATTTCATTGCAGCTGACATGTCTGCAGCAAGGACTTCCAGCTGCCAATGTTTACTGAGCTGAAAAAGGTCAAAGAAATAGAACTGACCTTTTCAGGTGGGCCTGCTGGGTAAACATGAGGCACTGCTAAGCTTGAAAATGGATTAAAGGGGGCAGAGGGGGAGGAAAGCTCTTACAAGAGCCTCCGTAGGTAAAATCCAGCAGTGCCCCCACCCCATCTAGTGAGATCTCAGCAGTCATTTGGGCTTCACTTTGTAAAGTTTTCGGAGTAGGGGGTTTTGGCCAATTGCCATGTATGACAGCAGGAGCAGGTCTATACAAGGACTGGAAAGCTCTCCTGCTCAGTCACCTAGGAAGGCAGACCCAAAATGAGCCTGCAGGTGCATCATGTACCTTACTGCTATCACCACTTGACAGACACAGGAACAGTGGTATTAATTTTGCATCAAATCTCGATTTCCCTATGGTCTTTCCTTGAGGGAGAAGGGACCACTTTGTCTCTGAAGGCCAGGGACAGAAGCTGCCTTAGCTTTGCATAGTCAGGATTTTGTCAGTGAGCTCCTCTCTCAGCCCAGCTCTTCAGCAGTAAGAATTACCCAGGCACTCGCTCTCATTTCAGCACACAGCAGTACATTATCTCTTCTGTCAGTGCTACCAAGACCTCTTTAAGAAGCATCAATAGAACAGAATTGCAGAGAGTTGTATTTACCAGACACACTGAACATGCAACATCAATGTCCTGCTTCTCTGCCTTTCCACAGGAGACACTGAGCAACTCTGAAAAGCTCCAATTGCATAAATCCAAACTTAGTCCAACCCTCAGTATTTTTAAAAAAATCTCATATCAAGAGCTGACATCCAGGTTTTCAAGAAATGAGGATTCACAACGTTAAAGATTAAAGACTGTGTGCAGGAGGAGGGCAACTGCTGGGTGATGTCCTCCTTTGGAGCTCCTGACAATAGTTAGATATTGGGGGGAAAGCACAGCACCAGGAATGCCTGCCCTTTGGATGCAGTTTTTCTCTGTGCTTTCAGAATCGTCTCAGTGCTTCCAGACTGTGGAGGACATGCACAGGATAGAATTAGGAGCCTTACACAAACCCAGAAGCAGCAATAGCTCCTGTGAAGTGGCAGGTTCAGTGCTGAGCCAACACAAAACCCGCACTTTTGAAATCATAGCAAAATTTTTAGGAGTACAGCTACTCAACTTGCTGTGGTCATATCAGCATGAAGCTGGTATTGTGAAGTCACAAATAAAAATGGACAGCAGCCAACAATTTGAAAGCTTCATAATTACTTTCTTTTAATATAGCAAAACACTGACTCAAAAAACATATTCATCATAACTGTATCATTCTTTCATATCGTGTTAAAATTCAACATTTTTGTGACTTAAAGCATGCTGAGGCAAGTGACTATCACAAAGTCAAATGGATGTGAATATAAACAAGCAGGAAAAGAAATACAAACAGACCAGTAACACCTTTAGAACAGTCCTGCCATTTGAAGAGAGCATGTCATTTCACAAGCTAGAGCAGTATTTCCCTTTGTGTGGGGTTTTTTTATTTTACTTTTTCCCCAGAACATTCAAGAGCATCTTTAATGTATTATTCAAACAGAATGAATGATTAATTAATCAAAACTCTGTTGTATAGGGAGAAGAAAACGGCTCTTGTGCAACACCCGGCCAGATGCTCCAACTTAAAGGGAATCATAAGGGAGGATGTGTCAGCAATAGTGCTTAATTATGCAGTAAAAAAAGATGGAATTTCAGAGACTGCTTTTAGAGTTTTAGCAGCATCTCTTTTCAGTGCTTATCTTCACCACATTTAAGCCATGTGCCCCTTTCTATATCCCTTCTACCAGAGGCACTGCAGCAGAGTGTTTGATCCAATCTCATGGAAACCAGCTTGCATGGAACCATGAGCATCTGGATTCAAAACTGAGCAATGAATTGTCCCAAAAATAAACTGCTTTAAATGACAAGTATCCCTTGTGTGTATCTTAGTACTTTTTAGGAATGGAAGACAGACCATGTAACAAACCAGGAATCCATTCTGGAGTTAAGAAGGTTCTTCTCTGCTTTTGCCTTTGTTGAGCTACGTAAACCTACTCAGTTCTTGGGGTTTCTCTTTCCTTTCCTCACACTACATCTTTTTAAAGCTGATAATTCAGCCCTCAAAACAAATTACCAAAAAAAAAAAAAAAAAAGGAATTTAAAATTGTTTCAAATGCTAAAAACCATCCTAATACATTATCCTAATTCCATCTAGGACAGGTTTGAGCAGGGCTTTTTCAAAAAGGGAACACATTTCTTTTCAGGTTTGTCATGGGCAGGAGAGGAATCAAAACCTGCAATACTTACAAAGAAAATGCAAACTGGGTATTAAGAGAAAACTTCGTTACAGCAATACCAATGACATATGAGATCAGGTTACTGAAATTTTCTGTGGAGCTTCTATTCTCAGTATCTCAAACCTCCTGAAGAATAGGCTGAACACACTTCTGTCCAAAACAGTTCAGGTTGAGTTGCTCTTGTCACAGGGCAGAAATGAGCTATATGAACTCTCATGATATCTTCCAGCTCCACTTTTCTAGAATTCCACATTTTTTAAGATCAGAAATTTAAAAGTTTTAAATTAGCATACCTTTCTCAAAGGACTGAGCTCTTCACTGTTTCCATTCATGAAAATATTTGTATTTGTCTTAATTCAACTACACATAAAAAATAGGTTATTCTCTTTTTGGTTTTTTTTTTAATGTTTTGCACAACATAATATTTTTGCCTCTGGTTAATACTCCAAATCAGAAGCTTCAGGAAAACATCAACATGAATAACTGATTTTTCCCTGTCATTTAAAACACAAGGTAAGGTTTTAAGAGATTAAAAATAACATAACAAAGATAGGGAATGAAATAACAGTTTACTACTCATCATTCCTAGAGCTCAAAGACCACTAATGTGGCTCCAACCAGTGTTATCTTGAGAATCACTACCTGAAACCCTTAAGTTAGCAAAAAAAAAATAAAATCTAAACATCTGGTTCAAGTCCATGCAAAATCTGAGGATAGAAAATTTATCATTTTGAAGATTCATATTTACTTAGAGTTCTTTATTGTCCCCTCAACTCCATATTTCTTTCCCTAACCTACTGCATCCTTCTCAAAGTCACACCTTTTCCACTTTCACAATCACATGCATTATCAAAGTGCAATATCATGACATGGTAATGATGAACACACAAAGGGCAGTAGACTCAAGGAAGAGTTATCCATGAGGAACAGACCACCACAGCAATGCTGCCTCAGCCATACTGTAAACTTTCTAATTTAACTACCTAAATGGCAATATGGTTTTTGCTTTTCCCAAGAGAACAAACACCTGTGTGCAGAACCAGGACATAACCACAAGAAAAAGTGAAATAAACACTCAAAAACATGCAGTATGAGCAACAGCAACTGCTTCTTGCACACTTTCCCTAGGTGAGAAGTAATGGGCAGGTGCAGTTGTCCATCTTGAATTTAAAGAGATCACTTTGCTTAGGTCCTTTAGAACAACAGCCAGTAAAATCAGTCTGTAAAAAAGAGAAGCCAATTACTCGTTGTTTGTTTTTCTGAAAGGTGACAATTGCCAAGGGCAAAGCACGATGATACACAGGTATCTGAACCAACTGTGCCTGAATCAGCCAGTATGTCCAAATGGCCTCAGGTGAAACCAAGCTGACTGAGGAGGCCCCTGGAAGGCAGGTAGCCCTTCTGCATGACTATTCTTGAGCATTATAATTAGTCCTTTCAAGAAGCAGGAATAATTAGTGTAATTTGAGCCCCTTGCTACAAAAGGCACATTACCTCTAGGCACCTCTGCCTGGTGCAGCAGTAGGCAGACCTTGAGAGCTGGACAGCTGTGCTTCTACCAGAGTCGTGTCTATATTAACATTGATGCTGGCAAATTGCTAAATCCTCCTCAAAAATTTAATTTCCATGCTTATTGCTACTCCTTCTCCATTTTCTCTCTGCTGTTGCAGATTAATTCTTTTAAGACCTAAGCCATTAGGGCTTTGGTTAGTTTCATTTTTAACACTTATACTGACATGGGTGATGTAAAATGGGTTGTCACATCGTCTTTCTTTTGATCAAAGGAGGTTAATTTTACTTAATACTAGTTATGACAGAAGCTAACCTGTAGGTTTCCCTTTAACCTGATTGTTTTCATTGCACTGAATCAGGAATGACTGGTTAGCAAGTGCCTGAAAGACTGGTCTTTGGTTGGTTGTGAACACTAACTTGTCTTAGCCAAGCTAGCCTAAACTCTTCCAGCTTTCCAGAAGCTGGGAATCTTCCTTAAATATCTCCCCTTAACTCCCCTAGAGATACAAGATCCATCACATATGTGTACGATTGTGTCCTTTCCTCCAAGCATCCTCTCTGCTGCCCAAAACACTGTGCACCATTAGCATCAGAGTCCAGACAACCCTCAGACTGTTAAGGACAGTCTCAAGAAGCAGCTTGAGCTGATTTTCTTTCCCCTAGCCAGTATGTCCAGCTCTTTTTACATTTGCTCAAGCATCTCTGTGAGGTGTATGACCAGGAGGTATCTGTCTGACTCCACTTTGTGCACAGCTCAGAAGGACAGAAAAACAACTCACCAACATTTTTCCCCCTTTCCAAGAGAGCAGAGCAGTTTAAAAGAGTCATCAAATAGTCATTACAACCCCATGCCTTGCTTTCCACATTTGCACATCAGATGTGATGAAGATGGTCAGAGTAACAAGAGAGAGTGGAAATGCTACAGATTCACTAAGAAATTCAGTCCATGTTTGGCATCCTTTAAGGGAAATGAAAACATTAACTCTTGCTTTTTTCTTCACTGGCAATGGAACAAAGCTATTTAATTTTAGAAAAAGAATCATCTCATGTATTTCATCTAAGGGCAGGCAAAGAAGGTTGGAAAGTCACAAATCTAATGTCCACAGCCAAAACCATGTGTCATTGCTCATCACCAAGGAGTGGGGACAGGTGACAGGTCTGGAGCTGTCAGATACATCCCCAGCCTGATGGCATCCTCGGGCTTGCTCCATTGGCCAATGTGGTCCTAAAACTGCCCGAACAGACAGCAAGGGGATAGCTTTGCTACAGTGCACCCTTGACTCCCTGTGTACACACCAACCAGTGAGGAATGAGTTTGCACCTGGATTCAGATTTCTGTTGGAACTCCTGCTTTGGACACAACTCCATGTAGCTGTCTCCAGCATGGATCCTGCAGGGGTCCATCTCTGCATACCCAGATGGCAAGGGTCACAGCTGTACACTCACACTGCCAGGTGTCTACCATGGCCACTTACCAACCACTGATTGATTCTCCTAATTCAAGTGCCTGATCCCTCCTATTACAGCTCCTCTTCCCCTTGATGGCTCACATCCCAGCCATCAGATTATCCTACCTCCTAAGGATCTAAGGTGCCCTTTGCCAGCTGCATCCAATCTTGCACCTATTCTTCATCTCCATTTCCTCTACCAAAGTACTTTGAGATAGCTCTTCATGCAGATCAAGGCTGAATGTTTAAAAGCATATCACTTGTGAGCTCTTCCTTTGGCCCCTTCCTTCCAAGAAGCCCATCTGACTTCAGTATCTGATTGCTAAATAGAGGAGGGTACCCAGCTCTCTGGATCTGCTCCTATTAATACAGCCCAAGATACTGTGAGCCATCCTCACTGCCATGCACATGCTTGGTTTACCTGCAGCCCACCAAGGTCCTCCCTCTGCAGACCTGCTCCCCACTCAGGCTGTTCCCTGGGGTTTATTTCACCCCAGGCCAAGAACTGCTTAGGTCCCTCTGAATTGCAGCCCTGCCCTTGAGCTATCTACTGACTAGGACCCCAAATCTGGGGTCATTTGGGAAATGTTACCTCCAACAGTTTTTTTGTCACAGCCCACTTCTGTTTTCCCCTACACACAGCTGCTGAAAACTCTGTCCTAATCATGGTTTCCTGTGCTGTCTGACCCTACAAAAGAAGCCATTCATTGTTAAAATATTATGTGTCACTCACTTCCCCAGGATCATGAGTGATATAAACTACAAAACTCACTAACACTTCTGCCTCCATGAGGCAGAAAACCAGCATTTTATACCGCCTTTCCTTTCTCTCCATGCACCATGCAGCCTGAGCTGACAAAGAAAATTGGATGTAGCCTCTCTTAAGACTTTTTTTGAGCATTCCCTTCTGTTTGTGGTGGGTAAAAGCACAGCCAGGCCATGCCACACTTGAAAGTGGCTTTGACTGTCAGAAGCTTCTGGGGAGGTTTGTCAAAACTGCCCTCACTTTGGTTCATTAGCCTTTTGACCTTATTTTCAGTGCACCTGACTGCTTCACCCTTTCAGCATTTAATTATTCCCTTTTCCAAGAAAGCTGAAGGTGAAGGTTTGGCCTTGGGCCCCTCTGTCTGCTCCACATGAGCTCATTAAAAAGTTGGTGTTCCATGAATGTAAGAAACAGACAACAAAGATAAAGAGGTGTTAAGAGATAAAACTGAAAATGATAAAAACCACTCTGTTTATCTAATTAACAAGACCAGTGTTCACTTCCAACCCTTCCAGGATAACACTTTTTTGTTCACCCATCTTGCAATGGTTAATCGTGGACAACACTAATATTCTGCTACTCTGCAGCATTTCATGAGCTTCCTAACAGAGTTTAAAATAAAATAAAATCAAAGGTAGGAGCACTTCTGTTAGACTCCCTTACAAAAAAAGCCTGAGCTTTTGTCTGTTTTCCATCTATGCCTTCTCTAAAAGGGCAACAGGAAGCACATGGATAGCTCTGAAAGACCAGCACTCAGATTTCTCAACAAATGCTTGTCTGTCACAGAGAAACCAACTTCCTGAGCATAAATTATTCATGTTCAAGGATAAAAGTATCAGAGTGGATAACCCAGAAGATTAGGAAATTTCTTGCATGGCACTTTTCTCCTTCTGCAGGGCAGGCTGTTTCTGTTATTTGTAACTAAGATTTGCCAAGAAAGTTAAACTCAGCCAAGACATTTAAAGGTCTTTTTGGATCACTATTTTGCTTCTCTCCCAATTACTGTTCATCATACAAAAAGCTTCTTTGATATTTCCACATCATTTATTCAGACCTGAGAAACAAAATACAATTCAGGGGTTTCAGATTATCAAACACCACAGATTCCAAATTATCATTGCCACCAAATGGGAGATGGGCACCTGAACTCAGAACCTTCTTTCAATGCCAGTTACACAAGCCATGTAGGAGTTATCTTTAGGTTTGTGTTTTAGGGAACAGGGTGGCTGTTTTTTCATCATCTGCAGTGCTCATTCAGTAGCTTAGGAAGTTCTTAATGCTCTGTAATTGATGCTATTACCCAATAATAAAAAGTATAATTGCTGAGAGTTACACATATGGAGGAAAGCAAGAAATAACTGGACTTGAAGTAGGACAATTTTCTCCTGAATTAAAAGATCATCTGAGGGAACAGTGAGTTACAGATTCTCCCTTTCTGTGACTTACCTCATACATTTTCAGGTAAAACAGTGACTTCTGGTATCATTTCTATGTTCCTATTTAAGATGCAAATCCACTGAAGTAGCCACAGAGGTGAATCAGTTTCCACCCTCAGTTAGGGGTCAAATTCACCCATTTCTGCATTTTCTATAAACCTAGATATTTAGAACTCTGTTCTAAGCCCTGCCTATTACACATTCCCACCTATCAGCAGCAAGCCTCTGGGCTGCTTCTTTTCAGTGTTTCTCATTTTGTATTTTGATGCATGATTCATACAATATTTGATTTACCCCTTCATTAACTTCCCTCAAGTAGAGAAGGTTGAATGCTATGAGGTCAAAAGCATTTGAAAAATTTCCTTCTTTTCAGTTGATCTATTCAGTGAATCAATATTCTTCCTACTCAACCAATTCTGCTCTCAAGGGAAGTCAGATGTTCATGGCCCTGACCTTAAAAATTGGCCCTTAGCACATCACTTAAAATGATAGACAGTAATTACCAAATTGGTGGACAGAACTGTCAGCTGAGAAAAAAAAACAGGGAAAGACAAAGATGATTGGAAAGAAAACACAGATACACTGAGATCAGGCTATCAGGATCTCATGAAAAGACTGATATGTTGTAGCTTGCCTCTGATAACAAATACATTGGATCTAGTATTTTTATAAAAACCTATGTATGTTTCAGGCTGGAAATTCTGATTATAAAGAACTTTGATTCAATTCCCTGTAAGTCAGACAATTTATCCCTTCCCCCTTCAACTCTTCTGGTCACACCCTTGGAATCCCAAGATCTCTAGGGTCTAGCTTCATGTGACCAAAAAGATACTGCTGCTATCTGGTATGAATTCAGACCGTGTACTCCAAGAAGAGAACATCCTCTGAACTGTCATTAGCACCATTGCCTCATTTGAGATGAACAAAAATGATTTAACCTTTTCAATTAAAAACAAAAAGCAACAACAAAAAACCCCCATAGACAAACAAATAAACAAAAAAAACCCCTAGGTGCTAGTGTCTAAGCCCTAAGCTCTTCAGTATCACAGGAGCCAGATTTGAATAGTTAAAGACTCATAGATTTAGGATTCATAAGTCTTCAGTGATTCTGGTTACCCACCTCATCAAGTCCTGAAAAGAACTAGGCTTGCATAGAGCAGGTACTCTTACTTCCTCAAAGTCACATGGCTTCGAGATATTTCCTTCTCTGCTTCCAGTCTTTGATTTTAAAAAAATAAATTACAGATAATTTTTTTTAAACCAGAATGGAAAAGCATTTTCCCCCAGCATTTCTCTGGTTGGTAAATATTTTGTTGGCATAATGCATTTTGCAAAAGAGACACTCTAATCCAGCCTACATAACAAAAGCTGTGTCTCTGTACTGACAGAAAGTGCAATACTGCTACAGGCATTTTAATATACAGCAATTCTTTTCTGCTCCTACCTGCCTCTGAGACCAAAAAAACTAATCAATGAAAATATGAAGCATATTCCAAACATATTTTCTCCTCACCTCCAGCGGAGTATGCCATGAAAAGCCTCTCACACAATCCAGGTGGTTTCCTATTGGCCTCTCAGCTTACTGCCACCTCAGCAAACAAGGCTTTGGAGCAGCGCTTAAACCAGTAGAGGCTTTAGAGAGGTCTCTTAAAAACACACATGAAAACAAATCCCATTGGCAACTTAAGAGAAAAGGAAATTTTCAGTAGGAATTACAAACATCAACCTTCCCATTTGGATGATACCTTGAAAGAGAACAGCTACAGTTTCTCAAAACAATGCTCCCTTTTCTGCACATTCAAGAGAATTTCTTAACAAGAGCAATTACTCCAAGGTCAATAAGAGGTGGACATATAGTGCTATTCATGGTCCAAGAATCAGTTTTCAATACTCATGTGAAAAGACACACATTTGTGAGCATAATGTAAAGATGTCTAGTTTTGCCATGTTTTCCTAGGAGTAGGGAAAAGGAAGTAGTCTTCCATATATCAGTGAAAATCTGAAGGTTCAGAAAATTCTCTGAGATGAAACAGCATGTAGGTTATGATGGGTTTTTCACTGAACCTTGGCTGTGACAATACAAGTGACATTGATGTCCTTGATTCACATGGACATTACCACCTAATTCACTTTTTCCTTACCTCCCGCAACCAGATTTACACAGAACACATTCTGGCAATGAACACAAACATAGGAAGTCCCCAAACTCTTCCTGACCCTTACTGCAGAAGGAGAATTTAGCAATGGGGAATTTAATTTGTTCTTCAAAGTATTCAAAGTGAATTGAGGTTGACATGCAGGGAAAAAGATATTGCTTTGCTTAAAACAGTTCCCCTGCCACTACTGAAAGCTCTTCCATGGTACTTATCTCTCTGCTTTGGAGCTCAGGAGAAAGAGCAATGCTGGAGACATGAGCACTCAGCTGGCACATCAAGTATTTCCAGGCAAAACACTTGCCCTGTGCCTTCCCCAGGGTGACCTCCACCCACAATTTCAGCTGACCATTTTTTTAGACAGTTTGAAATGCATTTACCAGGTAGCCGTGTGTCCTTCACCTGAAAATTGTTCTCACATGATTCATACAAAATAATCAGCCCGAGTTCTTTTGACTGGACAGGTGTGTCCTGTGGTACATCTCCCAAGCCTTGGATATAGAAATACAACTCCACAGTCTCCTCTACACATCATATTTCTTTATAATTCTGCTTATAAATCAATATAACTAAAAGCAAGAAACTTCCCATGCATGTCATTATAACTCAGCATAACAAAATATTTTACTTGTATAACTCATTCTACACTATGCCACTCTAGAACAGATGTCTTGTTATTACTCAATTTAGAAATAAAAGAACCTTAATTTGAAATATTTACCAGTAGAGGATGGTGTTTTTTACCCAATGCCAGTTTTAATTTACCATGTAAGTCCTAATTAGCAGATACAGTATTTTTATTTAAGGCAGCAACTGCTGGGTTTATTTAAATAAAAAAAATATTTAGAGAGAAAATGTCATTGGTAAGTTCATTTTTACAAGTATACATTTACATGCTTCAGACACCAATTATAAAGTATTAAGAGCATAATCAGCAGGGTTATCACAGCAAGTTTGTGCCTTTTAAGTCTTTGACATGAGGCAAGGTTCAGGACAGCTTTAGTTTATCAGCTGAGAAAATTTTTTTTATTCAATATCATGCAAGTCTATCAGAGGCCATCTCAAGCATGGATTTGCTTTTAAAAAATTAGATTAACTGCTTAGTCATAACAAGTACCAGGGCTGCTTTAAATATCTTAATATTAACCTTTATGTTGCAGTATTACAAGATGATGGAAAAGTACCATCCTTAGCCTGAAGATGTATAGCCTGATTCTGGACTGCTGTCAAACTCACTAATGAGAGTCAGAAGAGAAGACCTCAGTAAATTGGTAGATCTTTGATGAGCCGTCTCCTCTAACTCTACACTTAAGTGGGTGATTTAAGTTGGACATAAATACAGAAAGATCTCCTAAGATCTAGATAAGATGGTGACTGAATAGCTCTTTCTCCTCCTGATCAAAGAGGGAAGTCAAACTCAGTCTTTTAAGCAGTTGATTTTCCTCAGCTATCCACCACATGAATAAAAACCTTTGAAACAGTTGGTCCAAAAGGAAGTACATCTCACCTGTCAAGAGAGATGTGGCAAGAATAGGTCTGCTGACTGCACTGGCTTTTAAGTGTTCATGAGCTCTTTGTGCAAGTATGAAAACATTATCATCAGCTTCCAGATGAAACTGCTGCACAGAAAAATACTATCTGCATGAGGGAAATCACACCTGCAGGTTTTAAGAAAGAAGCCTTCCTGAGCCTTTAAATTCGGGAACAAGGGGGAAAAAAGAGCATGCAAAAACTCAAGGTTCACAGAGTCACTGGTAATGGTCGGCAACGGCTCTGTCAGCAGCTCAGTGAAGATCTGTGTGGATACAGTCTCCAAGAAATCTTGGGTCATTTGGAGCACAGATATAGAAATCTTGGGTCATTTGGAGCACAGATATTGCTGTTCATTTTCCACAGAACATACTACTTGTTACTCAAGACAGAATTTGAGATCATTCTAGTTTTCTAACACCCTTTGTCCAGACTGAGCTCTCAGACCCCCAGTATTCTCAGCACAGGAAGATGAGCAGCTCCAGAGGGGAATCTCACACATCTGTCGGCTCAGGGTCAGAAACAGGATCCACGTCCAACCTGCAGCTAGCCAAACTTTCCATGCCACAGTTAAATACAGACTGGTATTAAATACTAAATGAACTATTTCTACACCAAAAAATAATCAGCCCTCTTGCACTGCAGAGCCCTTGCTGGATATGTAACCTAATAGTTACGCTTGACAGGTTTCTCTATTGTAGAAATACAATTTCAGCCAGCATCGCCTGCACTGCATGAAACTCAAAACCAGATGCACAGCAGAGGAAGACAGCAGCTTAAATATACAGCTTGGTCTAGTACAGAACCTGAAGATCAATAAAACTTTTTTAGCCCACAAAAGAGCAAGATGCCAGCACAAGACAAGAAAACAAACTCTTCTAGATTTGATCTCACCCTGCCTTTCTCGTAGCCATGGACATGTCAGCAATATCAACACTGCAGCAAGTGCAGTGCCGATGAAATGTCAACATACAGAAGCTAAGTTAAGGAAGAATTCCCAATTCCCACTGATTTTAGCACAAAACTTCTCTTACAATGTTAATTTTTACTTCAGCACCTAATTGCACAGTGATATTAAAGTCTCAACTAGAAAGCTGAGTACTGGAACTTACAAAGAAGCTCCTCAAAACCCAAGACCTTTGTCTGAATATTTCATTCAGCAACACTGAGTTCAGCAGCAGGTAGGAACAAAGTAAGCTTAACTCTAAAAATTAGACAAAATTTTTTATTATCAAGTGATAAAATTACTTTTTGTCACACTTTGCTCCCATCACTCCTGTCTCTGCCAAGACTGAATTCCTCAGAAACATTTTCATTAAATGTATCTACTCTAAAATAATTTTCCAAGAATAATTACAAAAGAAAGAACTTCCATTTATATTTAATTAAATATGAAAAAATCTTTACTGTAACTAAAGGTAATTTAGACCTTCCACCAAGAACTTCGCACGTAATGTCAATGATAAATTTCAGGAAGTTGCTTGGGCTGGGTCCATCTTTTTAACAAACAGAAGTTAAGGAACTTTCTATTGTATTTCAAAACAGAGTTTCAATGCAGATGAAGGCTCAGCAATGTTTCATTCACCCTCCTAAACTAATGAAGGCCTGATCTACAGCTCATTAGGAGACAAGAATTGTTCCAGCAATGTCTGTGAGCCTTGTATCAGGCTCTTTGAGAAAGCAGTGATTTCTTTCTTCTTGTGCCGTACTTTCAGATGAGCAAGGGGAAAACCATCTTGCCATCAGCATCAACACTAAAGTTCATGTTCTTCAGTGAGTACTGGATTTCAAAGGGTGTTTGTTCTTCAGTCAGACTTCAGACACCTTGTGGAAAAACAACTGCTGGTAACACCTGATGTAACTATTCTGGCAAAAGAAATAACTGACTTTAAAAATGTTGGTCCCTCCATAAAGTGGAGCAGCCAAATGCCACAGGGGGGTGAGTTCCATTTAACAGTGGTGGACACAAGGAGGGAGAGCTGTGTACAACTCAACACAGACAGTTCTGCTCACAAGCCCATCCAAGGGGGGATGGCAGAAGGATGTTAAGGCACAAGAACAAGTATCACAATACATTTTGGTGGTCTTTAAATTGAAAAAAATTTAACAAAACTTTGAATGTTGAGGGCATTTATCCATAGTTATGACAGTTATGTTTTGGGGCTTTCCTTTGTTTTTTTGGGGTTTTTTATTAAATGATACATTTTTCTTTGGAAAGTTAGCACTTTTCACACATACTGGAAGAACAAAACATAGTTATAAATGGCTTTGTCAAACATCCATTCAGGGGCCCGCCATCACTGTACTTAGTTCCCTACAGTTCCAATATTGAGCAGACCTGAGCAGCACTCCTGAAATAGTCACAAATAACTTTTTTGCACATTCCCACACATAATCAGCCCTTCTCCAATATGAGAGTCCAACATGTGATGCATTCTCTGGGTTTACTGTTGGCAGCTCACTTATTTGCAGTTTTGGGTTTATTCAGCACCTCACGCTGAGCTGCCTTTCCTTACTGTGAACTGCTCCTGGATTTGTATTGCACTGCTATTTGGTTTGCCTTTAAAAAAGAATAAATTGGGGGAGTCATTCTGTTTTCAAGCAGACAGGCCACTTGTATCTTCAGAGAATAAATGTGTGAAGACACTTAGAAGCATGATTGTTATTTTCTTTTTAAATGGCAAAATAGACTTTTTTTTTTAGCTTTGTTTTGCCAAAGTTCAGGAAGAGCATTCAGTGCTGCAATGGTGAATTCACACAACTGTCTGGACTGTGTGCAGAATAAGAGAGACAGGGAGGAAGGGACTGTTCCAAACTCCACTGGGAAGCTGGGTGCATCACTCATCCCACACTGCACTACTTTTCTTGAGCTCAGCTGGATATAAGCCCCCTGGGACACATTGCCTGGTCTGTGGATTTTCATCACCTAAAGGAATAGTTCCAGCTATCTAATCTGGCTCCCCTCAAGGAGTTCAAAGCCAACTCTTGTAGTATAGCACAAATTTTCTTTTATTAATCCATGGAAATTTCATGGTTTGGATCCCTCATTTTCTTTGAGGTTTCATCCACTTTCCTCATTCTTCCAGACCTCTGCTTCCAGACCTCTGTCCAAACATCCTCTTCCCTCTTCTGGACTCCCCCTGGACATGTCCCTTTGGTAATCCCTTCATCTCCTGCACACACCTGGGCCACACATCCCTTCAGCCCCAAACTTTATTCTGGTGTTTCTTTGTGGGCAGGAGTGGTGATATGTACTACTCAAAGACCCTGGCAAGTTACAGACAGGCCTCAAATGTCTGGAAATTGTCAACAGAGCAGGAATTGTCTGTACAGTGGGAACACAACCATGGCTTCCTTTTAAAGGACTACAGCAGCTCACCTGCAGCCACCTGGGTTCCATTTTTGACAGGAGAAGTGCAGATATTGCAGACAGGACCCACATGTTCCCATCACATTCAGTAGGTGGAACTTACGGGCCAATTTTCTAAGCATCTGTTTTGCTGGTAACATTTTGTGAAGTAGGCTGCACTTTCCAGGTGAAAAAACCAACCATGCACAAAAGCTGCTGTAACACCACATTACAGGCTTTGGATATGGGATTTGCAAGGCAGCTGAAATGGTAACCTTTGCTCCCAGCTACTCCATTGATTCAAGCTGTTAATGCTGCACGTGTGTGAACAGAATCCCAAACTAAAGCCAAACCTGCCAGAGCTGAGCCAGATCCCCATCAACAGAGGGGGAATTTGTAGTAGCTTAGAATGTACCATTGGAAGGTTTAGTTTGAACAAGCAAGGTTTTGATTTGGAAGAACTAGAACTGAAGAAGATATGGGAAGATTTCTAAGCCAAACCCCTAAATCCTTGTTCTTCAAGTTAGTGATGGTCAGCACTCGTATTAACCTTGCATGGCTACCCAGAGAGAGGCACAGATGATGCAGGGTTGCCTACCCAGTGATGTTTCCCACAGCCAGAGCTCTCCACAGTGTGAGGTCTCTGGCTCCTGCCCTGATGGTCCAACACAACGCTTGCTTAAACTGCTTTTCCTTCTGCCCTCCTTGCAGGGACTGTCTTTATGGGTGAACATCTGATGGGCCACCCTGATGGGCAATCTGGCACTCTCCAATGCAGCTGTTCTGCCTGCAGAGCCAAGGGGAGGCTCAGTTCTTACACTGCAAAGGGCTTTAATAACCAGTTGCAAAATACTCTTACCAAATAAAATCCTCCCCTTACAGTTGCAAAATACTCCTACCAAATAAAATCCTCCCTGTTAAATGGTTTGAAACATTTTTCATGTATAGCTTTAATCCAGGAAACTAATGAAAACAACACAAACAAACAGAGATTCAGCTTCTGAATAGCAACACAAATATATGCAGACAATTCAAATAATTCTTGCTGCTTTAATTCCCTGGAGACGTAACTGCATATATTACACAAAGCTTATGTATTAAAAAACAGTGTTTCCAAGCAATGAAATTGCTGCCATAAACATCCCTGGATCCACTTTTAGAACTTCTCTAAATAGCCCATCTCTGTCTTGGTTTGCTGTCAGGTTTGCACTAATTTGTGAGCATTTTAACGCTGCCTCACCTCTCCATTTACCTTGGAATTTTACCCCGCACCACTCAGGATTCCTGAGGCTCACCAGCTGGGGCCACATTCCCAGAACATATGGATCATCCTGCCCACATTAGCTCCCAGTTTACTTCACATCCTTCATGGCTTTACTTGCAGCCAGGTGTACCTTCCATGTATCTTGTCCAGCACCTCTGACACTGGGCCCTGGTATTAAATCCTGGTTACTTCTTCAATGTAAGTACCACTGCCTGTCTGTGCTGTGTTTCTGGCATTTCTAAGTGTTCATTAGCGTGGTGCCCAGATATTAAGCAGTGTACTTTCAGCTTCATTAAATATAATAAAGCAAAATCCTTTCATAAGACACCTTTTGTGATTGACTGCTCTTCAAATATTTGAAGAAAATGACTAACTGGGAATTTTGTGTCAGAATAATTTGCAGGTAGAATGATTCTTAAAATGAATTTTCTATAGATTATTTTCAGATCCTCTTTCTTCTCTCCCTTCTGCATCTAAAAGGGATTTTGTAGCACTGGAGAGGGGAGGGGGAAAAATATCATACCAATACCTGCCTACTGAATCTGACAAGTGACATCCAAGAAGACTGATGGAAGTAGAGTGCCCCAATTTCCCCTTCTCAGCTATACAACCTTCTTTACTTGTAAGTGTACTCGTGGATCTCTGTGGAGACAGCCCTGACTGCCTCCATTTCTGGCAACTGGGTTGGAAAGCTCTTGCTGGCCTCACATCTCTCTCTGTAAACAGAATGGGAATGAAGCATGAAGCATCTATGCAAGCAGCTGTATTTCATTTCAGTTCTCCCCACATTTTTTAAAACCTTTGAAAAAAAAACAAAAAACCAAACCTCTTCACATACTCTTAATTATTTTAATATTAATGAAAGCAATGCCAGCCAGCTCTAATGACAACCAATTCCAAACAGTTGCTATATTTGCTTTGTTTAGAATATTGTCAATACTGTATCCACAAAGAAACCAGTAGCTGGGGATTGTGATCAGTAGCCACATTCTACACTAGCTTATAGGGAGCTCTTCGAGTCAGAGACCATGAGCATCTATAACATCAGAATACTAAAGTGTTATTGTGCTATTTTGTATAATCTCCCACATGAGAAAACTTCATCTTCTCAGTAAAATGCTCTCCTGTTCTACACTTTTGACCAATGTGATTTTGTAAATTAAAGTATTGACACTACATATTCATAAGACAGTGTATTTAAACAGGAAACAGCTGAGCAGGTACAAACTACCCATCAGCAACTCACCCAGTAGGAGCATTATTATTAACCACATTATTCTTTCAAGGAATGAATCCCTCAGCCCTGAGAAGAATTTAAGCCAGACTTAAACAGCCTCATTCAATCAATGAGACCCCACAAATATTTACCTCTTTTCCTGACTCAACATTTACTCTATGTATCCCAAAAGAATTTTAAAACTCCTTTTGCCCAGACCCGTAAACCTTTCTTTATCCAAGTAGTCCTTCTTGCATCCCTATTCTCCAAAGTTCCAATTACTTGTGGAGTGAAGATCAGCAGAATTTAACTGGCTCAGTGAGAGAATCAGTTTTTCAACTGATGCATAGCAGCAGTTTAACAGTGAGGATCAACGATACAACATGCTGGCTTCAAAAAGAAAAAAAAAAAGAAAAGGAAGGAGGAAAAGCTCGGCATATAAATTCAGCTGGAAAAGGGAAAACAAATAAATATTGGAAACATGTTGGGTCAAAGACGCTGATTTTGAGTGATCTCACACAAATTAAACACAGGAGAAAAGGAAATACTATACTGTCAGTAAACAGCTACTTTAGTTTTCAATTAACTGCCTATTCACTGCTCATTTTCTCCGCAGCTGCGGGCCCAAATGCCTGACTTCATCTGCAGTGCAATTCCTGCACGGATTCCTCCACCAGTGAGTGATGTTTCTCTGCATTTACACCCTACAGCCAGATTATTCCCAAGGAAACAGAAAGGTAGCTCAGAGGAGAGAGTTTCTCACCGTACTTCACCCAGAATAACAGGGAGAAAGTGTCAGCTCCTGAGCTGACTTAATCAGCCTAACCACAGCAGGAGTACTGCCGAGGGGGTGCAGATGTAGCCATGCTTATATTCACACCCATTCACATTCTAACAGAGGTCACCAGCTGTGTTCCCCATTCCCTGAACCCCCAGATCAACCCTCTCCTCTGACACCTTTCTTCGTAGTGAGCAATTCCCCATCTGCTTCCTAGACCCACAAGGTATTCACCAGTCTAATATAAAGCGAGGTGCCAAGGGGTACCTGCATTATCTCTGGTCTGTCTGTGGGAGCCACAGAAGGCAGGGTGCACAAAAAGTGGAACAGCTGAAAAAAACCTAAAAAGCTCTTCCCAACTGGACAGCCTGCCAGCAAGAATGAATTACAGCACGGGGAGCTGCTGCAGAACTATCAACACAGGAGATCTGGGATCAGCTAACTGGATTTGACAGGCCCTCCTTGGCCTTAAGCACTGAGGAAAATCCATAAACCACACTTTCCTTAGAGGAATGTGTTCAGATGCAAAAGAAACAACTAAAAAGAACAAAAGGATGCAGATATCCCTAGGACAGCATCACACTGGAGCAGATGAGCTAAATGTCCAAGTGACTGAGGAGCCTTGGCCACGGCTCCTCATTCTCACAGTGACCAAGTGAAACACTCAAACCCCACTGCCTCTTTCAGTTCCTCCATCATTTCTAAGCAAGAGTTTTGCACTGTCATGCTCCAGGTCTTCTGGAGACTTCTAAACACAACTTATGCAGCAAGCCAGGCCTTTGCAAGCTGCCCTCTGTGTTGCAGATGGCTGTGTCTGCAGGTTTCCCCTCCTGCTGCACTGCCTGAAACTCCTGGCTGACTTGGATCAAGATTTACATCTACAATAACACAGAAAAATCTCTAAACAAGACAGGCAGCTGGGCAGCAAAGAGACATCCAAGAAACATCCCCTGGGAATGCTTGTTCTACAGGAAAGGCCAAGATTACCTCTTACTGAACACCTGTGAAGCCTGGAGAGAGAATTAGGAAAAAAAAACCACCAACCTCATGAAGTCTTGGCCCAGGGGAAAGTTTCAATCAGAGCTGGCAATGAACCACAAGACAAAGCCATTGGAAACCAAGCTCCATTACTTCCACCCCACACAGAACTACTTATTTAAAGCATCTCTTATTTGAAGAGCTCAGAATTTAATTAAGTAAATGGCCCTCTGTGGCAGGCAAGTATCATGATGCTTATGTTACCCATGGCTTGCACTGAAGCACAGAGCAGTTAATTGAGTTACCCCTGACCACACAGGAACCCACAGGTCCTGCCTTTCTGATCTTTTTCTCCAACTAATAAAGGCACTCAACGTGATTCACATTTGCAGGTCTTTACAGCAGTCCCACTACACAAGACCCATCTGCACAGGAGGCCAGAGCACTGCAGTGAACTGGCAAGCCCTGACTTCTGAACCTCTTCCTGCTTAGCCCAATCTAAAGCCTGCTGCTCCTCCCAGCAGAGATGCTCAGCTGTACCTCTGCTCTGATTTTGCACAAAGAACCACAGCCATGCCTAGGAGAGGTCTCACAGCTGGGTGCAAGAGCACTTGTAAACATTGGGCAACAAGCAGCTCCCACCTCCACTTATGAAGCTGGTGTCTGGCAGGGGGGCTTTAACCATCCTGGACACAAACCATGCTCCAGGGACAGTGCTCCTAGTTCACTGTGCCTTGAATGCAGTCCCAAAACTCAGAGCAGGTGGAGTTCCTCCTGTAGATGTCCAGGACAGTGGTAAAAGAAGCTTGTCCATTCTTCCATCAGCTGTCCATTATAACATTTTATTTGTAATATTATAATATTTTATTTTTGTATTAAGTAATTCCATCATATCAGGCCGATTTACTGCTGGATTCTGGTTGGGCTTTTTCCCAGCTTTTAACCTTGTGGTTTTTCTTGAGGTCCAAAGCACTCAAAGCTGAGACTTACCCAAAGTCAGAGCACTTCTTCCCAGCTGGCTAGAGGTAGGCAGATAGCCCCTCTGAGACCAAAAATAAAGAATATGAGAGCATGAAAAAATAAAACAGATCCTCACATTCCTAACTTTACATCTCCCATTGCTATAAAAAATGTTAAATGTTCATCACAATCTGCTTCTTCCAACACCAGGAGGTGCTGGATTGTGAGTAACTAAAATGAGGCATCAGAAATGTCTTGCATGAAATCATTTTAGTTCCCATGAGGAATCACAACCATAGAATGACACACTCCAGCTATGAAATCTATCATTCATTAAAACAGTACAGTTGGTAACATCATTAGGGCTAAATAACAGTTTCAGCAAATAAAACAGCATGAGATACTAACAGCAAAGGGATTAAATCAAAGAAAAGAAAGAGCCTGTGTTTATGGAGTAAATATGAGTATGACATTAAGCAGAACAAAAAAACCTAAGTGGAGAAATACATTTTGATTCTATTAGGCTACATAAATTAGTCACTAAAAACGGAGTCCTCTACAGTAGGACCAGGCAAAGTGTTGGATGACTGACAGCAGAAAGCAGCCTCTAGATGAGCTATTCACATATTTGTGCTCTGTGAGGCCATAACAGCCTCCACAGCCCCCCCAGAGAAATTAACTGCTGGGCTCCCATGCTGCACACAGATCTGGAGCTAGAGACATGTCCACTCACCCAAAGACAAAGCACATCAGCTTCATCATCTGCTCCTGTGACAATTTGCAGGGCTCTTCTGATGGGAAAAGCCCATCACTAATGCTGTAGCAGGGCAACTGCAGTGTGCCAGCATTTAAAAAGAAAACCCCAAAATACATTAAGCCCATTCTCAGCTTTCTATGGTTCTTTATATTAATTAAATAATTCATAACATATAATTACAAAGTAATAAATCTTGAACATTACTGAAGTGAAATTTTTTCAGTCTGATACACCAGTTCAATTAAATTTAAGGAATGCTGATTCCTCTGCAGCTAATCCTCATCTAACTCAATCATTTAGAAGTTAAAGGGAAGCTTGTTTTTTAACTCCTCAGACTATAAAATTCTAACTGATGAGAGGAAGGAAGCACATACTGTGTCACTTCCAAGCAATAACTGGTGGATGCAAAGGAGAGTTTCTTATTTTGCAGAAGGAAACACACAATCACATTGTGCAGCTGCTGTTTAAAACTCTGAGATATCTCCTGGATTATCAAACATGTTCTAAAAGGCACCTTGTTCAAGGGGAGAAGACAGGTAAGTAGAAAACTCCCTAGACTGGAACTCACTCTAACCATAACAGCCCTGAGTAAAATGTTTTAAGGAGTGTTTTTTGGTTTTTATTAAACCATGCTCACACTTCAAACAATGGAAAGTTGCTAAGTGCCCAGAGAAAATAATCATCTTCATCAGGATGCCTGAAGGCAACCTCATCCTCCGACATGTGTGACACGGACAAGTGCAGGAATTATGCTGTTTATGTTCTGCTTCTTGTAACAAGAGCCAAAATTCTGGAGAGGGACAGGGGTGTGCCTGGCTGGGGAACAGCTCTGTGGGGAGGTGCAGGGGTCCTGGCAGGCAGCGAGCAGAGCATGAGCCAGCCCTGCACCCTGGCGACAAAGGTAGCTGGCAGCCTTGCATGAAGCAGAAACAGGAGCCCAACCAGTGATCAGGGGAAGGGATTATTCCCTCTCCTCTGTGTTTGTTAGACACTATCCACAGTTTTTTGCACCTCCAGTGCAGAGAGCTTTGAATGAAGTGGAGCTTGCTCAGGGCAGAGCTGTCTGGACAGTGGGGATGGAACCCCTCTGCAGAAAGCCAACAGGAGCAAGCTCTGCTCAGCCCAGAGAGGAGATGGCTTTGAGGGCTCCAGACGTGCCAACAGGGAGCCCATCAAGAAGAGACAGGCTTGTCACAGTGGGGAATGGTGGCACAATGAGAGAGGAGGTGCAAGCTGAAACACAAACAGTTCAGCCTGGAGACAAGGGAGAAACATCTCCCCTGTGAGAAAGTCAGGCAGTGGGACAGGCTGCCCAGAGAAGTCACACAGCCTTCATCTGAGGAAGTTTTCAAGATCCATCGGTGAACAGCTCTTATGCACCTGTCTGGACCTCAAACTGTCCCTGCTTTGAGTTAAGAGATTAGAATGGAGATGCTCTGAGCTCTCCCCATTCAGGAGGTTGTCCTCAAATGTGTGAGCACAAATAGAAAACCTCAGGGCCTTGTCTTGGACTGTATGTGCAGACTGATGGCTTAACTCAAGGACTTCTGGGACCCAGTTTTATTTGCCTGCAGAGGTGGCAGGCATGTATTTGTATCCACACAGCAGGAGAGGAAGCTATTCCATTTATGGCTTTTGCCCATTTCAGTACAGCTGGTACTATAGCATGTGCCATGTGTACCAGAGGACAGGTGTAAGCCTGCAGCACTGAAGCCCACACCTGTACCTGCTTGTAACAAGGACCAGCCCCTATCTTAACCTGCCTTGTCTTTGTTCCACCTGGTCCACAGATGCTTTGATATTTGTTTTTTCATAAATCCCAGAGTGCTGCATATTGTGAAATAACTGGGCTTTGCTGCAGACCAATTTTGTCATTATATTGGTGTTTATCAGTCAGCTCTGAATCATACATAATGAAAAACTCAAGCATGTCAGCCAAAAATAGCAAGTAACTTTGCAGTAGAATTGATCATTTGGATCATCAATACTTGTAAATAAGAAAGTACACAGATACAGCACGATCACAGCTTGTGTTTCACATCAACAGGTAACCAACATCATCAGAAGGGGCCAAGCAGTTCACAGGAAACAAAATTAAGTTGGAGATGACTTCATACAGGAGGATGGAAAATGGTATCTTATTCCTTGCCTCTTACTCCTCCTCCACAGAGAGTGTCTGCTTTCCTGATTTCCATTTCTCAGTTCTTCACTGAATGTTGGGGGGAAAAAAAACAAAATAAAACAAAACAACCACACAACACGAAAAGCCATCAGGAGCTTTGTGCAATTTATGTTGATTGGGAAGAACTGACCTCCCACCAAGTGCTCAGCTGCTCCATAGCTGGGAGGCCTGAGCGCCTTCCTGCCTATTTCATTTTGATAGGCTAAGATTCCCTGGAGTTTTACTAACATATTTATGCACTATGTGGGTTATCCCAACAGCCACCAATAAATCTTATTATCTCTCCTCCACAAGTCTTGATAGTGCTGAGTGATTGATGCACTAAAACTTGGTATAAACATGGAGATAAACATCTGCCATTCCTTTCCTTCCTTGTCTTTACAGCACCAGCAGTTTAGAAGTGACAACCCATTGCTTCACTTTTAGCACAGCTGTTCTAAAACTGCCTGAATAACAAGGAGGCTATGCAGAAACACTCATCTTTACTTCCTGGGGAAAAATAATGACTTTACAGAGCTCATCTCCCACCACAGCCCCTCTTCTTCTTAAAGTTGGGGATGACAGATGTCTAAGAGCAGCATCTAAAGCAGTGGTACCCAGCTCCTGGTTCCTGGAGACTGGTATACCAGATTAAAGCCATGTGAAGCTGCCATGCCTTCCTTGGGAGGAGGGAACAGATTCAGACCATCACAGTATTACATGCTCTGCATTTTTACTTACTGATCAGCAGGGCAGGCAGACCACTGACTCAGAGACTGACAGAAACTTCCTCATCCCATGGAGGGCTGCTGCCTCAAAGAGCTGGCACTGCAAATAGGCCCCAGTGGAGCAGTTTGATAAAAGCTGCCCGTCGGGGTCAGCAAACTAAGAACCCATCCAGGTGCCCCAATTCCATTCATGGTTTCCATTCAAGATGGAAACCAGCATAAAGGCATCTGAAATACACAATCATTTTATCTGCTAGAATAGAAGTTACCTGTAGGTAAGAAACACGAAGGGTGTAATCAGAGCTGTTGTTTCCAATCTGAATGCTTGTGTAGATTTTCCCCTGCTACCAAGGTTCTCTTCAATAGTTTCTTAGTCCCTGTCCAACCCTGGGCATGGGCAGGACAGAGCATCCTTTTCCACTCTGCAAACACTGCAACCCATAGCTCATGCTCAAGAAAGGCTGCAAGTGTACACATACACATAATCCTTCAATGTCCTTCCTCAGCTGACTTTCTTTGTTACATGATAAAAGACAACCATATATTAAAGTGAATTCAGAGCCTAAGAGAACATGGTGAGCTGTAAAGTCTAGTTTAAGAGACAGGTTATCTTTCTGATAACTCCTTTGTTATTAGTAATAAGAGTTGGTCAGGAAGCCTATGGCTTTCTTTTGGAAGAAAACACATCAGGGAAAAATAATTCTCTCTGAAAATGTTCAGAGAAATTTCTGGATTGAATTTTTATTTGATTTATAGTCTGAGTTTTGCTTTGACCTTGTTTGCAAAAAGAATGTTTCTTTACACTTTATTTCAAAACAGCATTTAAAATATAGGTGGAGAGCAGAAGAAAAGGGAATAGGGATGACTACTTTTGCATTTCCTATCTCTTAAATATTTACAGTAGAAAAACTAGAAAAGGGTAGGGACCAAAATCAAGAAAGAATGTCACGGTTGGGATGATGCTGGTTTTTAACTGGAACCAGGAGCTCCAGTAATGTGAAATGAAAAAAACAGTTAAATACTATTTCCTTCACTCAATTTGGCTAAAACATACAATGCTGTCAAAACAAACGTTTTTGTAGTAGTTGTTATCTTCACTTCAAAGAGTATTAGCAGTAGAAATATTTTATATCGAAGAAAAAAATCATTCCATCTTCTTAAAATCCATAGAAATAATTAAAACAACAGTTCATCAGTTCTGCATGGTTTAAAGGAAAGCAAATGTCCAGTATGCCACATTATTTCATCACAGAGGAAAATGAAACATGAAGCAAATGGGAATTTATTGTATAAGTACTATCACCACAAATCCATCTCCTCTTTTACCTTGGTAGTAAGCTAAACTCCTCAACTTAGTATATTTAAGGAGCACACAGGAGGGCTAAGCATGGAAGTCGAGTCTCTTCACCTGACTGGCAATTTAGCCCCAGTCAGAGGTGCCTCAGAAGAGCAGGCAATGAACATGTGCTGCACCCTGGTGAAATTAATCTCTCCTTTTCCTACCATTTTAGGGCCACAAAACCAGTAAGTATTTGCTGTAAGCTAAAGCAGTCACCAGAAAAATGCCCCAGGACTGGGAGGAAACATCATCTTCTTCCTCCACCACAGCAGAAACCAGTGACTGTTGGCTAGACGCCAGCAAAAGGCAGTGCTACACCCAGCCTATCCCTAAGCATCATCTGTAATAAAATAAAACCAGGCAATACAGAAACTTCAAAAACACTTATCTCAAAAACAACACATAAAAAATTCTCATCCTGAAGTGTTTATTTCTGTTTAGATGTCTTTCAGTTTTGCTCGGCTCCTGCCACAAACTCTGGAGCAGCAGGGAGAAAACACTTAAGCTGTCAACCCTGATGTGCTGTGCCACACTCACACCTACAAGAGCCACGGGGTGCTCAGCTTGCTGCCAACCTCAACAGAAACTAACAGGGCACCTGAGCTGGGTTTAAGGCACTGGTGGCTTAGGGGGCACTTCAGCAGAATCCATTGGGTTTGCTTTGGCATCTGAAGTAAGAGTTTGCCAGGTGCATCCTCTCCCAGAGCAGTAATCACATACAGCATTAGCAGAGTTATACACTCCACTCTTCCAGCCCAACACAGATTTTCATCTGTTAGTGGAAAATGAGATGCCTCCATCCATGCTATAAGAGCACACACACTCCCCTGCCTATATATATATAAAGCCCTTTCATTTTATGATCAGCACAATAGTTCTGTGATAGAGAAGGCTATAATATTTTATTAATGTTAAACTTGTTCACCTGGGAATCTATACAAATCACTGTAATTTTGCCTCACTAATGTTTGCTATCAATCTTCTCTTCCCAATAAAATGAGACCAAAATATTGCAGAAGTCCCTCTCATTGAATTTATTATTTTTATTTTCTTTTTTTATTTATTTATTTTTCACCCTTCTCTCTCTCCCACTTGTCTGGGCTTACGTCCAAAGTCACAATGAGTTGAGAATAGGATGTTCAGAAAGTATTTTATAATTCTTTAATCACCTAACTTTGACATACTCTAGTCATTTGGGCTGGAGCATTTTGATATAAGCAGATCCCGTGTAGCGACAGAATCGGGTCAGAAAGGCAATTAATCATCTCTGCATTTACACTCTCAGCAAAACAATACAAAAACAAAAGAATGGATAGAGAAGATGGAAGGAGGGACACCGTAACCCAGCTCTGATGAGCAAATAATTGGCTTGGCTTAGTTTCTGCAGCCCCAGCGGAAAGGTGCACAGCTCCCATTTATTAATCACTTGCAGAACCAGCCTCCAGGAGCACACAGCAGAAGGTGGGAGGATCAGCATCCACTGGCATCTCAGCAGCAGGTTGCAGCAATTTTCTGTGCTTAGCTCTTTTTGCTCTGATGGGGGCCTACTATCCTAAAACAAGGAGTTTGATATACCTCAGCTTGTAAATGCTGTGTAGTGCCTAAGGCTTGATAACTACAATTTTGTGCTTGTGTTTGAACAAACTCAATGGGAGAGGTACCAGTACAGTCGAGCATAAGCTGTTTTATCCAGAGTGTATTTCCCACTGTCTGCTACCCCACACATGCCTCTCTACTTTCCCCTATATGGGACACAATTTCATCAGAGGCTTTAAAATGCTTATTAATAGTGCCCCTCTAACTCTTCTGTTGATCTGTAAGCTCAGAGAGGCACATACCAGCAGTTTCCACAACAGCATGAGCAGGCTGCCCAAAATGTCGTTCAAATGGTCTTCAAATTAAATCCCAACAAAAGAAACACCATTCTCCCCCTTTCCAATCTAGTACCCCTTGGAAAGAGATCTGGTTGCATCCAGGAGTAAACTGAGACACAGAAGGGGTAAGGGGATAGAAATTTGAGAATCAAGGAGAATCACTGATCTTTTTCCTGCTTGTCTACTCAAATGAGGAACAGCCCAGAGACAGAATAAACTCAGCAGCACAAAGCTCATGGTGAGACACAGATCTATCTAAGTAGATCGAAACAGGGTGTGAGCAAGTCCAGGGGTGATTATCCCCCTCAATTCATAGGTATTTTAGAATGGTCAGTGCTCCTGGAGTATATAACCTAGAGTAGACATTGAAATGGAAGGATCATAGGATATGAAGTTTGGGAGTCAGCTCTCATCGTGCCTATCACACAACAGATTTCCTCAGCCAAACACTTGCAGGGAAGAACTTCCCTAGGCATTATCCCTCTCCTGTCCCCACTACACGCATTCACACACTGCTTGACAGGAATCCAAAAACTACCCTTGAAAAATCTCCCAGATGCCAAATACTTATGAGTTAATGTCTGATTTCAGGACTCCTGCTCTGACATCCAGTGGCCTGGATATCCACACATATCACACACACAGAGCTGTGCAAACTCAAATATTTGAAGACTTGGGGAAAACTCAGAAACCACTTTTCACCACTCCATGCTGCCACTCAGAAAGTTCAGTGAACACCACCAAACTTCTTCACTGCATTCCTCTCTTCCAGCCTCATGGATCAAGAAACAGGCTCTCACCAGTGCCATCACTGCCCTGGTATTGCCAATAATAAGTTCAGTCAGTAAAGAATTACTTATACAGAGCCAGGATCAATAAAGCTATAGTGTGGCAAAGGCAGTTCAGGCAGGCTTTGCAGGTGCATAACTAGGAGTGATGGGCTGAAATTAAGCAGAAGGAAAAATTTGGCTGAATAGCAAGAGAAATTTGCTTTGCTAATGGGTCAATCAATTAGACCAAGCACACAGCTCTCAAGGGAAGCATGCAGGGAAACCTGTCACTAGATCACTTAAAACTGGAGTGAAGGAGCTCCGGAGGTTGTCACTGCATAAGCAATTCTGCAGTATGCATTTCGGGAGCACTGCAATTCCGTGTAGCCCATGGGATCAAAGCTGGAACTGCCCAGCTTACACCACCTCCCGAGGTCATTACAACCCTTTCACAACTCTCTTCCCCCTTCTCTTGTATTTAATCATCCCACACTCTCAGAATGGCATTCATCTAGCTAAGTAATTGAATTTCAGGGTCTTAATTATATGAAATTTAGCTATTTTAGCTCTCACTGATAGAGCAAGCTAGTGAAATAGGAATTTTCGACAAAAGAACTGATGTCTCTCCAAGAGCCATCCAGAGTCAGAAATAATAATTGTCCAATTCTTTGAAAGCTAAACTTTTACTGAGTTACCTGTCAGACCATAGCTTCTTAAAAACATTAATTTGTTTAGCTGCAATCATATGACCATGACATAAAAGACCTTTGCTTGTTTACCAATCAAAACAGAGGCTACAAAACAATAGGACTTTTGTTTCTACTGTGCAAATACCACAGAGTGAAAATTAAAAGACTGTGCTGGTGAAACAGCAAGTGGATAAGCAAGATCTTAATATAATTATGCTGAGTATTAAGGAAACATTTTTCAACACACACATCAGAAAGTCTTTAAATACTCTCCAACAAATATGGTAGGGCAAACTATTTAGAACCAGCAGGTGTACCAGCTCTTGGTCTATCAGTGCAGGACTACACATTTCCCACAGCAGCACACATCAGACCTTTTTGACTTAAGAGAGCATTACCCTGCTCTATTCTCAAAGCATCATTCCTTCTAAGTAGTGGGATTTGAGCCTTGGACTGCCAGCATGGTGCTCCCATCAAGACATCAGCTGTTATTGAAGAAAGAGCCTAGGGAAGACCACAGCTACAGGAATAGCCCAAAATTTCAGTGGGCAAGAGCACTAGAGAAACAGGGAGAGGCCCATTATGCAGCAGAGTAAGTGAGAGTTAGGAATTCACTAGGCTCTACATGTGCAAGTGACCCAAAATATGTGACAGAGGCCACTGCTCTGGTCAGAAGTCACAGTCACCAAACCATGCTTGACCTGGAACTACTCCAGATCATGAATACTCTCCAACATTGAAGTCAGTGTTCAGCTAGTAACAGTATTTCCTCTGCTTTTTTGTCAAGTGATAGAGTTTTCCTTGTCCCATAAAGATCAAGAAGGTTGAATATCCCATTCTTCACCCAAATTTCTCAGACACGCTGGCCCAGATTGACTCAAGGCGCCAGACATGCCTATGTCCTCAGCTGCAAATTGTTTCTCAGCTATTGCCCTTGTCCTATTGATGTGACAGAGCCTGCGGTGGCCAAGGTACCATTATGACATTTGAATCTTTGTCTGCTTGCCCTCTTTTAAATGGTTCACTGCATTTCTTTAAGGTATGTTTTGAAACAAGGCACAATCTCCCAAGCACAGACTCCAGGCTGCTGTAAAAGACAAGCAGGTTGTCTGAGCACAGTATCACCGCAAACTATAGCTGCAAATCAAAAAGGGAAAAGACTTTGCATATTCAGACTTGTGAAGAAACCAGTATCCCTATTTCTCCAATAGATGGTGCTAATAATTTCTCTCTCAGACATTCATAAATAAAGGTGAGTTGCTTCTGTGGCAATGCTGCAGTGAGAGCTCTGCAGTGAAATGGGGCAGAGAAAGCAAAGTGCAGAGTCCCAGCAGGACCCCTAGGGATTCCCATAATAAAGATGTGAAATGAGAATTCTGGCTCACCCCAGCAGTCCTACTGGTGCTTTCTAATCTCTTTCCTGTAAGTGTTAAGTTCCTGAAATCTTTCCTGAGTCTTTGCAGCACCCTCTTCCCTCATGTAAGTAAGGACAAAAAGTGTGAAACTGGTAGAGGCTTTTGAGGAAAAGTGAACTGGCTTATCAAGGCAAAACAGTGGGAATAACAGCTTCCATCTTCTGTCACTCCTCTGGAATGAACAGAACACCGAAGCTGTAGAAACAACAGTTGCTTAGCATTACGGTTATCAATCAACAGCATGTTTTCACAAAGGACTGTTGATGTTAAAAACATTTTCCAAATTTCCCTGTTTGTTTTTCCCCCAAATGCATAAACAAAGATCTGCTTAAATATGCCTCAAAGTGTTAGAAATCTACATCAGGGCTTGAGAACTGGGTAACTAAGAAAGAAATTCACTTGCCTAATTGGCACCAAAGAAAAGCAAGACAACAGAATGTTCAAGTAGAATAAAATTACGTTATTAAGAATAATTGCAATGTTAACAATTTCGGCTGTTTCAAGAGCTCTTAGGAAAACTATCACCTTGACTGTATACAATCATCCTAATTTTGTTTTTAGCACACCAGAGCTGTTGCACTGTCCTACAACTTCTCATCCAAGGCTCAGAGCATTATCCTACATCCTCTGCACAATTTGTCTCAACTTACATTCCCAACTGCCTGTCCTCAAGGTTTCATATTCCTGCTGTATTTTCTCACTTATGGCTTTGTAAGCCAAAAGGGCTATTCAGATGTTCCAGATCCCAAGCAGTGCTGAAGCAGATGACAAGAATGAAAGACAGGGTCAAGTAAATTTTAAGCACTATGCAGTTTACTTGGCTGCCCTGGTTTATGCATTAGGACTTGAAAGTAATGGGAAACTCAGGCAGGCAGACATGGATGTGGTTTTAACAGCACAGATGCCACGGTCTGAAATTTAATGTTTTCTTCCAGGAAGTGAGAGCAGGAATCAGGCAGAAAACACCCCTGTGGGACACACAGCAAATGGAAACTGCATTCAGCCAAGCATGTTCACTGCAGATGAAGCAGCACTCACGGACAGCACCCGAGCAGTCTGGCCAAAGAGCCTCTTTGCAGAAAACAGACAGCAAGGAAGCAACAGACAAGACAGAAGTCACCTTTTGCCTGGCACTTCAGCAAAGGGTAGTCTTGAGATTCACGGACAGATCTTCACTGCCCCACATGAATGTGCTGAGCACAAAAATAGTGAGGGGGGAAAAGGAAGACCGCAGATCCAGACAGGGCATGTGCCTTGGTACATGCTCGTACTCCTCGTCACACAGGAATTTGTGTTTGCACAGCTCAGCCTGTGAGCCCTATGAGATCCTCCCCATCTAACTTTGGATCTTATTAACAGGATATTTTAGTGCCCCACAACCTCTGCAGAACCCAAGAACTGATGGATTCCATGAGAAGCAAGGAAGCATTTTCATGTTCACTTTACGATTCAAGAGACTGAATCACCACAAGGCACAGGGATTTTCTGCTAAGCGTAAGAACTCTGCAAGAGAGCAGCTAACTGAGATACCCTGAGCCCCAGCTTAGAACCACATGAACTACCCTGCTTGCTCCTGCCTACAAGAGCTTTTCCCAGAAGAAATACACACCTGAGTACAAAATCAGATGCAAATCCCTTTCTCTACAGAACTCTGAAATTATCATGGGGGAAGAGAAGAATATTCTTGAGCTGCAAATGAATACAAATCAAGCTAATGTACAGTATATATTGCCGATTCTCTCATGCTTGAGTTTAAGCTCTGAAATATTAACCACACTCATTATGGAAGGCTCACTTTTGACAGTGTGCCTTATGGTTCATTTACCAAGAGAAAATGGGTGCAATTTTAGCCAGTGTTAAAATTAATCTGCTTTTATCAGAGAAAGGAAACTAATCCTACCTTACCAGCTCTTTTGCACTCTGAGAGAAGACTAACAGAGACAGAAGGATTTAAATAACCAGGCTTCTTCGGTGAAACTGGGATTCTGTATGTTTTCACTCATCTAGGCTGAAAAAGATTTTCTCTGAGAATAAGACCAACCACAATTCCCACCAAGCACAATTCCTACAACTCCAAGTACATCGCTGACCCTGATCTGACTCAAATTTGGTTCCTACAAGACTTTTAATTTTTTCTTTGGTGAAGGTCAGTTCTCAGAAAACAATCAAACCTGTGATATCTGGGAAGAATAAAGGCAGCAGTAATATCCTACTCAGCATCATCCACACACAGTCCCCAGTCACAGGCAAGCAGCATTATAAATCCTTTCATACACATTGAGCTCACCCAAACTTCTCTCTAAGCTCTTAAATTCCTGCTCTAGCCCTGCTTAAGGCAGAGATAAAATTTCAACTGTTGCATGCCCCCAACCAGAGAAGGTTTCCTGGAAAAAGAGGAGAAAGACAGGAGAGCCATGAGGAGGCAGAGTTCCCACATAAGTTCCCACCCCTTTAGAGCTGCTTTCTAACTCACACTGGCTTCAGAGACCAAGCAGATCCCTCTAGCTCCTGTCTCCTTTAGCTTCTTTTTGCACTCAGAAAGTATTTTTCAGTTCTGCTGCTAAACTTTAATCACTCACTCTCTAGGTCTGAATTCTCTTTAGATTGTTTCTATTGACAACAAATCCTGGCAGAATTATTATTTTTTATTAGTATTATTATTTCCCAGTGGTGCACACATAACAGTAGCTCTCTAGATACAGCAAATAGATATGAGGAAAGGAATGGAACCATAACTGTCTCATGTCTTTCATTTAAGACACTCTGGTTTTAGTCCTTTTGTTCAGAAACAAATTTAACAAGAATTTAGGAGTTGTGTGTTGGGGCTGAAATAAATTAGGTGAATAGCAGGAGAGGGAAGCCTGCTATGACTTCAAAGTACAATCAACACAATGATGGGACTTCATGGAATAAGAAAACTAAGCCTGAATTTAGTACAAATGGCTCCATTGTTATCAAAGGTTCTGTACAAGCTCTAATGATAATTCAATTGCATTGTTCATTGGGGAGAAGGTAGATGAAGATCATTTAATGTTTTATAATTAGCAAAAATATTCCATCCTGGCTACAATTTACCTTCTGTGTGAGGGAACAGGACTGGTGTCAAAAGCAGGCTGCAGGTAGCTGTGGCTATGTGGACAGACCCACGTTCTGCTTAAGCACACACCAGGGGAAACACTGTTGGGGGGCAGTGGAGACCATCAACTGGAAAATTCCTGTCAAGATCTCCACATTGTTCCACTCATGCTTCCCCTTTACATAATGGATGGGAATGCTGGAACATTCTGATAAGGCTGAGCTGAGAATAAGCACTTCTCCCACATACCTTAAAATATTGTTTTTCTCTTCCAAAGTGAACACTTCCAATTTATTTAGAAAGTTAGGGGGATGCTGAAGTGAGTTAAAAGGCAGGACAAGTTCCAAGCCCCATCTTGAACAAGACATCACCTAACCCGAGGAGAATCACAAGGAGAGCCTGGCACATCTCAGTGGAAATGCAGAACAAGATACCACCCCATGCAATTGCTATGCCTTAACCTTGCTAGAGGGACAGCTACACCACCTTCACCTTCTGGCACTGTCTGGCGTTTTCATTTGTCCTGTGGCACCAACAGGAGCAGTGCTGGGGCAACAGGTGGGAAAGGGGCAGTTGGGGGTGGCTCCCTGGTCATTCACCAACACAAGTGGCCATCCTCACTCACACCCACACCAGGGACTGGATTCACTCATAACCAGAGCGAGTCAAACACATCCTCAGTGAAACTGCCAAAAAGAGTGGCGGATCTAAGTGCAGATTTCTTTTCACATCTCACGACAAATCAAGCAGGAAATTCAAAAACCCTTTTGACCTGGAGGAACATATTTGAAAATCTTCTAAGTAGAACTATGAACTGCAGTGCAAGTTCTATTCTCCAGAAGGAGCTATGCACTATGAAGACAGAAGGTCTCCTGCCAAAATGCTGGCTGGAGAGAAGGTACTTGTGGGTTAATGTGGGAGTTGGCAAATCTTCATAAGAAGCAAGCCAAGCTGTGTTTCATTTTCACAAGTTAAAGAAGTTGGAATGAATGGGGGAAAGGAGGGGGAGGAACATTAAAAAAAAATCAATTGGAATGGGAGAAATCACCTTTGAAAGAAGCCAAGAATCAGCCACTGCTAAGTGCTGTTGTAATTCTTGGTCATCCCAGAGACTCCCAGCCCCCCTGAAGTAGCAACTGCAGAATATGAGGTGCTAGAAGCTGCCTCTTTATGTCTTTTATAACACATCAACCCATTTAAAATCATCCCTTTGCAGCAGCTGCCAACACCACCTAGGAAAAAAAAAAAAAAACAAAAGAAAACCCAAAAAGAAGCAATACCATAGTGCAAACTTCTGCAGGCAGACTTCTAAAAGCTTCAGCTGGAAGAAATCTGAGGATTTCAAGTGAAGCATCTCGCACAATTTAAAGAGGCAGCAAACATTAGCCCATCTGTGGTAACTGTCCACATGAGGAGGGCTCCTCATCCTTAAGTACAAAATACACTTTATATGCATAAGCTAGGGTACAGTAAGCACATGCACTTGAGGTAACCTCCCACAAGCCAAGAGTATGTTTGGCATTGCTCCTCCTTAGCTCAACACTGACAGCCCACTTCACCGGAGTCTCAAATGCAAGCCAGGCTGGAAACATTCTGCTGTGATTGCATCGTTGGCCACAGGAGAGCTTTTTCTGAGTCTCCACACTCAAAAGGCAGAAATGCATCCCTGGATTTCCCCACTGACCATAGGGTGATCCCTTATCCATATTAACTTTTATCACAAAGATACAAGAGGCCCTAAAGGCTTTTGGTTTTGGTTACATCTTCCTTCTGAAAGCAAAAGCTGCATCTTCAGACTTTGGTTTTCCCCAAGTATTTCAGTTCTTTCTGAGCCCAGACAGCATCTTTCCTGCTGTAAGAGCTTTTACCTACACAAGTAGCAAGGCCATTCCCTGCCAAATTCAAGAAGGTAGACAAAATACATCTCTTCTGGCAAGATGTCTCCACACCAATTTGTGTAATTGCCCATCTCCCTGAAGAGGGCCTTGTTCACATATTACAGCTCTGACTCTAATCACTAAAAGAAAATTAAACCAGATGCATCAGACACAACGCACTGGCTGGTTCATGTCAAACCTCCACAGGTGGTGGCTAAGAAAGGTGACTCTCACTCAGAGATGCTGAGAACAAATAGCACAGTGTATGCAGGGAAAGTCACAGCAGGGAAAACTAAAGGTGAATTCTTTCACCTATGCCTCACCCTCCAGCAACATCTCCGCCCACTGACTATGAAATTTTGGCTAACAGAGTTAATATCTGCCAGTGTGTTTCCTTAGCACATCCTCCAAGGTGTCTTACCAAGAAATAATCAGACTTCTTTACTTTTACTCTGGCTCTTATCCTCTTTCTGTGTCTTTTGTTACCAGCCAGTGCTTCTACACCACTTAAGTCCAAAGTCTCCAAGAGAAAAAACCACATTGCTTCTCAAAAAACTCATGCTTTTTTCTTTGCATGAAACCAGCTATCTGCATCTAAAAGAGTGAAATGTTCTTTTCCCTCTATAATCTCTTTTTAGCCTGTTCTGGAGCGAAAACCACTGTTAAAACCTATTCTGCTGATTGTACTACCCCAATCCACAAACCCTGCCTTCTCTCTAATTTTCCCCTACCCACTCTTTCATTTCTCTAGGCCATGTCCCACAGACTTAGCTTTCTAACAGCATCACATTATTCTGCTCCATCAGCAACTTCCATTTGCTGCCCTGTTCCCTGCATCTTCCATGCAACACCTCAACACACAATTTTCCAGCCTTATCCTCCCCCAGTTTTGCTAAGCCTTCTCTCATTCTCCACATTGCCCAACAACAGAAAGACTTTCTACCTGGTTAGAACACATTTCTCCCCCAGCACTGGTTCTTCACTGGTAGAAAACATTTCAGAAAAAGGGGAGTTCTCCTTCAGCTGAGATCACTCAACATCAGCTTTCCTCAAAGCTTACCAATAACCATGGCTCAGCTTCTCTGCTAGAAAAAGCTCTTCAACAGACTACTTACAGCTTCACAGACTTCTACAAAAGACCCTCCACTTTCTACACCTGCCCTTCACATCTCTTCCTGGTCAATAATCCCTTACTCCTTCCACCTCAGAAGGCAGGGAACTGCAGCCAGCTGGGTCCCTTTCAAGGGCCTATTTACACCTTGAGATCTTCCCTCACCTTCCTTCAGATTGCCTCCTACAGCTTCTCCCCACACCCTAAAATCAATGCTCATTTCTTGTGTGTTTGTGCCTATCTGTATCTTCTTTATCAGCTTTTTTTTTCCTTTCAAAAGTTAATTGTCTAAATCACAAAAAACTTTACCAGGCTGGATGGGGTGACTACATAATCAATGGATTTGTAAAACCCATGTTTCTCCTGCTTTTTAATGCCTGTTCACATACTTAGGCAGCAGCAAATATCTACCCTACCTCCTCCCTGAGTGAGGCCACTGTAATTGAGCTCTCTGACTCCTACATGAAGCACTCCAGAGCATTCCTTGGAACACTTTCTGCACTGAGGCAGCTGCATCTATCTGCCTCCCAGATCATGGCTAGCTGAGACAGTCAGTTCTTTAAACCAGGAATCAAATGTTTGTCTTTAAAGCATGTCAGTGCTTTAAAAAGAAACATCGTACAGGATTTGCAATTAACAAGGAGGAGACATCTCCTTGTTCCACACTAAAACTTTGTCAGCGATTAACACCGTTCAGGAGGCTCCTGATTGAGTGGAAATTGCATACCTTGGGATCTCAGCTGTCAATCTGCTCAGCAGGGGAAGGGGTCAGAATGGTGAAAAACAGCTATTTGGGGTTTTGAAAATACTTCTCTTGCAATTCATTCTTCCCTTGAGTTTCTGTCTAGTTAACAAATGGTGAAACTGCCATACTTCTGATTTTCCACAGCACTATTCTCAGTAAAAGCTAAGACTGTTCCAGGAACAAAAAGCAATGTTTGATATTCAAGTTCCCTTCACCATAACTTTATCGCAGCCAATGAAGATCATCTTATGGCAAAATATTGCCAAGATTAATTTTAAAACCACCTTCCTAGCTACATTCTCCATCTAAATGTGTCAGAAGCCAGCACTTCTGTTCCGAGTAATTCAGACAGGCTAATGCTTGGTTTCAGTCCCAAGAGGGAAAGGCAAGATCATTAAATCTCCCATGAGGATCAGGAAATATTTTTCTTCTGATAGTCAATAACATCAAAGCATTTCCTTTCCATAATGTCAGAACATTAAACATTAATTTCAAACATATAGAGAGATGTGGTTCTGGACACTTCAATGATTATCAGTGATAAAATCCCCGTAAGTGGTTCAGAAAGGAAAACATTTGAGCCTTTGAGACTACCCTCTGATTTGCCTCCCTGCAGCACCCTCAGTGCCCAAAGAACTTCAGCAAAAATCCTTTGGTGATGCCCTCCATGCAAGCGAGGAGAGTCAGCGAAGAGGAGAGAGATGGAAACCAAGTCTCTCCAGGACAGACAAATACAGCTTTGAATACACAGGGCCCATTACCAGAAGTGGGGGTCAAAGAGGACAGAGGAACAAGGAACTTTTACACTTATTCCTACAGATTTGGTATAGATGATATGTCCACCATGTTGTCATTATCTTGGTGCCAAAGCAAGTCAATTGGCAAGGCTTCTCACTACAGCTTTTGACACTATCAGAATGCAGACAATTTTGGTTGATATTTTAGTATAGAAAATGTCACTGAAAATGACATACCTCCAAGAAATTTTCTAGTTTTGACTAAACTGTATTTTCTATCAGAAAATTCTTCTGACAACTTTCTTCCCCCTGACAACTTTCTTTCCCCAAGTAGCTCTAATATTAGTATTTAATGACTTATGTGTCTCAGTGGTGTTTTCAATTTACTGACGTCATCTGTCCTGTGTAAACTCAACACAGAGGGTGAATATTTGAAACTATGCGTCATCTATCTTCTTCTGTCCTTATTGCACTACTGCATTCATTCCCCATCCTTCATTATACCATGTATTGCTACAATGAAGTATTTTCATCTCCTAGCAGCTGCTACTGCATAATGTATTTCTGGATCATCTGAGTAGCTTGTTAGGAGGAAAATTTACTAATGAGTTAAAATTTAATTTGTCTTGTGTCATCCCAGTTCAGACATCAACCACACAATGTCATATATTTAAGCAGAAGCCCAAAATTACAGACATCTTTTCTCTGAACTCTCTCCAGCAACAATCTCCACATATGTCCTTATTTAAACAAAATGATCTCTATATAAAGGATTAAGTACAGGTTTCCTGAGTAACATTTTATAATGAGATGCTGATTCTTTTGTACAATATTCTCTGCTCCTCATAAAATTTCTCAAAGTATTTCTTTCCCCTGCTTGCTCATAAAGGTTTGTTTTGCACCAAAATTCACCTTGCCAAATGCAAGATTTCTCAGAAATTACTCTTTCTGCCTGGCCTTTCAATACCTCAGTGTCAGAAAGGAATAGAGATGGGCTCTTCTTCTGCTTTCCTCAAAGCAGTTCTTGGCTTAGATGAATACTGATTTATGTGAGTGAAAAAGGCACAGACTCCACATTTCTCCTCAGCTACTTCATCCTGAGATGGTGCCAGATGCAATGGAGATAGGAGATATGGCAAGGATAGAGCAAGGCAGGCAATGAAATTTTCTTCTGTTTGTGTGTTCATTTCTCTTTGAGTCTGACAGGAACACTGGTGATCTTTTAACTCGTTTTGGAAGGATCTTTGGAAAGTAGATTGGGATTTGTTTTCTTATTTGCTTTAAAGCCATCCCTCAGATGCCTCACTGATAAGCCTGCCTTAAGAACTTGAACAGCACTGAGGAAAATTGGTCCTGCTGTGCCCAGGACAGACACTGACAGCCATTTAAAAAGGACATGCACAGCCATCAAAGCACAGGGCACAAACATTTCCTGGAAATACTTGTTACGCTTAACATCACCTTAGAAGTTCTAGGAAACATCAGAACCTCTTTGGTTAACTCTGCTTTAAGAGAAACATGATGTTCACTTACACTGAAGCAGTATTTCACCTCCACTGTTTGCTGTCATGAAAACACAGATGTAATAAAACTGCCAAGACAGAGCTGTTTCTCGATGAGGGCTGGAAGGGACCAGCACCCAAATGGGACAGGACAGTAGCAGGAAGCAACTCTGCTTGGGATAAAGCTAAAAGGAGAGATTGAGAAGCAAGTGGGAAGCACCAGAAGAATTCCTTTTCTCTCTCTGAATCCATGCACAGATCAGACAAACCATCAGGATGGGTGTTATTTGCTCCACTGGATACTGTGTGTATCTACACCTCGTGTGCAGACAAACTTTCCTACTACAATGACAGCCTGCACCCTTGTGCCTGTCCTGGTCTTGTCCAGCTGGCAGGCAGGAAGGGATGTGGCAGGTGGACATAGCAGGACCACCACCTTCACACTGAAGACTCCAGGTGTTCCCCTCTGGCAAGAGTGTTATTCCTGCTGGCTGTGCAGCCCCCCACTGCCAGCACCTGCATGATCCTATTTAATTGCTGCCCTGGTCTGCCACAAGAGCTCATCAGAGCATCACTGCAGGCTGTCCTGGCTCATGGGCTGACCTGTTTGTCATGCCAGTTACTAAGGTTATGTTCACCCTTGATTAATGCAGAAACACTTGCCTTCCCCAGCCCTTCTGCATCAAGGGAAAGCATCAGCACTCGCACACCTACACGCAGGTGTGTGCAGCTCTTTCCTCATGTGTTTACTGTTTATCCTTTTTTTTCAGGAATCACACTCAGAACGTGTTGCTGTCTGAGCTGTCACTGCCTGTCACATTACAATGACGATGGCTGCTTTCAGAAGCCAGTTCAGGTTGTTTAATCATCGCTTCCCTCCAAGCTGTCCATCACAGGGTGGTTGCCAGGCAACAGCATCAACAGACAGGGCTGTGGGTGGCTGATGAGGAGGAGGAGGATGCAGCACCCATTTGCAGGGAGGAAGAACTCACGTTCCCATGGGAGAGGGAGGTATGAGAGCTGCTGAGTGTCTCTGTATCTGATGGGATCCCAGCCTGCAGCATCACGAACGTAACAGGGATTTCAACGATTACTGAACCCAGTGTTTGGTGGAGGGAAAAATATGCCCGGAGCCTGGCCCATGGCACGGGAGTGCAGAGCTGGGTTTCCTTCCCTCAGCTCTCATACATGTCCTTGATCCAACCCTGTCCATCACAGGTGGGATGGCAGGTCCCTGCTATCCTGCCCTGGCCACTGCCACAGGCACAGCCTGAGGTATCAGACTGCTGGAATCAACCACATCTATTCCTTTGACACCTTTAAAATCAGTTGTTTTGGAGTGGATGACAAGTTTCTGGAGAAAAAAAAATGATCACGTGTCATCTTACAAAAGTTGAAAATAAAATGGAAGGCAACACCAAACAGGAAGCTTTTCATCCAAAAGATGAGCTGGAGAATATTTTCATTTATTTTTGTTTCATCTTTTTGTATTCCAGGATACACAATTAAACAGTCATTTGTTATTGAAACAAACACACAGATCTGCATCAAAGTGTCCTTCAGCTACAACAGCCTGCATATTTACTACTAAACTTCATCAGCTCACCTGTAGTGACACAAGGTCCCTAGATCCAGGCTAAGTGTAGGCCAGATCTACATTCCTCTCATCTCTAGCCCGGGTTCTGTCACTCTTTATATTGGAGGGGTGTGTGGAAACATGAACACGAGTGAAGTGGAGAAGGTGTACTGCAGTCCCTCCCCATGGTTCAGTCCTCAGCCTGGGTAACATCCCAGGGAATAATCATTCCATAAACTTCTCTGACAATGTGGCATTTCACCATGGACCTGTGCATTCTGAAATTAAGTTTTCTGCAGTTCCTGTTTTGGTGGTGTGTCTCTCACTAAGCTGTTTAGCCTGTCCTATAAAAAAAAAATATATATATTGCAAAATTTCAATCAAAGTAGAATTTGACATTAATTTGCAGATAACCGTTTCCAAAATTTGACTGTGATTCCAATAATGACTAATTTAAAGATTTTATCTTGCATGACAGGAATGTATTTTTTTCTTGGAAAACTGAACTGAAAGCAACAGAAAGCAAACTAATTTTCCATATCATGTTCTTTGGCATACAGAGCTTGATTTTCAGCATAAGTATTATTTTTCCACCAGAAAAAAATATATTTACACTTACCTATAAGCTAATACTTAATAAGGTCCTCAAATATTCATTTGAATATTCAGTGGAATTCACTTTTCTCACATTTGTTTTCAGAGAATATTCAGTGAAAGGCACTGGCACCATTTTTGACCAGGACAGGGCATATTAAGCTGTTTCTAAAGATTTAAACTGGCCCAGTGACACACACAGAAAGGGAGCATATGACCTCTTTCATCTACTGAAATTATACTTTGTAGTTAAAAGAAAAATTTTCCAGGCAAAGTCTAAATGATTAAAAGGCATCCATTTCGACATTAGTGAGGAATTTCTCACTGCTTTTGAATCAGAAATTTTATGATTACTTCACCCCCCATAAAATGTGCACCTGAGAAAATCCCATACTGAGCAGGGACAATCTATGGAGATAAAAACATGCCTACATAAAAAATATAGCTATATGCCTATAAAAAATATTTCCCTTGAATTATTTTCTCCACCTTAAATTTAGTGGGGGAGGTGAGAATTGGGGGAAGAAGAAACATTTGAGAAAACACATGGGATATCTCTGTTGGGTTATCTAAATAGCCTGAGATTTTCTAAGGAGCTTTTCACTTTCTCCTGAAGGCATGCATGAAAATTACTTTCAAGAGCTCATGGCACTGCTGTCCTTACATGATCATCAGCAAAGGTGATCTCAAACCTCATCCAGTTAGGGTGTGAACACTGACATTGGGTTGGGACCTGGTGCTGTAAGTGATCAAGAGCTTCCCATTTGTATGTGAACACTTTCCACCCAAAAAGCCCAGACGAGAAAAAGGGTTATCTCTGAGTTTTCCAAACAGGAAAAGAGAACCCACAAGGTCTGTGACTCCCTTGGCCCTCTTGCCCCTGCAGAAGCAGTTCTGCCCCAAACATGGCACAGGGAGAGCACACTCGAGGCCCTGTCCCGGCATGGGCTGCTCCTGGTGGGGATGCTTGGCACTGAAATGCCCCGACAGCTGCTGAAAGAGGTGCAGCTCCCCTCCTTCTTCCCCCACACCACCTAAATCTCCATCTGCTTCCTCACCTTCCTGCTCCCCACTTGTCCCACATCAGGGGCCCCTCAGCACAGCACATCCCTGGCGCAGCAGCACAAGGGAGACCAGAGGCAGCTTCAACAGCCAGCATGCAGTCTCAAGAGAACAGCACTCCCCTATTGAGGGACATGATGGGATGCTAAATTAAGGTCTTAGAGACCCTCTAAAAGGAAGGAATTACATTTTAGGACATATCCTAAAATATCCTGTTCCTTCTGAAAGTACTTTTCTTTTATGTTCCCCAAGGAGAGAAAGTACAGTACCAGGTAAAAGTGTTATTGTGTTACCAGCACTGAGAATTAGGGATTAATGGCTCTTATGTTAACTGTTGTTTGATTTAAGGTACGGCCAAAAAAATTCCAAGTGGCACAAAAATCATTTCACTGCATCAACTTTTATATGCATTTGAAATTCCAAAATAATTACTTTATCACCCAGTGCTGCCATTTGAATTGGAATCAAGGTCCATTTTCATTTAACACAGAAATGTCAATTAGAGCTGTGGGAGTCATTGATTTTTTTGGTTTGCTGGCCAGGTATAAAAAAATAATTGAGGAAAAAAAAAGTACCTTGTGTCAGACTTAATTTTTTCTCCTCCTTGGAAATATAAACATGAATGCAGCTTTGCATCTGGATGAACAGGATCCAGTATACACAGATTTTATGATAATAGCAGTTAATAGGTAAATATAGTTTGAGGTGCTCTACAATTCCCAGACCTGAGCATCAGGTAGGACACAGTTCCCACAGGATGCCCTCACCCTGTGAAGAAGCAGCCAGAGGTAATACCATCTCAGGTATCACTAGATGCCTCTGCACAGAACACTCAATCAAGGTTTTGTATCACTGGATCATTTTTAAATAAAGAACATAAGAATTGGAAATCGGCTCCAAAAATGCTGCCTTGATTCAAAACAAAGAATTTGGGCTTGTTTAGAGCTATTTCTCAAGAGCCCTGGAATCAAACAAAAATCAATGTGAACCTACAAAATGCTCTGGCCAAGCTAGAGTAGCATTTTTCAGAGAAAGAGGTCTTCAATGGGGCAGTTTTGCTTGCCTTGCTGACACTGCACAACACGAGGGTTGTATTCACTCTGATGCAATATGAAAGGCCCGGAGGATGTGAGATTGTCCAAGGCCAATGCTGACATTGCAGCCCTTCATCCATAAAGCTGTGTCACAATTGAATGGGTGAGGGTGGTCTCTAACCCACCCAGAATGAATTAAGGACTTCTGACCTCCTTGCTTTCCCCTCTGAACTGACTTCACCATGATCACCAGGTTAGGGAAATACACACATCTTACTTGAAGCCATGAGGAAAGGAAGAAACCCATTTTCTATTGTAAAGTACTGTGTTAAGAAGATTGAAAGCTGTAACCCGATTGCTTTACACAGTTTATAGCCTCTCGATATTGCATGAATGCCAGTTGCAACTGTCAGAGCTCTTCCATTATTCTCCTTAATCTCCCCTTGTGATGGGATTTGCATATCCCACCTGTCAGTGGCAGGAGCTCCTCACTGTCTCCCAAACTCTTTCACAGAGACCAGAATCACACACTGACAAGCCTTTCTTCCAGTCCTCACAGATTCTCTTTCACTTAATGCTTTTTCTCAGAGCACAACAGTTTCCCATGTATCCTATTTTATATTCTGTATATGAAAAGCCTGTGTTTTATCCAGTCAAGAAATATATCTAGAGATGGACTGCAACACAGGAGAAAGAAATACTATGCCTGTTGATATTTTTTTTTTTTTTAAATCAAACATATGCAAAAGAAAATAAATACCAAAAAACCCTCAAGACCTCTGGTTAAAGAAATAAAGACCTACTCAGTTACGGGAAATTTAGAGGAGGAGGTTTCATATCTAGAATGGATGTGAAGTATTCTGTGATCCAACAGTACTAAATATAATCAAGGAGACAAAAGTTTGAGACAGGGGACTTTTCGCAATATTTTAATTTGATTTGATTTTTTTCTTCCAGTTTAAATTCCCAGTTTTGTTTCCTCACATTTTATTCAGCCCTTCCAAAATACATTCTCCATAGCTCTAGCAAGAGATTAGCCTGAAAGAGTCTCAGCATCCGGTGCATTATACTCTTAATACTATTATACACTCTTGTAATGTGTGCGTCGTACAGACTCCGTCTCACTGAAGTGTGTTAATGCCATCATCCTGCTTGCATGAATCTTTTTTGGGAGCTGTTTTCAGCACCCTAGGAATCAACCTCAATACAAAGAAACTGACGCTGAGGTCATTCCTCACTGTGGGTCTCACTGAGCATCTGGCTCTGGGCTCCACATCCATATTCATTCCCCTAAAATTCCTCCTTTATAATGATTCAACTGCCATGGGAGGAAGGGAGTGATGGGCTATCGCAGCATCACACAACGTAATGCTGGTCACTCATGGGATGATGTTGGCACATCCTTCATTCATCCCTGATAGTTTTTCTCTGGAGCCACAGCTCTGCCAGCAAGGGAGATACAGAGGCTATCAACTATATCCTCTTGCATGAACATGGCATTTGGGAAAGTCTTCAAGTGAGATGTGAAAAAAAATTTTGATTACGGTCCACCCTTCTGGATTGTTCCCACCTAAGAACACTGGCAATTTAAGGTACTCTTGCCATGCCTTTACTGCCTCACTTGCAAAAAAGAATATATTTGTTATCATTTTCACTCATCAAAAGCAAAAATCAGATTCAAATTCGAGTTCTTGGGAACTTGACTCCTAGAAATTCTGAGTTCACTTTCCACAACATGTCATACAAGCAGATACAGAAAGAACAGTGCTTGCTTGATTTAGCAAACCAGAGGCTGAAAGGGAATATCTTACTGCCTGTAAAATATTTCCAGGGGATATAAGTGCCAGGGAGGGAAAATAACTTCAATTAAAAGTAACACACACAAATGAAAAAAAATTAATATAAATTGCCCAATGGCAACATAAGAACAGAAATCAGAGAGAAGCCTCCAACAGTCAGGAGAAAAAGGCTTGCACAGGTACGCAAAAAGGAAGAAGGCAATAGAAGGGTGAAAGGGTTGATAGACATCCAGTTGTTTGTACATGTTTGTTGTTTGATCAGTTCATGGCTGTAGGATGCAGTACTATGTGCCATTGTAGAAGTTCCTCACTTATAAAGTAGATCTGAACACTTCAGGTGAAAATCCAACAGTTTATTCACAATTATTTTGTCCAGGAGGAAATACAGTGGAAATACAGCAGTGCATCATTATTCTGCCTTACCTGTGCCCAGTTTGTCCTGTCAATAACATTAAGTAACATCTTGCAAGCAGTACCTAATGCAGAGTCTCATCTTGCCTAAAAGCTCTCCCATAAGAGACCTAACTCTTGCCCTGCTGTCTACTATAATCACCTGACAGGAGCAATGATGACCTTGCAGGCTTCATCCTGCACTGGACCCTTCAGCTGTATTGATCTTCTGCTGTGGATGGAATATAAAACCTGTCTGGCCATGGCTGTTTTGCATCTACTCCCAGCTCCACCTGTGTATCTCCACCAGTCTGCTGAGGATCTGCTGCTGTGGAGGACCAATGAGAAGCTCAGCTTGGTCTTTCCAGCCGTGTAAATCACAGAAGCTTGAACCAGCTGTTTAAAGGATCGGCTCAGGTAAAAGACAATCCCCAGGTATACTGCCAGGTACGTGCTCAAATTAAGTGCCACACACTTTGAGATCTACACCAACGTCCAGCCCAGGAGAGCACTTTGTCCAGTGCAAGACAACAGTAAACTGGCATAATAAATGAGCTGAAACCCATGCTGCTTTCCTTCACAGCCCCACATTATAGCTGTAGCATCAAGGACCTCACTCAAACTCCCTTACCCTTCAAACTCCTCCAGTTTTTTTTTCTCTTTCTCCAGAATACTTTCAAATGAACAAGTCACTGATCTCATTCCAAGCCAGCTTAGGACAGAAGAAGTCTTCATTTTTTGTAAGCTCTGAAAAGCATCTGTATCCCAAAAGCTCATAATAGACATCACCTAGAGACTTCTCTCCATTAAAACCAAGTCTCTCTTTTAGCTCCACACATAAATCTCTGCTAGCTGTTTTCCCCTAGTCTATTGCATGGCTTTAAGGCAGCTGCAGGGACTCCAAATCTACAGTGTCAGGACACACCACATCAGCAACACATTTGGTATCTCCATGAGCTAGGAAACCTGCCAACTTCCACACTGATGACATTTCTCAGTGGTGCAAAAAGGCAGGAGATCTCACTTGTGTATCTTGTAACAGAGATCTGAGAAAGATTTTAGCTCATTTGAACCTTTACTCCAGTTTTATGGGCGCCAGTGGAAAGATGCTCAGGATGTATTAATGCATGTAACTACTACCAGGACCCATTTACAGACTCAACAGTCTAGACTTATTATATTGCCAAAATGTTTCCAGGCGGGGTGCTGGTTTGGGCCAGTTAACACCTTCTTGGATCACTCCCAGACAGTCTGGCACTCAGTGCCACCAAAGACCCTTTCCAGCACTCACTTTTGGTGCAGCCACTCGTCTCTGTCTTGCAGACTGAAAGAACTCAGGATGGTGGAGATACAGGACAGCTTTTTGTGGCCTCACTCACCTCCACTGGAGTCAGGGAAAGCCTGAGGCTCACCTGTATTTTAATGTAACACTGGATACACTCCTGATTTCATCCTCATCAGTCACTTGACAAGCCAGGCTCCCTACACCTATGATTCCTCTCTCTCCTGCTGACACCATCAGTGAAACCAGGCACACAGGAGGAATTAGTGAATATCTGAACTGTATCCCTACAGATGAGGAGAGCAGGCTCCAAGTGTCCAGATATGAATGTGGATTTGGAGAGAAAGAGGTCCAGGGACTACCGGAAATAACTGATGTGCTAAAATAAGCACTGATCTAAAACAATTTACATTGATGGGAGTTATACTTGGAAAACTTGGACTATTATTTATTATTCTTATTGTACCTGTGGCCAAGCATATAGCAGATTCCTCAGAGAAGAATGTCATCACTTCAGTGCTGCACACACTCAGTACGAAATCACAGCCAAGCCTGAGAGAAGCTGCAAACACCCAGAACAATCCCATACAAAAATCAGGAGTCCTTTCAGGACTTCCTTCTCCTCCACCAGCAGCACTGCAATTATATCCACACCACTACCAAAACTCGGATACAAGGAACCACAATGAAGCCAACAGGATAAGGTACACTGCAACAGAAAAATTTGATGGTGACAATGCTTTAATTTTCCAGTTTTTTCACCTAACAGGTTTTCGAGTATTTTGAGCTTTATTTTTGATTTTTCCTGTACTCACACAGATACTGCAAACTATGACCTCTTCACGCTGCCCCTCTGCCTGGACAAAAGGCAAAAGTTGTTTGACAGCAGCACTTACAGAGCACATAAGAATGAAAACGAGAAGAGGTGTATTGCATCCCCTTGCCACAGAGCATGGAAACTCCAACAGGAAGCCAGCAGCTGCTGCTGGTGGAGTGCAGGCAGGGCACTGGGATTACACAGCATCCCCACAATCAGCACCATGGGATCCTCTGCAACCCCTGTGCAGGCAGAACTGCGTATGCTGTACCCTAAAGGAAGTGTTTCACCCCAAGCCCATCCCACTCCCAATTCTATCACAGATGGGTACCCAAAACCTCCACACAGAGACAATTGGTTGATGCCACTTTGGGCTTCCTCCTGAACACATACCATTGCTTCAGCTGAGCCTGAATAAGCCTGTTGTGCATCCAGGTCCTGCTGGGGCCCAGCTTCAGTGAGTGTTGTGAGGGAGCTGCAAGCACAGCACAAAACAGAACAGCACTGCCAGAGCCCCCGCAGCAGAAGGGGGAGCATAAAATATCCCTGTACACAATGCGACCTGCAGCTCTTGGGGAAGGACAGTCACAAAACATTTCCCCACAGCTTCCTGAAAACATTTGCTCACCAACACACTCAGAAAGTAAATCAGTCCCTGTCAACAGCAGCCCACACTACCACAGTGGGCAGAAACGAATACACAAATATATGTGTACCTAAACACATATGTAACAATAGATGTGTCTTGAAAAACATAACAAGTGAAACATAATTGCACTGACAGACCAGAGAAACTGCTGCCTGCTGGATGACTTTTTATATCAGAATCTTTTTTCTTAGCAAATGGGTCACTTGAAACCAGAGTCAGCCTCAATTCAATTTGTATGAACAGACCTGAGTTCCTACAAGGCAGCTTCTGTTCACACAACTATTTAAGAATAGTCTAGCTGAGTTGCAAAAGGGAAAGTACTTCAAAATAGAAATGACAACCATTCCCCTGTCAATTAATTGATTAAAAACTTCCTGATGAGACCATCAAACCATGTCCCAATTAACTAGGGCTGAACCCCACAGTGAGGTCCTTATGACATCCGCTGCAATTCTAAATTGAGTAGCTCAGTACAATCTATACTGAAAGGAATTCATAATGACTAGACTATCATTTCAAAATGTTATCAGTCTCCTAGTACTAAAGCTGAAAGGGAAGGCAAAGATTTCTGCCAAGCAGCCAGAAACCTTCTGGCATTACAGCTGCAGACACCTTGGAGGAGCACCTCAGACCATTTCTCCTGGGAAGTTGTATGGGCAACAGTCAGGTAGTAGCAGCATCCCTTTCTCTCTCTCATTAGCATTCTGCTGGGTGTCTCTAAGAGGCAAAGTTGGAGAATTTGGACAGACAGATCCCTCCACTTCTGTTCCACAAGTAGAGTTAAGGGCAGGCAGAAAGCACTCCAAGCAATTTACCTTGCCTTCCCTGGGCCTTGGCTCTCAGCTCCAGGTACTGCTACCACAGAGGCTGGAGGGATACAGTGCCCAAGTCAACCTGGTAACTTTGATGTCATGACTATGGCTCCAGCCTAGAAACCAGCTGCTACTCCTCTGGTCAGTTTTGTTCTGCTTGGCTCAAGTCGGAGTTGTTCTGATGCTATTCCTGAGACATGTACAGGTTACGAGGAAAAAATAAGAACTGTCCTGTTTAACACCTTGGTGACAATAGGCAAAAAGCAGCTTTATTCTCTACACAGAGAAACCTCGAAGGCAAAGTCCTGAAGCCCTCCAGCATCTCCCACATCAGCAGGGCATGGGGATGAGCCCTTGTACTGACGTGGGCCCCCAGAGCTGGCAGGAGGAGAAGCAGCAGCAGAGGGGCTTTCCTTGGGCATCTTTACAGCTGAGCCTCCCAGGCTCCCCGTGAGGGTTATCCCGGGGAGAAGGCTGGATGCGAAGGCGCATCCCCCTAGAGCGACCCTTCCCGTCGCGCCGCGGGCGGTGGCAGCGCTGCATCCTTCTTTGCTCCGGGGCGAGGGACAAGGGGGCCGGAGGGGGATGTGCTCAGCGGGCGGGCGGATAGCGGAAAGTTTTTCTACTCCAGAAGAATGGCCCTTTTGAAGCCCTTCTGCCCCATTGCACACTGCTAAGCGAAGCCAATCCCCGGCGCCCGGAGGCGCAAAATCCCCTTCGAAGAAGAAAAACCCAGNTGCGGCTCCAGCGCCGCCGCACCGAGCCCGGCACCGAGCCCGGCCGGCCGCCCGCCGGCGGGGGAACCTGGAGGGGTCGGTCCTCGGCCGGAGTCGTCGCTGCCGCTCGGGGACGGCGCTCCCCGGCCACTTTCTCTGGCTCACTCATCCCTCGCCATGTCTCCCGGCCGCTGAATTTCGTCCCCGCGGGAGCCGGGGCGATGGTCGCTTGCAGCTCGGCATCCTCCGTCCCGGCCTCTTGCCCTCTCTCACCTCCCTTCTCCCCGAGAAACCTGCTTTGCTCCTTTTCTCCTCTGCCGGTCCTCAAGTGCATCAGTAATCCCTGCTGCGGCTGCTGCTGCGGCTGCACCTGGGAACGGCAGGATCTGCAAGTTATTTCTGCACCGGTAAAGCCATAAGTGAAGAGGAAAAGCCATGTCCAGTACAGCAGAGCAACGTGCCAGGCTGGGTACCAGCCAGCAACTTTTTCCATCGCTGCCGACTGCTGATGAGTGCAAGGGAGAAAGAGCAAGAAGGAGAGCGCAGGAGCGAGGGAGCCGGGCGCTGCCGATTCAGCCGCCGCGGGGTAAACACGGCGAGAACTCCGCGTAAAGTTTCAGACTCTTCTGTGCTAGATGCAGCCGAGGGGAAGAGAAGATTACTTTCTTCCCCCCTCTTTTTTCCCCCTCTTGTTTCCTTTTTCTTCTTTTGCACTTTTTCCTTCTTTTCTCTTTTCTCCCCCCTCTTTTTTCTTTCTTTTTTTTTTTTTTTTTCCCAAGACTGGTGTTGCTGATCAGGCTTGTGATGGAAGGCAAAGCCACAACCACACGGGGGAGGAGCTGATTTGAAATCAGAGAGAGAGGGAGCGAGAGGGGAGCAAATCCTGGCTGGTGATTTCTGCCGGCTGCCTCTGTGGAAGTCACAGCTCGCTCCTCTCCCGCTCGCTCTCTCTCTGCTCCCTCTCACTTCGCCGCTTCTGCATCACACTCCTCCCGCAGCCGCCCCGCCAGGACGCCCCGTGCCTGTGTCGTGAGTGGCTGGTTACTCACTCCCCCTCTCTCACACACACTCCGAAGACGGACTTAACCCAACTTTTAAACTCATATCATCCTATTCCCTTCCCTCCCCTGTGCCTCCCATCTGTTCAAACCCCTAAAGCCTGCTCCGCAGCATGCTGCAACCTCCACACATGGACTGGAAGCAGATGTGCAGAATGAAGAAACAGCACATGCGTGTGTGTATAGTCTTTCCAGAGGAAATGTTTTAATTCGATTAATTAAGTGGCCCTAAATCTGAGGAGTCTCTGAAATGACTTTTTCCCACCTCCTGTGACTGATGTAAGTGCAATGGAGTTGCTCAGAATGGGCACCTGTGCTTGCTTTCACGGGGGAAAGTCGCATTTCTGCCCCTCTGTTCCCTCCTCCGCTTGTGCTTCACTGTACTGCCGCTTACAGTAGCTGCCGATGCCTAAATAAATCACTCATGCACGGCAGAGATGTACCCACATAAATGCTGATGGAGACAGGGACAAGCATTTGGAAATGACACGACAGCACTCGGTGGAGAGGGAGATTCCCCTCCAGTGGTTCATCAGCAGAAAAAAGCCCTTGTTGCTCTAGCTGTCTCTCACGCTTTTAGGAGCAGCGATTTCTCCCCCAGGAGCTGTGCTCCTCTCTCAGTAGATGTCTTCCCCGGGGAGCAGAAACAGTGGTGGCCGGAGGAGATCACCAAACGCTGCCTGCAGAGGCTGGTGTCTGCTGGCCACGGGAGCTGCTGGTCCCTGACTGCATACAGCACTGTTGGTGACTGCCTACACAGCAGGACAGGGCCCTGAGCTTCGACAGGCACTTGCAAATGCCCACAGGCATTGAAACGGGAAGGAATTAAAAGCTCTTCCACTGGAACTTTATTCCATCCTCGTCCGCCTGTTCTCACTCATTCCCATTTGATTTACGAGAGAGTTTATTTTTTAATTAATATTTTTAACGTTTCCTTCCTGACACGGAAGACCTTATTGATTTTTTTTTTTTTTTTTTAATTGGCAGGGTATTTCAGAAAAGAATTTACAGATTTGTTCCACATTCTTCTAGAGATTTCACTCAAATGCTCACTGGTGACACGTCTTGGGATATTAGCACAAGACCAGAGGTGAAGGGAGACTCGCAGTAATTCAGGCTGGACATAACTTCATGCTGCTTACAACAATGATGGATTGTCTGCAATGTAACCACCTGACCTCAGCTAAATCTACCAATTAACTGCATACCTGTTTCCACATCTCCCAGCTAAATGGTTACTATTAGTTACAGCCTGTCGGGTAATAACAATAATTAACACTCGCACTTAAACAACTCCTTTCCTTTACTAAGCCCAAAGCTCCTCACAAAGGCCAGTTCTGTTGTGTAAGTGGAGGAAAGTGAGTCACAGTACGATCAGCAAAGTAGTAATAATTGGGAGTGGAGCTACATTATTTTCAGCCCAGTCCTTTGTCTTCTGTACGACAGATTGACCAGGTGGATCTATCCCCAGAGGATCGACTAAAAAGTGTCACCTTCCCAGCACAAGTCTCTAAAGGAGGCTTTAATCTAAAGGGATGAAATTCAGAGAGGTGAGTAGGTGAGACAGAAAAAGAACTTGCAAGAAGGAAATTAGTAAGAGGTCAGAGGAAATTTCTCTTGGGATTGTAATAGAGATTTGCATGCCAATGAGTAGCTAAGGCTAATGAGAGAAACAATCTAGCTGTCTCATTTAGGCAGATGATTATCTCTGAATTGTGACGAGTGGCCAGTGAGTGATACGGATGTGCCTGGTGGAGCACACCTAATACACTGTGAGTACACTACACCTGCAGAGCTCTTCAGCAAATGTATACAAGAGCCACTCATGGAGAGAGAATACTGGATCCAAGCTGAGGACCACATACACATTTTCCAGTGTAAACACTGTTGTGGGTGGACACAGGACAGAGACAAACAGTATGACACTTCCCCTGAGCCCCGTTTTCAGGAATTATTGCTTTAGGAGATTCCAACAACAGCAGAAACTGCACCTGATCCCTTACTTTTAATAAGTAATAATGTGGTAGGACTTTTAATGGACTTGTCTTCCCAAAATTTGTCTAATCTGTATTTATACTCTTGGTGTCTGAGGCATGCTGTGATAGTCAAGTTTACAATCTGATTATGTGTACTTTTGAATACTCCTGGTCGGCGCTTATCTGAGAGAGACATTTTAAATCGCTGTAATCTCATCTTGCTGCCAGCCATCTTTTGCCTCAAATGATGTGATGATTGAGCTGTAAGAGATAAGAAACCGGAGTCTTTGGCACAAAAGAATAATCCCCTGTCCTTTGATGTAAGGGATAGCTTTCTCAGTTGGGAGCAGGAACTGAGTTTGTATACTCAGCCAAAGAGAAGCTGGTGTGATGTGACTGAACTCCATGGCTGTGCCCTGGAAGAGAGGAAAGAAAAGCTGCACTCACAGTATCCTGACCTGAGGCACCACCTGATCTGATGTTTCAATACTGCGTGTCCAGCTCCAGCATCTGGTAAGAAGGTGTTTTCCATGAGAGCTGCTACGCTGCCTGGTCAGGACACTGTTCTTTTGTTTCACATGACCAATATTGCCTGGGGAGAGGGGATGTGAGCAAGCCATGTGAGCCGTGGAACAGGAGGCAATCACTGGCAGCATAAAACATGATACCATGAAAGTAAATGAAAATTGCAAGTTCTAGCCTCTTCAGCCTTTGCCTTTGCCAGGATGAGCAGTGGCACAGGGTCTTCCTCTGCACCAGAGGAACTACCTCAAAGGCAGAGGTCTGCACATACACAAGAGTGTTGGGGGAGGTTCTTGCTTCTGTGTTCAGGAAGAACAAGCAGGAATATAGTGAAGGGAGTAGATACCAGTGCTAGGTATCTGTTGCAGTGGAGCAAGCATCTTCCTCAGGATTTATATAGCCTTGAGAAGCAGGAACAGCATGAAACGTGGATGAGTGCACAAATCTTCACTCAGGACTGGGCAGGTTCTGAGACAGGTGGAAATATGGGCTTGGTCAAGGACATAAATCCATATGACATTGATTGCAATAATCTGCCATCTGCAGGAATCCTTTCACCTGGAGTGCTTCACACTCGCAATCAGAGACTACTTGTGAAAAATGTCATCCTGAGAGACTTCCTGGCTCCACAGTATTCCTGTCTTCTGAAACATGCTAGACGATGTACCCTGTGTGATGGAAGCACCTCAGGGACTATGCCAACACTGCCTGTGCAGTGATGGAGTAGGAAGTGAGAAATAGGAATGAAAGAGGGTACAGAGAAGGAAACAGAATTGGGTAGGCTTAACCAGCTGTGTTTTTAATATAAGGCAGAGGCATAATATAGCCTGGACTTTTGTGAATCTGAATGTCTTTTAGGCAAAGTAGTATAGCCTTTCCCTAGTAAATATTTGTATAATCAGGATTTTGTGAATCTGCCCTCATTTTAAATCATCAGTTTTCTCAGAGAAGACTGTGTGATGAAGGGAGACCAAGAAGAACACTGCTCCATAGATTCCTATCAAGCCATGGTGAGTGATGAATACTGTAGTTAGACATTACACATAATTCCCCCAAATGGAATCTCTGTTAAAAAAAAAAACCAAACCAAAACCAAACAACGTATTAGGCTACAACAGGTCTTGTTGCACTTTCCATTAGGGAAAAAAAATTACTTTCAGCTGTAAATATCACTTTCTTTTTTCTCTAAATAGGATCTGGAGCTTCATTCTTTAAATAAAATAGGGACTAATTATATATATCAAACCAACTATTTCGAAGGTCTTCCTATTTCACTGAACAAATGACAATTCTTTAGCCATATGACCTATTTTGTAGCAACATTTAGATAATTGTTTCATAGGTATTATTAGAATAAATCCTATAACATTTATTGGGGCAATGCATTTGACACAAAAAGACCAAAATACTTGAAAAATATCTGGAACCGAAAGAAAATATCCATATTCTTTCCACTAAATTTCATTTCCCTTCCTCAGATTATTTTTGGAAAGGTGATTGAACTATTTATTTTGATATTAATAATTCCTCTAAATTAATTACCATGAAATTGCTCCTTTGTTATGCCACACAATCAAACCCCAAACCAGTGCTATCCTAAAATTAGGCTGCTGCATCTTTTAACAGGGGCTCCTATTCATCTGCAAATGTGTTGCGATTTTGCTTTAGTTGCCATAAATATTAACAGCGAGGGCTTTTTGTTCTTTTACTCCCTCTTGCTGCAGCCTGTTGCAAAGACTGGGGTTTAAAGTAATCTCAAGAAAAGTGCAAGATTTTGACACTTTGTAGCTTAGAAAGCCATTTTGCTTTGCTAAATCCTCAGATGGGGAGTTCATACCTTCATTTATCTGGCAAGGAGGCTGGGTGGTGAGCAGATTCAGTCAGACTGATTGCCTCCAAATACAGGAAGGTGCTCAGCACCAATACCTGGTTGCAGTTTTCCTCAAATCCTGTTTATACTGAAATATCTAGTCATGCTTATTAGCCAGAAGCTCTCTCTGGGGACAATAGGACTTGTCTGGATTTTCTCCTCTGGAAATTCTCTCATGCAATTCCTCTGTTTCACTTCCATTTTTGGATCCAGAGCATTTTCACACTATCCAACCAACCACGGGACAGCAACCCCCACACTCATGGTACAGGCTCTGCATTTATTCTCTGGGTTCCGGCCACCTTCCAGCTCCTATAGCTGCAGGTATTTCCTGGGCCAGCTGTGCCCAGGTGACAAACCAAAGGTGGATTTGCCACAGGAGGAAGGGAGCATGTTACCCCCTCCAAATAAGCTCGTACTCTCAGTCAGGTGCTGAAGCAATACTCATGTGGCAGCACAACTACCAGATCCATGCTGCTGTTGAATCCAGCACTCTTTGCCACAATCCTGGGACTGAATCCTGCTTCTTCTCTCTAGTGACATCTGCTTCTCTGTGCCAGTATTGAATGTGACTGTTCCAGTGATCCTCTCCCCTTGTGATCTGGACACATCAATCCATTGCCACCCTGTGCTCCTGAGTGTTGCTCCCCTGTCAGGGATTACCATGGGATTTAGGAGCGAAAAACCCAAAGGCCATAGAAGACAGTGGATGAGAAAATCTGCTGCTTGAAATTCCCAGCTGACATTCTCTCTTGATCAGCTTTTGCAGCCTAAGAAACCTGGAAAGATGCCCTGAAAAGCTGGTCTTAGATTCTGCTGGGTTTCATAGTTGGTGGAGTGTAAAGCAGAATTGCAAGAACTGCACTTATATCAGGACTGCACCTACTCAGCTGGCACTCTGAGCTTGCAGCTGAGGAGAAAACTGAGCTGGAGCTCACAGCTAGCATGAGCTGTATTATAACAACTTTGGAACTAGTAAACACTGGCAAAAGGAGGAAGCCTGAGGTGTATCTTGTAATCAACTCATTCACCACTGCCAATATGAATGATAACCACAGGGATGACCCAGCAATTGTCACATTTTATCCTGACTGTTTTAAAGCAACCCCTAATACCCACAAGGTTTTTGCCATCAATAACTAAAATGTATGCTGTGAACACTTCCAACCACATGAAAGGCAAGAATGCAACCAGGAAAAATGAGAATGGCTTTAGCAAGTCGTGCTTGACCAACCTGATGGTCTTCTGCTACTAAACAGCTGACTACTTTAACACCAGCTCCAGCAGCAGTCTCATGGTAAACTGAGGACTTACAGGCAGGTCAGAGCAACTGAAAGAGTTCTGGAAGTTGGTTGGATTGTAACTTTCAGTAATTGAGAATCAACTGGCTAGAAAACATCTGGGGTTTGCACTGGGGTGCAAAATTTGTCTTTGGAACTAAGGCAAAATGCATATTCGCCTGCCTTTGGAGTTCTACATCTAATGTAATTCAGCTACCAGTGGTGGCACCCATTGGCACCCAACAGCTGTGCCATTACATCCTACCTGTGCCATTACATCCTATATACTAGAAAAACTGGCCATTACCTGCCCCTCTCTGTTGTTCCTGTGGGCATGCACCTGTTCTATATCTGACTCTCAGCATGTTCCTTTCTTTTCTTTTTGTTGTATGGAGATGCAAACTGCAAACTTTTCTTTTTCATGACCAACAGAGGGTCTGTGCAGATATTCACAATCATTTGCAAGTTGCTTATCTGTGTCCACTGAGTCAGTTCCATTCCATCATCTTCTAGTCCTTTCCAATTCCTCAAGAGAATCATGGCTGCTGGGTGCCTCTGATTCTCTTGCAACCTTGCAAATGTGCAATTTGAAGCAGACTGATCAAGTGCAGATAATAGTTTCCTGTGAACAATAAATATCAGTCAGAGCCTGACTAATCTTCCACAGAGTCAGGATACTTCAGTAACATAAATCTTGAAAGCCTAAGAGGCATAAAAATCATTTGTATTTTCTTCCTTTTTCAGAGAATACTGAAACTTGGGCATCACTGGGGAAGTTCGCCTGACATTCTGTCAGCTCTGGGTTTATCTGCATTGACAGGACAATAAAAATTCTTGTCTGTCACTCTACTGCCGTCACCTTTGGCTTCTGCACTTGGTTGTGGAAGAATTTAATGGAGGTAAGAGAATAATGATGAAGAGAAAAAGATTACAAACTTAATGGCCTGTGAATGGTGTTTATAGTTTGTCATCGTTACAGATGGTGTTTTCTTGCTTCTGCACCTTGCTTGATTTCTCTTAGCCAGAAGTGTTGATGAAGTAGAAGTTCCAAGTACAACTAAAGATAAAATTTCTAATAGAAGAAAGAAACCTTTTTACTTCAAACTACATTTTTACTGCGAGAAAAGTAAAAAATATATGAAAAAAATGAGAACCCTTGAGGCTGATGGAAGATGTGAGCTTGCTCATTGACAGTATTTTATTTCAGAACTGAAAAAATGACCAGGAAAGAACTTCTGTGAGGCAACACTGTCGTGCTTCACTGATGCATTGTTTCTTAAGTCATGGTAGAAATCTTTTTCTGGAGAAAGTTACATCACTCACAGGCCAACCAGCAGAGTTTTCCATACACACACTCCCATGGCAGACAATCAGGAGAGAAGAATCTAGTGATCATTAAAACTGCTTTCATTAAGTCACCCATTTCTGCCCAAAACAAGGCAGAGGATACTCACATGAATTTTGGTGCTGGATGATAAGCAGTGCAGGCATCCACATCTGAGCAGCACAGAGCATAGTCAGAGACACCTTCCCTACTGGGGCAGCTGTTTGGAAAGTTAATGTTTTCATAGGATCTGTCTGGCCAAAATCCAAGGCAGATGAAGAGAGGGAAGCTTCCTCTCACCTTTGTCCCTCCAGCTCCTTCAGCAGCTTCTCAGCTCTGAGGCAGCCAGCTGTGATTCTGTAGTTTGGTGGGACAGGGAGAGACACAACCCCTAAGGAGGGAGGAGGAAACAGTCATGGGAGACAGCTTGTCAGTGCCACCTTTGGTGAGAAACTCCAGTCTTCCAGAAGGAAGGATTTGGAATGGCTACTAGAAAATCAGGAGAAAATGCAAGGATATCCATATTTCTTTTTTGTCAGTCTTTTCATCGTGAATTATGTCGTGAATGTCAGGCTCCTGATATGCCGTGGGTTTATATAAGATTATAAACATTATTCCTTTGTTTTCTTTTCTTTCTTTAAAAAAAATAAGAAAAAAGGAACTAGTCTTCTTAACTGTGGAGAGCAGTATGAAGACAAAGCTGCTCTAAATCTACTCTGAAGTATCCCAACACAAAAAACAAAGCCAACGCAGTAAAATTAAAATATTCCATTTGAACACTTCAGGAAGGAGGGTTTCTCTTTCTTTTCTCTCTCTTTTTTTTTCTCCTTTAAAAATATGTTCTGGAGCTATTTTTGCCAGCCATGAAGATTGTTAAATATATATATATATTTAAAATAATAAGTTTATCTGTAGATACATAAAAGGGAAACAAAAAATGTTTTTCTAGCTGGACAATCTGTTACAATCACATTGAAATTAATAGTAGATTTCTGAATCTCTTTGGTTTCTTTTTTTAACTCCATTTGGCATGGAATTTTAAAAAATCAGTTATTCATATGATTTAAATTAATTGAGATGTTTTCCAGAAGACCTTGCAATATAAAAATAATTTCTTTCCATGAGTTTGCTGCTAGATTTTTTCTTGCCCACAGCTCTTCGTAATTTATGTGGGACATCTGTGTGTGCAGCACCTGAAAGATTAAAGCTCATATACAAATATTTGCTTCTGGTAAACAGGACACCGATAATGTAATTTTAGGGTTAAACTTGATATTATTTATAAGAGGACTCTATAAAATAATTTCAAAAAAGTTAAAAATTATGTCAGCTTTTGATCAATGTCTTAAAAAGAACAAAAAAGAGAAAGAAATCCCCTCATCATCAGTAAAAAACCTTTCATCTGGAAGAATGAGATTTATTAAATAAGGGTGATGAAAAAACAATAACTCTGTCAGTTTAATACATGTATACACACACGAAGGTCAATAAATAGCCCAAGTAATGGAAGGAGCTCATAAGCAATATTTCTGCTGATTTCATTGCAATCATTTTCTGAGATTGCATTTATTTTTGTGTGTATTGTTGCTTGGATGGCTCTGTGTGTTTAATATCTATTCTCACATCAAGAAAGCTTAGGGGAAAACATTCATTTGCATGTATTTTCATGCAATTAATAGTAATTCAGGGTTTGTGCTTTTCTTATGCCAAAACTGTGCTTGCCAGTGTTTGCAGCCCTCCAAATGCATGTGTTAGTCCAAGTCTGAATCACTCTGATTTTCTCCTCTCTTTGAAACAGTGTTTGTTCAAAAGATATTAAGTGTGCTTCTCTTTTGTCTTCATTCAATCCAGAGTAGTTTTTAACTTTATCAAGACTACTTGATATTCTGTTTTAAAATGGCTTCAATTTTCCAGTCTGACCAAGTCTCCTTGTGCATTTTGGTTCATTTATGCCTGATTGCAATCAGTGGGAGTCTCTTCATTGATTTCAATGGAATTTGGATCAAGTTCATTTGCAGCATAACTTAAATATGTTTTCTGTCATGGAATAAGCCAGCTGTCAGGGCAGCAGCATCCAGGGAACTTGAGAGAACAAGGAATAAATTCAGGATTGCAGATCTTGCTTGGGAGGAACTTCAGCAAATCCTGGTTTATTAGTGGTGACTGCCCTAAATAACATGTCTTGAAAGTCTGCCCTTTAACTGCAGTTAAAGCTTCTTTTCTGGCTCAGGCTCTCCCAGTAGTCAGCGCATTTTAATATTTATTATGGTGCCTCTGTCTTCTGCAAGATTTCCTTATCATGATTTCAAACACTCACTGACACACTGCGGGCATTTTGGTGTTTTCAGCATCTGTTGACTCTTTGAGGTGCAAACTCTACATCTTTTATAGTTTGGTTGTTTTTTCATTTTCCAAAAGGTAAAAATTAATAAACAAGGTGTGGAGCCTGTACTGTTTTTGTTTTGTTTTGTTTTGTTTGCCATGTAGGTGCATCATTCTGTACAATCTTATTTCGTCTTTGTTGTTGTTTTTGCCAGACAACGTAATTATCTTGATTGGTGGGTGGCCAACAAAGTTTTAATTAGATCCAGAGGGATTTGAGCAGGACTATGTATTTAAAAAAATGCAAAACAACGTTGCTAGAATTATTGTTTATTTATGTTGTGAGGCATCCTCTGTGAAATATGACGTTGCCTCCTTGCATTTCCAGTTCTGCCCTCTCTTCTCCTGCCTTGCTCTTTCCCTTGGTTCACAGGGAATGGTGAACTGGCATTAGCATCCCTGCCCTGGGCCAACCCTGACAAGCTGTTGCTGCTACAAAATGTCCAGCATCTCAGCCCCTGCCAAAGAGAGCCATTGATCCTCCAGCCTGTGCCAGTTCAAAGGAGCACAGGATGCATATCCAGCTTTGTGGAAGGGCTGACAAGTGTTTTGGGGCAGGCGATTGGCGTGGACATCAGTGAGCAACATTGCAGGCAGGGACAGGATGGCACTCAGGAGATCTTTCTGGCTGGTTATAGTTATTAGCTTTTGACTGGAACAGTGCTGGTTTTTATTTATTCTGTGATCTAAAAATATTCTGGTAATGATTTAACCTGAATAGGGGGAGGGGGACAAAAAACCCCCGCATATTGATTTTCTAAAAGCAGGCAGGAATGCTGTTATTTTCCAATTAACGATCAGCATTAGAGAACAATCCAGCTGGAAAGAACCAGCTAAGCAATTCCAAGCTTTTTGCTTTCTGCACTTTTTATAATGATATTTTTCTCATTTAACTTCTTAAAAAAANTCTCATTTAAATTCTTAAAAAAAAAAAAAAAAAAAAAAAAGACCCTAATAAAAATTTAGGTCATTTCTTTGGCTAATGGGGATTAACTTGTTGTGGACTCCAGGGGTGTGGCTATGGAAAAATTATGGCTATGGAATCCAACTGTCTGTGCTGAAGCAGAAGGCATGTTCATATAATAAAGCCTGCCCCTGCTCCACTACTGGAGAAAAGTGTGAGACAAACCTTCTGAATGCACTACTCGGAATAAGGATGTTTCTCTATAAAATTCAGAGCAGGTCTGGTCTTCTGGTGAGACTGGTGATGAGCTCTAACCTGATTTTGGTTGAGCCACCCTTTTATTTCTGCTTCTCTTTTTTATTCTGTCTGATATAATGTCCATGGCTCTTCCTTCCTATGGCTTCCTTCCTACTCAAGGCTCACCAGATTCAATGGTAAACAATGAGTAAAAATTATACCATCACATCCAGCCCCTTCAAGTCCCTCTTTGTGGCTAGTGAGTTCAGCTAAATGCTGTGACCAGGAGCAGCCTCCCGCACAAACCCAAGAGGCAGCTCAGGGCCACACCACTGGCCCTCCAGTGAGACCAAGCACTGGGTGCTGCAGCTCGTGTTATGCACCCAAGGCAGCAAGCACTGATCTCAGGGAAGCAGACTGGGAGCAGGGGAATCCCTGCTTTCTGAGTAAGCATGAATAACACAGACCAACATACATTGGCATAAATTGAGATCCTTATTTTTTAAACTGGTTTCTGAGGTCCTACCCAAGTTTTCAAGTTTTCTATGCTTTCTGAATTTTTATTTTGCTCTCTTGCAAGTTGCCCTTTTCAAATTATTAACTAGTGCAGGGGTGAATTCGGCTGAGTTTAAACAACAGCAGAGGCTGTCTGGCCAATGCCATATGCTGTATTTACATGTAATTTGTTCCTTTCCTTCCAAATGCTCAAGGGAATCTGGCCATAGAAAGTCCATATTGGGACTATACCTGGTATACAAGATGCGGAAACAAGTGCTGAAATAGAATTTGGCTTTTGTAAATCTTGGACTTGGCAAAGCTTTTGGAAAAACTACAAGCACCCATTACTGCTGTACTGAGATGGAAATGTTGCCAGATATTTCTGAACAGTTTTGCATAAATTTCAATATATATGTTCTTATTTAGCAGTGTTTATTTAGCTATCACTGTAGTTTTCCTTTAAGAGTCTGGGAAGGGCCCAGGGAGAGCGGCAAAACCACCAGTTTTTGCTAAGGGATGCTATGCCCCGCAGCCATACTGTGTGCTTAGAGTCTGGAAACAAATTTTAGGGCCTGGATTTATTTATAGTGTTTAATAGATGCTTTGATAATTATTTGCATGGGAATGGAAAACAAATTCTCCAGATTAAAAACCATAAAGAAAGCTTGTTTGGATTAGCATGATCAACCAAAAGCATCCATTTGATTCTTGGTATATATATAATTTACTGAGCTGCAAAATAAACACACTCTAGTGTTCCTCTGTTGAAGACTCCAGCTGTAAATATTTCATTACTTTAAAAATGTATTGCTCTTAGATAGGTCTCTTAATGTTCAGCAGAATCTAGTTTTAAGAAATAAAATTAAATTTAAAAAAATAAAAAAAAAATTTTAAAAATAAAATTATAAAATAAAATAAAATAAAATAAAATAAAATAAAATAAAATATGGATTCTATTTCCAAGAGAACCATTTTTAAACATAAAATTTCAGTTGGATGAAATTTTCTGTTCTATTTGTTGGATGCCAGCAGAATTGTCCCACAGGTAAGTAGGGGCTTTTATTAGCTTTGAAGGCATAATCAACCCCTGTTCTTATGAGTGCAGGTGTAATCACATCATGACCTGGTCTGTTTCTCCCGGTCCTGCTTGCAGTTCATCATCACCTCTAAGGAAAACAGGTCTGCTCCTTGTATTACACCAGGGGACAAAGACCAGATGAAGCAAACAGAAACATCCTCCACAACAGGAGAGAGAAGTGGAGCACAGACTCCCTCTGTTCATAAGGTGCTGAAAATATTCACAAGCAGCCTGGGAATAAAGACTTGTGACCAAGGTTGGGGGTTTTCATGGCACAAAAGTCCCATGGGACCATTAGAGAAGGACAGGCAGTGACCTGGTGACACCAGCAAAGAGTTCTTCTTTGTACAGGCAGGAAACTTGCTGCCTTACTTGAAATGGAAAAAACCCGTGCTTTTGTAGAGGATTTCAGGATGGTTTCTTCCTGGCTTTGAAGAAGAAAAAAGAAGGAATTCTTTGGTGGTTTTCCATTGTTGGAATGCTTTTTCTGGAGGAAAAAAAAAAAACAAAAACAAACTAACAAAAACCTGAGGTGTTTGGGGGAATAATTTGATGGTGTTGGGGTAGTTCTTTTTATTCAGGAATAGATATTTTTTGCTGTCAAAAACCTGACATTGTAGGAACAGAATTAAATATGAGTGCAAAGATACATAGGAAGATTTTTCTTCTATGTGTAATACACCAAAGCCACAAATAATCACACACCTGTAAGGAGCTTGTTTGCTGCCGATGTAGAATTTTGGCACCAACTATTTCACTTCTCAAGAACAGGTCCCCATAAAACAAAGTGTGCCTGAACATCGTGAAGTACCATTTTTTCTAATTTATTATTGTGCTTCTTGAAATCCTTAAGGAGCCCCAAACAGAACATTGAACAAAGTCCCTTCCTATAAAAAGTTACAGTCCAAGTTATCCAAGTGTTAAGAGCATTTAGCCTGTACACAGAGGAGTTGAAAGCCATCCAGCACTAAATCAGTGTAAATTACATGGCTGGAACAAATCTTCACACCAAAAAATTGCAGGATTAAGACTACAGATTACACTGTAAATGTTGGTTGCTTTCAAAACACGTCGACAGATATTCCCTGTTCCTCCACTGAGCATTTAGACAGTAAAACACCTGAGAAAGGTGTTGCTTTGCAGATTTGCACTCCTGAAACATCTCTTTCTGTGAACCCTGAAGAACTGTGTTAGTCCTCAGCTATGAATTATTCTTACAAAGTAAATTTCCTATGTGAGAACAGCTGCATAGGTTAGGGTTTCTAACACTGACATGAGAGTACTTTGTGGTACTTGAAGAGCCATTGAAAACTCTCATGAAATACTGACATTTCAAGGCAGCCTTCTTTTGCAGAAATCTGAAATAACTTACACCGATTTTACATCTCATCAAAACTCAAAACACACATATTCTCCTGCAATCTGTCTCACTATTTTGTTATTTCTTAACAGTGTTATAGTGGTTCTGACAAACACTGAGATGTTAAAATAGTTATTTTTCTTATCAAAATGCATATTGAGTTGGAAAATTGCATACAATCTCCATGTGCACACTCTGAATCCTCAATTGTAATAATAACCTGAAAATGAGATAAATTTCCCTCATTTGCTCATGTATGCAAATTAAGCACAGAGCACCTGAAATTATGAACTGACAATATATATCACATATGGTCAAAGTCATTAAAAATATTAATATATTTATGGACAATTTAGAGAGTCTGAAAGAGCTGTCAAGAGAATGCCTGCAGTGTTCCTTCCTATGACAGTATCAGGTAATTTATCACCATTTCAGCTACATCCTGTTCACAGAAATGTTGAAAGTCCTAACATAGGACTCAAAATAATAGTCCTAACAATGGACTCAAAAAGTCTGTTATCTGACTTCTTGGATTCCTCAACTGCTGTCTCAGGAGCTGATAGTACATCTCACTGGAGGAAAGTGATGAACAGAAAGGTGTCATTGCTCTGGCTGCATTCAAGTTCATGTCCAGCTCACACTCCACCACTTCTCCTCCAGGTCCATTTCGGAGATGGTAATTGTTACTTTCTTCTGTTCTCTACTATCCTGTAAACTTCCTCACAGCAGTAGAGTTTGAGGATGTAGCCTGGGGAAAGGAGTGGCTTCATGAGCTGGATAAATGCTCACCTTGTTAGTTACCCTGTGGTGCTGCAGATGCCAAGGAAGGAAGATGAGCCTTGGACAGTCATGCAATAACTTCTTCAGCACACTCTCCAATCTTCAGCACCCTGTAGCTCGAGGACTGCCCAAACCAAACATAATTCATGTATGTGCAGTAATTCTGGGTGGATTTCCCTTCATGACTTTGTCCAGGCTCTGCTTGAAGCAGCAAACCCTACACATCCCCAACATCCTGAACCAAGGAATTTCATAGCTACACCCTGTATGAAGAATTACCTCTTCTGGTTTCTCTTGGACTTGCCAGTGTCTGACTAATCATGTATCAGATAAGGGACAGAACGAGTAGTCCAACTTTCTCTCACTACTCAGGAACAAGAACATTTCTCTACAAAAAGTTATCCACATCTACTAGAATCTAGGCGAGCACTGGCTAAATATGACATAAAGCTAATCAGCATTTCATACACTTCAGGTGAAAGATTGCAAAATCCAGGGCATTTGTTTTTCACTCCAAATCATCCCAATTTCAAGGACATTTACACCCTGTCTTTGTACACAACACTAAAGCATACCTCATTAACTCACATGCAAGCCTTCATGCCTCCATAAACTAAATTTCTTTTCTCACCTTCCTCAGATGGTATTTCTTACCTCATTGTTGAAGCTGAAATTGATTTACTGCCCCCAAACACAGTTCAGATGCTCTGCACTTTCCTGGCCCCTTTAAACTCTCCTCAATGGCAACGGGTATGGAAGTGCTGTTCAGGTCCTTGCATTTAACATCATTTGATTCTTCTCTCTCTGTCCTCCATCTCCCTCACCTCTCCTTATTTGTATTCTCATCAGTGTCACATTAAATGCTGTGGAACACGCTTTTAGGGTAATAACAGGCCTGAAGTTTATGAAAAAAAAAAAAAGATTGATATCAGCTTCATAAAACTCAGGGGAAGCAATATCTTTTCTGCTTCTTGCCATCCCTTTAACTGCAGCTACCTTTATACATTGTGGAGGGAGAAAAGAATTAAAAAAAAAAAAAAAAAGAGGGAAAAGGCAATATCTCCTAACAGCAATGGGATTTTGGAACCTGGTGTGCCATTAATTTCTTTATCACTTTAACAGCAAGGAAGTTGCACTTGCTTCTTTGTGTATTTCAGTGGCGTGTTCCTTTCAAGGGCTTGGTAATCTTTTTCCTTAAATGTCAGTAGATTCTGAAACATTCAGGCTTTGTAACCAGTGGTTTATAGCCGTCACACACTGAAAGGGCAGCAGATGAAGAAACTGTCTATTATTGCAAAGAAATTGAATATATGCCAGGTATCAGGATGGAGCGAGAAACAAGGCAGTGAAATCAGGCTGGAGTTTTACACTGATGCCCAAGCTGGTGGCTCCCAAGTGCCCTGTGACCCTGCACCATCAGGCTGAATGATCTCCCTCATCTGCAAGTTGGTTCTTCTGAATATGGGCCCAAAGCCACATTTGGATCAGAGTCATACTCTCATTAGAGGTTTTGACTACAGGACTTGATTTGGGATCCATCACTTACTTCAGCATCCATTCCATCAGATCTTACTGCTCTGGAGCAGTAGCTGTGTCAAACACAGCCTGCTGCAGCTGCAGGAGGGGAGGGTGGGCTGCAGACCTCACAAAGCTCAAGGACTCTGGCATAGCATCCCTTTTAGGGTTGTACTCTGGTTAAACAGCATGAGGCTTTTGAGCAAAACCTCCCTTCTTTTATTCCTGGAGACACTGGAGAGGCAAAGGGAGGTAATAGACCACTCAGCCTTACAGCACCTGGAGACACACTCTCACCAGAAATTGCCCTTATGCCTTAAAGCAGCATCTCCCATATCCCTGTATCTTTCCGAATCAGTGCCTTAGCAAAATTTTTTCAAATAATTTCTCTTTCAATGGCCTGTCTTTCTATTCCCAAGTCACATTTTAACCTTTGATTTTGCAGTTTGGAAGACTGACACGGGTCCACTTAAGATGAGGAAAGCTTTTTCTATTTATTTTTCTTCCCTTTTTTGTTGCAGGCATTTTTTGTGGTTTTTACTCTTGATAGTAGGTATTAAATTTGACAAAAAATTAAAAGCCATTGCATTTCAGCTTTCTGCTTCATTGCCTTTAAATACTTGATTTCCCTCCATTTTTTATTATTTCGTAGACACTGTCAATTTAGCAAAACTTGTTAAAATGGACAGATGAGGGGTAGGAGAACCTGAAGAAACCAGCTACCTTGCCAAAACCATCCCACTAATCCCATCAACTAGTCCATGTTTGCCAGAAGCAATTGCAAAACAACAAACAGGCTTTTTATTTTTTAAAATTGGCCAAATCATCCTGGCTGCACATACCCCAAGTGCCAACAGGCAAATTGCTGTAATACAGATGTCCCAGCAGAGGCATGATTCTTAGCTTAGTAAAGTCAGTGGGAGTTTCTGTACAGGCTTTTCTCTGAGCTCTGGAACAGACCATATAGGCATTTAACCCACAGCCCTTCACAGGGATATACCAATAAGTATACACTTGGTGCTCAGCATCCCGAGATGGAAAGTATGGTTTTGAAATCCTGAGTTCAGGTAATATATTTGTGCAGTTTTGTCTGCATTCCTCTCCCCTCCTCCCTTTTTTAGTTTTTTTCTGTCTGGGGGAAGTGTTTTCCAAATGTGTTCACCTCAGCTAGGTGGATGATGACTGACCAGGCAAAAAGGGAAGGCAACCAGCAGGCTGCAATGTCAAAGAAATTGGCAGAGGATTAATAGCTCTCAAAGAGCTGTGTTGTCAGATAATCACTGAATGCAGTCACTGAGTACAGGCCTTTCCCCAGTAATACCAATAGCAGGCTCATCAAAGCGTGTTCTTAGTCACAAATGTGTGAAAATTGAGTAATTCTCAGAAAAGTGTTTAATAAACACACATTACCTGTCCTAGAGGACTTTGGAGCATGATTGAAAAGCTTTTACAAGGATCATAGCTTGCTCTGAAAGGGTAATACAGCCACAGCTCTTAAGCTAATCATCCTTTGGGTTGCAGAGTGAGAAGACTTTGCAGAGCTGAGTTAACCATCAAAAGAAATTGAGTATTGAGTAATTATGGAGTAAAACAGCCCAGACTGACTGACCACCTACTAGGTTCAGAGTAGGCTCTTCCTTTCTGAAAAATATTACAGAATGAAGTATTTTTTCTTCTCAGGTAAGAGGACCTCTTAGGGCATAGCACAGGTTGACCCAGTTGAAATGAAATAATTCTATAAATACCATGGATTTGTTGTAGGAAGCTAGCAATATCCCAGCCCCAGATCAGATACAAGCTTTGGAGAAACACATAAGTAGATTGAATGAACCTTGTTGGCTGGAGAAATATCTCCAAACCAGTGAATTAATACTGCAGACCAGAGGATTATTCACTGGAAAGCTAAGGGGATTTTACCTTGGTATGTAGCTACTGGATTTAATCTCTAGCCTGTGATGCCTTTGCTCTCCCAGCCCACCTCCTACAGCTGCTGGGATTTGGCTCCTTCCCTACTTCACAGTCTAACAGAAGTACATCCAACAGCACTTGAGGAGCTGCTTGTGGCACTTGATAAACAGCTCTGGATGCAGCACTGTTAATGTGTCTGGAGATGTGCTGGGAGAGGGACGCCTCAGGAGCCACCTCTGTCCTTCAGTGTGCTTTTCTCTGCTTGGATATTGGGTCTGCATTCGTCTGGAGTCAGAGGCAACGGCTGGTAAATAACAAGAAGTATCAAGAGGGAGCAGATGAGAGGAAGAGACATAATTTACTGAATAATAATGCCAGAATTCAATGCACCGGAGCACTTTGATTTAGCCATTTCAGGGACTGGCAGCCCACAGAGCAGCACTTCACCTGCTACAAGAACATTGCAAATCTGAATAAGGACAGGAGAAAGTGTACAGACCGTATCCTGGGACATGAAGCAGGCAAATATTTAAACCCTTAGCCAACTGCTTCTCAAAACCATCCTCCTCCTGCCACTGCAGTCTCTTCCATCACTGCTATTTATATGAAAATGGAGACAGTAAAAGCAACTGTAAGGAAGATGAAATTTGCTTGATCTTTGGTTCATTGACAGTGGCCAGAAACAGCTGCAGCAATCTCATATTGCTTCCAGCTCAATGGGAAGAACATGTGGAGACTTGGAAGTTCAAAAATTCTGAGTATGGACAAGAAAATAGTTTTCACAAGGAAAATGTTGAAAATCACTGTAATAGATGTTCTTTCTGTCTGAAAGATGAGTCTGGTGACCCTGAAGCAGGGTGGCTGGATCTGGTCCCAAATGGCTACCAAAGCACTTGAACCCAATATGTAAGCATTTAGCTCCAAAAATGGTCAAAAGAGCCTGTGAAAGCAGCACAGACAAATACTTAATACCAAGCTGTTCCTGTGAAAGCTTTTGCAATATTGCAGCTCAACAGCAAACTGTACTGACTGCAATCAATTCTTACTTTGAGACATTTCTTCTCTTCTACTTTCTGAGGACAGAAACACTCTCAGCCTTTTTACTGTTCTACAAGGAGGCTTGAGCAATTAACTTTGTTGTACCACTCAGTTCAGAGTGGGTGAAGATTTCAGATATAAACTGAAGAAGCATCCACAGATGCAATGAAAAGCACAGTCATGAAGATGTTTTCACTTTGGTGACCCCATCCTCTCTCCCTGTTTCACTTTTCAAAAATATTTCAACTCTGAAATCTATTGTGTTTCCCCTTCCTCAGCCTATTCTACTCTGGCTTTTTAAGGTCCTCTCTGCCCTTATTTTATCTCCAGTGCTTTACATCACATATGTGCTGCTGGCATTTCCACAGAGGTCACACCAGCTCATAAGGACACACACCTCAATGCAATCCAGTCAGAGCCCATTTATACAGACAGACAAGTCAAAATGAAGAGGAGAATACTTTTGGTTCATCTGAAGTTATGAATCACATCCAGCATCCTACACTTCCATAGCAGAACATCTACATTACTTTGTTGAGCAATGTGTGTGCTTATATGTATGGATATATACACATACAAACCCCACACATATATATGTGTAGATGGAAGTACACACACACACTATGTATGTTGATATATAAAGTATATGTTACTGGCTCCCTGTTTCTCTGATTTTTCAATGTTATCCCTCTTTTTTTTTTCTGATTAGAGTACTCAGGAGCTGTGAAAATGGCTATTTTTGAATACATGGTGTTCCACCTTCCCAAATATTAGTCTATATAAGACATACGTGTGAATGTACAGCTGTTTGCACTTAAATAATTATTTCTCTAATTCTGTAGTTGAAGATCTTGAATTCAGTTTTGCTTATGATCCAATAAGGATTAATTATAAAAGAAAAAGATAAGAGTTTCTCCTTCCTCCTTCTTTGTAACAGGAGTCCCAGCAGGCACATATTTTCTATCAAAAATCCTGCAGGCATGGGTTTGACTTAACTTGTTTCCCTACAAAACTGTGTTGGAGTCAGCTTGATTATAGGTAAATTTTCATATGGAAGGAAAGAAACACAGAAGAAAATGCTGGAACCTGAATGCCCTCTGCAAATGTCTGTTGATTAACTCAGTTATCTTCACGATTCTAGGTTATTCTGATTTCAGTGAACCACTGCAACATAATAAAAAATCAGGTTGCTGCTATTTATTTCTTTATTGCTGGCAACAGAAAGACACCAACACAGTGCAAGGAGAGGAAATTGTCTCTTGGTAAAGATTAAAACTGTAATTTGGGTTCTTGTTTGAAGACACAGTCTAATTAAAAAAAAATCCTATTAAAGAGCTACAAAAATATCTATGTAGCATTATTAAAATAGTTCAAGCTATTATTGTTTGCTATTTTTTCATCACTAGGAACTTTAAAAAGAACAATAGTCAAAAAATAGTCCTAAAATTAAGAAGTTGTCAAAAGTTTTGAAACTCACACAGAGAGAAAAATAAATAAACCTTGGGCATCCAGTTTCACTGAATTGTTAAATAAAGCATCTCAAAGGTCCTTTGCCATACCAAACAGCAAAAAAAAAAAAAAAAAAATTTTGCTTCGTTTTGTTGGCTCTGATTCTGAAAAGATGTCATATCAGCACTAGTTTTTGGGAAATTTCATCTTAGTGTGTCAGAAAGATGATGAGGAATTCCTGAGAGAGGTCTCGTTTCTCCAGTGCTGCAGGCAAACCTTCCACTGTTTTGGCATGGGGGAAGAAAATCTCAGGCACATACATTCCAACATAAAGTCCAATTTCATCTGTGCAAATTCCAGGCAGTACTGGTCTCACTCTGCCTCTGCTTAAGCATTCTGCAGTAAACAGCCCACATGAAAATTCTCATCTCTCAACCCATAAAGAACACGAAAGGTTATAGCCCCAATATACAGCTGCTCTGCCTCTCAGCCTGCAGATGTGTAGCTCTCCAGCCAATTCCCAGCATGGAAATCAGGAGCCAACTCACACCAAGTTACAAAAGTGCTGCAGGAAAGATGATCCTGAAAACTGGGGCTCAAGCCAAAGGAAACAGCTCCTTTATCCCATCCCTCTTTCTCTCAATTGATCCTCATAACTAAATTGCCTCCAACTGCTGCATTTATTTGCGCAGGAAGAGTGAGGATTCATCAATGTTTGTTACATTTTATGTGCTGTGATGCTGAGCTCTTCTGTCCTGTGGTCACAACTTTAGGCAGCAAAGTCTTTTCTTCTTTGCTTTGTTTGAGATCAGTTTATTTTCGGATGTTACATCCGTCTGAGGAATTACACAAACCCACACCATGGGCTGCCTCACAGCAACTTCGGTTCTCCCAGCCAGAGTGAAAACACCACATAAATGGGAGTGGTAGAAAAGCCTACAAATAAAGCATTGATCAAGAAGGAACAAGCCTAGAGCATATATTAGAAACAATCACTTTCTCATCATTTGCTAGACCACACTAATGTAAATCCTTAATAAAAAATAGCTTCAAATGTTGGCTGAAATTATGTTTATGGGTTTTTTCCTTCCATGGAAAGTCAGTTTTATTCCCATTATGTCTGATGTTCATTTTTTTTTTGCTTAAAACAGAACAAATAAATATTGTAACAGAGCCTAAAAGCAGAGTTAATTAAAAAGACCAAGATAATTGAAAATTCAATAGTAAACTGCTAGTGCAAGTTCTGAAGTTTAAATTGGAGTTTAAAATTCCTCCAAGTTTTGCTAATCTTTGATGCCCAAGAGAACAAAAGAAGTTTTTGTTTGGGGAAAATTTATGATTTTTGCATGACAATCTCCTTTATTTAGCCTGATTTCCTAAGGAAATAGGATACTTTGTCAAACTGTCTGTCATTCCTCCCTTAATTACTTTTGAACACATTTGCCAATTTCAAACACATTTGAAAGGGAGATAAGTCCCAGGAACAGTGAAGTCTTGCAAGTATCACTGAACTGCCAGGAGAAAGGAGTGAGCTGTGAGGGATCCATCCAGCGAGGAGCAGGGAGCCCTCAGCTGCGGCAGACTCTGTCTGGGAAGGAGAGCTGGCAAGACGGCGTGGGCAGGGATCCAAGGAAGCCACAGGCACACAGAGGACCAGGGTGAGTAGAGGGAGCTGCTGCTGCTCCGGTGGGAGAGGCAGCAGCTGCAAGCGGACATGAAACCTGACTGCTCTGGCCTTGCTGCTTGTGGAATTCACAGTTAATATTCCAGATGCCAAATTTCATCTTTTTTTTCTCTTTTAAAATAATTTTATGTCATAGATTCATGACACTGGAAGTTTTCATTGAGTCAAGGAAGAAGACTCATTTACTAAATGCTGTGCCATGTGGAGAAGGAGTATGACTGGTTGGGTTTTACTAATATTAGTAGTAGTAATAGTATTAATATTTTTGTATTTAGAAGTTTCCTGTCCATTTTCAACTAAGACATAATTATTTAAGAGAAAACAAAGCACATTTTTGAGCAAGCCTTTTCAAATATTTGCTTTTTTTGTTGGCCGAAATCACTTCTGCCTCATCACAAGGTAGTCTGCACTGGTAAATCTGTAAAATCCATGCAGAGCAGAGATTACAGGCAGACAGAGAAGGGATAGGGAAACAAAGTAGCCATGCTGTAGATTCTAAAAAACATACTTACTCATATAGAAAATGACAGGTATATTAGGGGAAAAAAAGGATTAATTTCTTCAGCTGTAAAGGACCTCACAGTCTATTACCATCAGCTTGTGGAAGCCAGTAGCCATCATGGCAGATGTCTTTTCTTTTCCAGTACTTCAAGAAATTAAACTGTCAGTCTTCATTTCAGCTGGTGGTTTCACCATGACATTATGCTGTGCTTAAGAGGGTTTGAATTCAAAATAATTCCCTTGGCTTCACTGTCTCCCTACATCGGATCGGTATCTCCTGATGAAATCCAGGATATTGCATCCGAGACATCAAGGCAAATGAGGGCTGGCAAGCATGAGGTCGTGTTGTATTTTTGGCAATGAAATACTCCTACTGGAAACCCTGGAGGACATCCAGAGCCTTAAGCTCCATTTTCTCATCTGGGCTGGGGAACAAGTACGTTAAGCAATTTAAGATAAGACCTTCTCCCCTCAGTCAAGGCATCTTCACAAGGGACACCCGCCCAACCCCGTGCAGCTCTACATAGTCTGGCAGAGTTACACTCATGATAAATCTCTCTTCTCTGCCTTCTGAGAAAGGCAACAGAAAATGGCTATTTAGAGAATCATTACAGTACAAACTTACTTCTCTTGGTCTTTCCATAAATTTTGCTGTACCAATTTAACACTGCAGCTGTGCAAACTGTTAGTGACTCTTTGTGTCCCCAGGGAGTGTAAATTTGAAGGGGAAGTTGAGGACAGCATGAGCTCTCCACATCTGGATATGGAACTCATAATTCAGGTGGCAGTGTGTACTGTGGGATCAAGGGATGTCTTTCCTCCCAACACTTTATGATTTAGTGGTGACTCAATAAAATGCTCACCAAGCCAAAGGCGGGATGTGGAAAAGTCTCCTGTGTTTAACTCTGAGGGAAACCTGTCAGTGACCCTCAGCACACTTAAAAAATTATTGCCCTCCAGCTGGAAAAAGAAATTCACATTTCAGAGCTTCCTCGAAAAACATTTGAATTGTTTAGCCCCTACTTCAGGACTAGTGGAGATCCATGGGATTTGCCAGCCCTTTTGCTTTTCTACCCTCCTAAAGAAACTTGTGCACCTTGCCCTGAGTTTTGTTGTGTCTCTCATTCCAAGTCACTCAGAGATGCTTTAAAGGTTGGTGTCAAACACTGAGGCCTCTGAGGATTAAGGGCTGTATAGGCAGAAAAATATTTCTTCCCAGAAATGGTCCCATACTCTGAAGCGTAAGGATTGATAACCCCTGTAAATTTTCTCTTTCCCAGTGCAGCTGCTGATGTTATTCATATTCATGTAAGTGCCTAATCCTTTCCTGAATTATTTGTCTTATATCAACTTGAGTTCACAAAATAACTTTACAGGTAAGTGCCATTTTCACCCCTAACCTTTCCAGAATGCTCTTGCCAGTGGCCTTTTAGCAAAGTACTGATTTAAGGCTGATGGTTTGCACTTTGAAAACCACAGGCTCACTTTTTATGGAAAAAAAAGAGACCAGACAGGTCTGATGGCTTACATTCCACTAACAACAAAACTCTTTGACCAGGGTCAAAAATGACCTGATTGCAGAGAAAAACATCCCAGAGCGACTAAGAAACTTTCTTCTAAAGACACTTCAAAAATGCAGTGGAGAAAGTAGTTGGGACCATTAACTCCTCCTGGACATGTCCCTCTCTGTCCTGCACACTCCTCATCCATCAGTTGAAGTAGATACAAATATGTTGCTTTTCCTTTAAGGGCTGTCATCAATTTTTCTGCACTTTTAGAGAAAGGAAAGAAGATATTTTAACTCTTTGAAATCACACTTATCTCTTCAGACCGTGGAAGAGAAGGGAGTCTATCCCACATCATGATCTATCCTGTTACCTGCCCAGTAGGATGTCATGATGTGGGATATACTCAGGCTCATCACTTCACTTCTTGCTTTCACACCCAACAACCTTTAAGCCTGTCCTTACAACTGTTTGTACAATCACTGCACAGCAGAACCTCTCATGTGCTGAGACACAGCAAGACATCTGCATTTTGTCATTTTGTCTGTTACGGAGATGTTTACCAGCACTGCATTTATTCCAGGGAAAAATAAAACAAATGTAAAGGCTTAACAGAAAGTAGGTTACCATGGAATGAGAGAGTCTGATCACCCAGCATTTCAGGCAGGTGTAGTGGCTGCTATCTTGAGGGCTCTTAAGGAGTGTATTGTAGGCAGTGATTCGCAGTGTCTCCAAATCTGGTCAGGCACTATTGTTGGACACAATTTCCAGGAGGTTTTTTTGAAAATGAGATATATACAATATACTTTTTCTTTAAACAAAAAAAGACTTTAATAATGTAATTTAGGATTGCTTAGGGTATTTCAGCAGAGATATAAAACCTGGCCTTAAGTAGTGCAAGATCAGGGAATGGACTCCTTTGAAAGCATTTGACATCTTGTAAAAATGGCTTTCTTTTGAAAGAATCTGCTTAACTTAGAAGATCTATTTTCCTTGTGTTTTAGACTGTGATCCATTATCTAGTGTCCTGGAGGATCATTTACACTGTAACAAAAATAAAATCACCAGTGATATGAGACTGGTAATCTCTTCAGTGTATACTCTTCTATTTTTAAAAATCACATACCCAGGTTCTGTTTCTCCTGAGCAGCGCAGCAATAAAACAAAATAAGTAGTGTCCTTGGTCAAAAATCACTGCCAGAAATCAGAAAGTCTGTCACTTCATGGTTTTTATTCCACCCTGCAAAGTTCTTCTTACTATTCCCTTGCAAGTCCTCTTCTTGGCTTTCCTTTTCTCCCAAGCCCTACAGCCTGCTGACCTGAAATATCTTCTCCATTCTCTCTGCAGAACATACACTTCAATTAATTTATTCTGCTTTACCTACAGCCAATGGTATGGATGGTGGTTTCAGGGTTTGAAGCTCCTTCAAGCTGTTTAACTGGCCTTTCCACTGATCTCAGCTCCCTGTAGCATCCAGGAGCCTGTGACTGACCAGCTCAAAGTCACAGCACTGGTGTCCTTCAGCATTGCAACATTGCCCAAAATTATATTCTGCGATGCAGGAGAGAAGAATGAAACCATTTCCCTGCTCACAAAAAACCCAGTAAGGACATTTCTGTTCTTTCCATTTTTCATCTTTTGTAAAATCCATGAGGGTATTTGCTAGCACTGATTGATTGATCAGCTTTTAGGACTGACATTTTTCTGTGTATCCAATTAAATTTGCACATGCACTGACTTCTAACACCTGCCCTCTTTGTCAGATTTTTTTCTCTTCGTTGTGGGTAGGTCAGAGAGAGTGAGATTAAGATTATACAGAAGAATTATCCAGAGAGAGAAGTGAAGTAGTGAAAAAAAACCTGTTTGTAGGAATATGACAGTTCTTTCCACAGATATTTACAGAAATTCAGAAAGTGATAAACTGGCAAGGAAAAACAACTTCTGTCTCTACTACTCATCACAGACAGAAATAACAAACATTTAGAGAATTTACACTAATGCAATCACCAATCTAGACATTGCTTTTACACTGCTCTTTGTGCTTGTTCTTGAAACCAGAGGAAAAAAATATTTCTGTGCTCCAATTAAATGTGAATTCATTTTCCTCATCAAGTGTCATAATGAAAGAGAGGAAAAGAAATGTAACCTTACTGTTCAATCAGTCAAAGCTGACAGTGAACAATAAAAGCCATTAATCTAAATTAGCAGCACAAGAAAATAATGACACAGCACTGTCCCAAGGACTGGATGGAATTGGTACCTATCACTGAGGGCCACCTCATGAACTCTGAGTCACTGTTAATTCACAAGGATCATGATTGCAATTTCCTATTGCACTAGATACTTTCCGCTTTTTGGAACACATTGACCAAGCACACATCACCAATAGGAACATGTTTTTAGAAGATGAGGATGTCATCTGAAAACATCAGATCTTTTCATGGGGCAAGTAGCCAGCTCTTGATAAAAAAAACCTGGTTATTTTTCCATTTCCCTCCCAAAACTCCCAGTGGTTTTCAGTGTGCTGTGTCTGTCCCCCGTGTCCTGTTTGGACAGCTTTCCAAGCTGTTCTTGCTCCCTTCCCAGAGGTCCTACATGGCAGATGGTGATATTCCTGCTGCTCTCTAGCCATGCACCTGGGCTTTTTTCCAGTATACAAAAGCAGTGTGGGAACAGACCACTGCTTTGGAAACTCTGATTCAGAGCATTCTCCAAGAGTTCCTGCAGGTGCAAGCACCTTGGAGATGCTCCAGAGGTATCCTAAGCAGTTTCTCACTGCAGGATTCTGTGTTTGATGGTCCCAGTCAGGCATGGACTGCCTCTCAACAAACTGGAAAATCCTCCATGCAATCCAAAAACTACAGGAGAGATCCAGCAGTACCTTCACATCTCACCCTTTCCTTCTTCTTCACAAGCAGCACAAACATCCCTCCCTCTTTAAAAAATCCTCCCTGTGCTCCTGTATGAATTGCTTGTAATGACCCACTCAGGCATGCATTACTCCTTGAAATGCAAACGTAGTTATCTAACAGTGCTCAGCCCGATGAAGCACAAAAAAATGCTTCCACAAATGTTTGTTTGTTTGTTCCTCCACAGGAAAATGAGTGGAAATGTCTTGCAATGTAGGTGTCTTGAGTATAAGGTTAAAGAACTGGTGTTTTTCAATTTGATGCCTGCCTGAAGCCTCTGATTCCAAAGGGTATTTGATTTGAAAAATCCAAAACTTCTCCAACAACCAAACTCGCAACAAAACCCCCACAATAAAAACAAACAAGAAAAACCCACAAACAAACAGAAAACTCAAAAACAAATATCAAAACAACAAGACAGAAAACATATGTTTTATACTGGATAGACAGGGACCTGAACATTTTCCTCATACTGAATACAAGCCCCAGTGTCTTATTCAAGTTACAGGGCTCATTCTCTAAGCCTTTGCAATTTGTTGATTAAGGATGGAGACTGGAGAGGCAACCTTCAGCTCTCCATAGTACAGAGTATTTTAGGCCCCAAACACCTGCTTCAGAGCACTAAAGCTTCCTATTACATGAGACTAAATTAATTGCTCAGGAAGATATTGTGTAACAAAATTCGTAGGACTCAGCACAATTTGTACGGTATGAGAAACCTTCTCCTTTTTTTGTAACCAATGAAACCTACTCAGTATCACCCCTGGAGTCTGGGAAATTATTTGCTGCATCCTGAGTGGATACCTCTCCCAATTTTTGAATGCACTGATGGATCACACTTGGCTGACTGCACTTAGAGGAGTGACTCTGATTTAATGGCAGCCTAGACTCTGGGTGCAGTTGTTAATGCTTCATTAAGCTGATGCAATGAAAATCATCTTGGGTTTCAAACTGACTCTGTTTACAAACCCTAGAGAGAAGTGTGTACTTACAGATGATGATTTATTTAATTTTAAAATATTTCTTCACCATAGGATGTATAAAACATGTTCTCAAAGTACCCCTTGTGTCCATGGGCTCCAGACGGAGCAGAGGATATCCACTTTAGGAAGCTGTCTATATACCTACAGTGTACAAATTTAGACAATGACTATTTCAAGTGTTTTGAGCCAAGGACCATCACAAAGGCCAGGATGAGATGTTAAGTTCCAGACCAGAGCTGGAATTTGGTACTATGAGAGACTGAGGTTAGTGGCTCAAACACTGCTGAGATCACTGGAGGACTTTGCCCACTATGGCAAACTGCTCATCTGCAACCACCAAAAACTCCCCCTGCCCTCTGTACATGCAGCTGTGAATTCCTGTGAGCACAGAAGGGTGCTCAGCTCCCTGTATGCAGTCAACTGAACGGCTCTCTTGGCTCCACTCCCTGCTGCGACCACATCCCCCTGACTGCAGAGGCACCCAGTGAACACTGAATGTGTCTTAATATGGAACTGAATCCTGTTCCAGGAGCATAATACTTTCAGAGATGTTACAATGGGCATTATGCCTGTAAGTGGGCGTCATTAATCCAACTGTTCTAACAGATGCTGTAAAAAATAGGGGCAAAACCTCTGCAGACTTCCGTAGAGAAATTCCACTGGTGCAGACTGTTTGGAACATCTGTGATTTCTGTAATTATTGCCTGTTTTTCCTGCTCAGATGTGCCCATGCCCAGATAAAGCATTTCCAAAATGATAAACAGAGGAATAAAAGTCTGAAAAGACACTTGCTGTTAATTATTTGCATTTGAGGCCGGGTATAATTAGTTTTACAATTGCTAAGGCATTGACAGCAAGCAATTGCTGTCTTCAGTCCATCCATAAACAAGCTTCTCAGTCAGTAATTAGAAGAGACCACACATGCCATGGATTACTGTAGCTGTATAATGATATGGGCTTTGCCTTTGCTTTTTGCTTTGTGCATTTGTTTGGGGTTTTTTCACTGCTTTTGATTTCCTCCTCATCCATTCTAGCCAGCACACCTGAGTGCAGAACACCCTTTATTGAAAATAGGAGGTTCACATTGATTGTAGCATTTAAAAGAGACCATTTGAGGAGACAGCCTAGGAAATTATAGAGATTGTTAAATTAGAATGCAGCCCATTCCCAACAGAAAGGAAAAAGTCAACACAGCACCAATTCTAGCAAGGTGACATTCTCCCAAACTTCATTAGCTGCAAAGGCGTGGGTTTAAGTAAGAATCTGATGGACTTCTTTCTTAGGTTGCAGTGTGACATACATTTGTCTTGGAGAGGAATATACAAACACTGATTTCCTATTCAAGGGAAAGAGTCTGGTCTTCTGGAAAAAGTGCTAGCAGTAGCAGTTTGGTTTCAGAACTCTCCCAATGGTAAGGAGGTGCTGGCAGAAGTGAAAATGATGTTAAGATGAACTCAAAGTGAATGACTGATAGTCAAAACACAGAGAATGCCATTACTAGTATTGTCAAAATACAAAGCAAGTCTGTAACTTTGCAGAAGGTAAAGGGTTCTCACTTGTATTTATTTCTTTTCCTCCTGAAGAGCTCATAAAAGATGACAAAAATGCTAAATTTTCCTGATTTTGCTATTCTCTGTGGATCACTGCCACAATCTTAGGGGCCCCTTCTCCTGCTGATTGCTGGAGAGCTAATGGCACAGTGTTGCCACCCTCACACAGACACACACACAAATACTTCCCCCATCATATACAGACATTATGTCATGTCATCTTTATAATACCTACATAATAAAGGAGAAGTGCCCTAGAAATATTCAGTTATAAGCATGTCATTTTTATAGATCTGAAAGCTTTATCGTTTTCAAACTTTCACCTCTGTTCACGGAGATACATTTTTTTTAATAAGTTTGGAAAAATGAATCACAAACCCCTGAGAAATATAGCTATTTATTAATGTCTCATGGCCTGCTGTCAAAAGACTGGTGTAGAAACAAGTTAATAGCCTATACATTCTGTTCTGGCAGATTACAGGTTTTTCTTACAAGTGGATTAACACAAAGGCACAATTATCCTTTCAATTGCATTTTTACATATAGCATAGAATAACGTAGAGTTCATCCATGGAATTGCATATTTTTTGTGATGTGTTTAGTGAACCTGGAGATTACAAAGGAACTTGCTGAGGCAGAAGGACATGGGTTAAAAAAAAATAAAAGGGAAGCAAATTTGCCAAAACCACACAAATTGAAAAAGCTAGGAATGGATTTCATGTTTCTCAGTTTTTCATTTAGTGTATTACCAAGTGCAACATCCTGTTTCTCCTCTTTAAGCATCTTTTTGACCACTCCTATGGAAGTTCACTAATAAAACAGTCTGGTTTATAGATGCATGTACTGGTGCTCCAACCTTTTGTCTTCCGTGCATGGGTCAACTAATTGCACAAAGGGCACAGACTCTAAATTCTGCCCAGAATGAGATGAGAGCTTGTGGGTTTTTTTCAATATTCAGGAACATGCTCATGCATTCTGCATAGAAATCCCCCAAGTTCACAGATCATTTCTACATTGTGTAGGAAAACTACCCTTTTTACACCCTGTTGGCATATTTCTGTGAGGAGAAATGTGTCCCCAGCTTCATGCAAGGATGAATGAGAATATTAGCTCCCTAATGACCCTGTCTTGCACTGAGGTGACAAGGCATGTCAATGCTCTGTAATATATGATAAAATACTCTCCTTATAATAAATAGTAGATGGTGACTTCTGTCTTGTGGGCACCATGCTCTGTGAGCTACCTCAGCATGGGGAAGAATTAACCCTGTCCTATAATAACAGCATATAACTGATGCAAGCCAGGACAGGTCTAGGAGAGAAAGCTGGTTGCAGCATATTCCTGCCAGGACAGATGACAGGTGTAACAGCTTAACAGGACTGAGCTGGTGGGAGTGAAAAACCTGCAGTTCTGCTCTGAGTTGCAAGTGGAAGATATCCCTTACTTCCCTGGAGCCCCCCTGGAGATGCAGCCACCCCTCATGATGGACTCAGAGTTCCCAGGGACATGGTGGCTCTCCACTGGATTGAGACAGGGTGTACAGCCACTCTGCTCCCCTGATGAATCACCTGTTTAAAGATGCATGACTAGAGACCAAAAATACTTGACATAACCTCCAGGCTAGAGCTAAGCAGGTAAAAGATGTTGCATGAGGGACATTCTTTTCTCTATGACAAAAAGTGGGTTTTTTCCCCCAAGCTTTTTTCCCCTCATTATTCTGGAAAGTGAAGAGAAGGGGTCAAAAAGTAATAACAAGAAACAGTATCTTCATCTACCTAATCAAATTCACTACACTAAAAAATCTGTCACATTTACTATGGAGTTGGTTGCTGTGCCATTCATTTTCATGTCTTTTCAGAGAGTCACAGAATATTCTGAGTTGGAAGAGACCCACAAGGATCATTGAGTCCAATTCTTAAGTAAATGGCCCATCCAGGGATTGAACCCACAGCACTGGTGCTATTAGCACCATGCTTTAACCAGCTGAGTTAATGTCAGGGTCAGGTTTTATCACCCTCCAGCTTCATGCTCAGTACTTTTAACATATCCAGTATTTCTTCTGATGCTGAGTTTGTCATATGCACCTACAAGTTTCATTTATTCCTTGGTTCCACTCTTTGCTCACTGTCTGCCAAGTTGGAAGTGGAAGAAACACAGCCATCTTCCCTTCACTTTTCTCTGCTTTTACTTTTCCTTGGATTCCTGCCTCACGTGTGAGTAAGTTAATACCTTTAATGGGTGGTCTTCTTATTTTGTTTTGCCTTTGTACATCAAATCTCATAACATTTTTGTTTTCATTGCTAATGTCCCATGTTGGGACTCTTGGCAATATGTCCTTACCCCGACTATAAAGAGTATCTATTCAGATACTTCAACACAGTCAGATCCCAGTTTCACCAGGACAAGGGATGTTTGCTTTGAGAATCCCAGCATAGGAATTAACTGCAATCAGTCCATAGCCCTTTCTACAAAATGGGAATTATTTTTCCCTTTGACCAACAAAAAGCAAGACACATGGTGCAAAGGTAACTGATAGAGTAAGCCAGATCATCACAGAATAAAGGTTCACAGTTATCCCAGTGCTCAAATGACCAAAACATCTGCATTGAAAAATAATTCAGAATGTAGCGCTTATCATCTTTCACCCACATCTAAAGGCTAAGAGAATGTTCCTCACTGATTTTGGATCAAGTGGCTAGAAATTCAGTCAACTTTTGAATCATGCAAGGAACTAGAAGTGCTTGTAGCATGCAGTGCTTCATGGGAGGTGTATTTTGGTACAGAAGTCATCCCTGAGGAAGTACTGGGATGTAAAACACTTTTAATCAGGAACCAGTGAGCCCTGTGGCTGGAGAAAACACAACTGGAATGGGTGAAAACAAATCCTCCCACATTCATCTGTCTAAACTAAGTACATGTACTCTCAAACGCTGAAAAGTGTTGTCTTAGTCACAATAGCCTAAACACAGGATGTCACAATTCCCAAGTGACCATCTTCAGATAGAGCCTTAAAGATCTTATAGAGAGCTATGACCTATAGAGGTCACAAGAAAGGTGGTCCAGCCCAGATTAAACATTTTTTAGTTTGTTCTTTTTTAAAAATTTCTGGGAAATCTCTTTTTTGGGGGAAGAAGTAAGGAACAATGCTGTTATTTAAACAGTTGTTTAAGCAGATGGTTTTCCACTTTGGACTTCTTTCTGCCAAAAGAAGGGCTCAAATAGCATGTGAAAGAAAAAAAATCCTAGGTCAATATATCTCTGATTTTGTCTTTCCTGCAGTCTATAGCCAACTTTTCCTGCTCACATTCAGATCTCCTTTTGTGAGTACAGATTAATCTCATAAATTGAAAGGCAGCTCACAGCACATATTGCCCACAAGACAGAAGCCCACCATATACTATTTATTGAAAGACAGAAAGAATTATTTTTAATTTGTGGAACTCAGCTAGGGAGAAGCAGATATAGCTCAGTTAGCAGAGACCCATGTCTGCATATTAAAAATACATTAAGATCAATAAATGGAAAACTGAAACATCTATTAAAACATATCTACCTAATATAAAGACATTCATAGCTGTATAATTGAAATATATTTTCTGTCCATAAGTCTGTGAGATAAAGAATTTCAATGAAAATATGAAGCACAGAATGATCCTGTTCACTGTTAGTTATCCAGCAAATAGGATTATTATTTTCTTTTAAAGTGATTTTTGTCTGAGTGCACACTAGTACATGACTTCAGATTTGCATCTGGAGAATGCAAATCTCTATCAATCCACTGTCTGGGAAATAGATGGAAAAAGGGTGAACGGGTTATACCAATGCTTTACCTCTTGTTTGGAAGGACTTGCTCTTTAGGGCTACCAGAAAAGTGTTTTGTTTTATACTCTTCCTATCCTTGTCCTTGTTTTCCCATCTTTGCCTCCATGAGCCTTCCCGTGTTTTACCCTTTGAGGTATTAAAGTTCTTAGCATTTTCTTCCTTTCCAGAAACTGGAGTACAGTATCATTTTAAGCATATCATGAAGCAGATCTGTGATCAGTGCTGGCATAATCAGGAAAATAGAAGCACAAGGTTTCCTGAGCTAAAAATAGAATTGTAAAAGATTAATCAGGTTTTTTTTTACTATTTATGGTGCATAGAGACTAAGTATGAAGGACAATATTTAGTAAACTAACATTTTGGAGTATTTTAAATATGAATCAAAATGTAATGCAGGCTTTGAGAGTGTCTTGCATCCTTGGAACTGGGCTCACACTGAGACACATTTCTTATGTACAAGCTTTAGACTTCATCTCTGGTTCTAAGATTTGTGGTAGGGTCCTGCTCTAAGCCTTCTCAAGGTTTAGTCTGAACTATAGAATAACTTCCAAAAAGTCAAGTTTAATATCAGAAAGACACAGTTTTCTCTACTTTTTGCTAGTACCACTTATCTTCAGGGATGGCTCTCTATTTCTGAGGAAAATAGCGGGATACCCTATGAAAAAAAAAAAGGACCAAGAGAAGGGTACACAGCTTTGGGGAATTCTGATATGACAAACTCCTTAATTTCCTTTTCTTTGCAGTCCAGAAGGGTGGAAAATGCAGTACAGCTTACCAGTAGCTGTCAGTTTTTCACTGTATCACTCCAGAAAACAGGAGGATTAAGGCTAAGAGGGCTACATATAGATCTACACCCAAAACATCACCAGAGGCACCAGGACGCAAGGGGCAAGACTCAGGAGGACTGTACATTGCACAAAACATTTAGCAACAAGAGGTGAATGATTAAAGGGAATTCTTCCTGGCTTGCTCTAACTGTCTTGGTACCCTGGGGAAGCTCTGCAAAGCTGCTCCCTGGAATTTGGAGAAATCCACCTTAGAGGAAAGTCCCCTTCCAAACAATACTGCTGCCACAGAGCCTCCATAAGATGCCTGCTGAGAGGGGAAATCATAATTGTGCTGTTGACTTTGCTGGCCAAAGTGAAAGAAAAAAAAACAAGAAAAAAGAAATCAATTTGGCTTTGGGAAGATTTTGATGAGTCAGAGGTGTGCTTGCTGCAGAGACACTGGGATTGAGTTGAGAATACCCTGTCCTTGAAAAGTAATTGGCTAAAGCTCAGACTTTTAAAATATTTTGGCACTGCTGCACTTCATATTGCAACATCCTACTCCCTGAGGAGCTTCAGCCCTCAGCGAGAATGATGTAAACCACGTGCATTTTAAGTGCATGGGAGAGAGCTGCTGAGTTACCATGCAGCAAAATCAGGCCATGCCCACAGAACAGATCTGCTGCACAGGGAGCTTGACACAAGCTGAGCACCTAATCTGATGGTTACAGGCTTGTTGGTACCTAAATCCTCACTTTTCTCCAGAAAGGGGATGAGAAAATATTCAAGACCACACCTAAATGTCACCAGTGTCTGATGGGTATTGAGTTGCACCAATTCTCAGCTGCAGTCAAACCCACTCCTAACGCTGGGGTCTCCTGAGCAAGGTTACCTACCAAATAGCCACACTCAAGTGTCTTCAACATGCTCTGAATGGGAGAGAAAAATCATTCACACACTCAAAGACAAGCAAGGTTTTCTTGCAGTTTAATGTTATTTTAGCTTGGGATAGAAGAGCTGGCATTAGCCCACGATGCAGTCAGCTGTGGTGAGAACTCAGCTTATGCTTGGAAAATGATGTTAATGCAGCAAACCCTGCACTTGCAATTAAAGCTCATCAGCAGCAAGTTAATGCTGTAGCCTCAGTCAGTTAGCTGCACAACTAAAACCACTGTAACTTCACCTGGAGCACAAGCCAGCAGAGCTCAGCAAGCTCAAGAGAGCAGGGTTAAAGGACACCAGTATCTGTGAATAGTGCTCAGCACTTTCTTAACAACGCTCATGCAGGACATCTCAGTCCCAGGTAAAATCCCAAGTCCCTGCTCACCAGTGTCCCTTTGTTTTTGGAGGGTGCCACCAATACTCAGAAATCCCTAAAATTCAGACAACTGTCACAGCATTAATATGGATTATAACAACACTATTTTTTACTTCCTTTTTTTTCAGAGAAAAATAACATTTTAGTCTACCACATAATTTTGCTCTTTTTTTATTTTCTCCTCCGAGGGATAAACAAGCAGACAGAAACTGAAAGGTCTGTCAATTTACATCGTGGGAATCATAAAAACTGAGCATGTTTTCAGGATTTGTGATCGTAAACTGTGTTTGGAAAAGGGCATATATTTGCTTCTTTTTTTTTTTTTTTTTTTAAATTAATTTTCCTCTCACTGATAATGAATGCTAATGTGCAGGGTTTGGGAAGTTTTTATTAATTTGGAATTTTAACATTCTGCTGCAACAGAATTTTTACCACTTTATAAGCTGCAACTACATCATTGCTTCCATTTATGTCCACGGTCATGACTCTACTCCTTGATAAATAGGGACATGTAGAAGTCCTATTAGTGAATTTAGATTTATGAGCAGGTTTGAGTGACAGATGCTTGCATGTCATGAATACAAGAGCAGTGAGTTTCTAAATACGACACACTGCATGAGGCATATGGATTTATACTGCATAAGAACTGTACAGCCACCAGAGACCTCCCAAAGTAAAGGAATACGTAATGTAAAGTTAGAGATGGAAGTCTGTCTCACAGAAGCACACAACCTGAAAGAACCTCAGCCACATCAGTTCTTTGATTCAGCAGGTAATCACAGTAACAATATCAGAATCCATCTTTAAGCTATTTAGGCTTTTCCCTAGAACACTGCAGAAAGCTGGCTGTAGAAAATTTTATATCCATTTCTTTTTGTGGGAATATTTACTTTTAACTGAAATAGCCTGTCTTCCTCCATGTTTACCAACTGAGATGTAAACTGACAGCAGTGCTGTACGCCAGACATGTTCATGAAGGCTAAACCTTGATTTCTGATACACTGCTTTCATGTCCCAATAAAAGACAGACTGCCTCAAAAAGCAAGAGATGCAGCTCATGGAAAAAGGATGCTAAAAGAAACAGGTTAGGACAGGGTGGGAGATGAATAATTACTGGGAGGATAATAAGAGGGGCAGGTTTCAAAGAAACCTGCAGCCAAAAGAAGGGCAGAGAAACATCCTCATGTCTCTCCCATGTTTCTGCTGGGGATGTATTTGGCCAACTCCACCTGTCAGTTCTCAGTTTAATCTACAAAGGTCTCCACTGGCAAGGTGGAGTGGATGAACTTTTTCCTAGCAGGCAAACATCTTGGACTGACAGCTTTGGGGAATAAACCAGATTCTTAAGATGTGTTGTTTTGTTTCCAGCTGTAGCTCAGTTAAATGCTCATTGTGGAAAAACAGGGTAGGAAAAGGTATCTGAGAGTTTTTCCCTGGTTGCCCTCCCAGTGCTGAGATATTTCTGCCTCTGTGTTTACCACCTTTCTTTTAAATAAGCTAGTAAGGCCTCCCCTGTTCTCATCTTGGGAGATCATTCCAGAAATAAATGGAAGTCACTGCTACAAGGTTTTACTTTATATTCTGGCTCTATTTCTCTTGGCTCAATTTCATCCCCTGAAGTCAGTGTGGAGAAAAAGATTCATGGATTTTTTTAAGGGCAGAAAGGACCCCAGTGATTGTCTAGCATGACATGTCTAACATAAGGCAGAGGTTTTCACACTGTTCATTTTGATTCCATATCCAAGAACCATAATGATTTTTTCTTGTCCTTTATTTTTTTTTTTCAGTCTTTTTAGAAGAGATAAATCCAATGTTGAATTTAAAACTTCCAATGATGGGAATCTATTGCAACCTCTAGCAAGTTGTTCCAGAGGTTAGTTTGCTCACTATTCAAATTCACATTTCATTTTTAGTTGGAATTTATTTTGTTTGAACTACCAGTCATTGTTTCACCTTAGTTTGTTCCACTGCGGAGTCTGATCAAATGTATTCCTTCTACCCTTTCCCTTCCCTCTATGGATATATTTAGACTGCAATCAGGTCATTCTCTGAGCCTTCTTTGATAACTAAAGAGAGTTGCTTGAGTATTTCACAACAAGGCATGTTTCCCAAGCCTGTAAGCATTCATGTGGTTCTTCTCTGAATCCCTTCCAATGCATCAATATCCATCTGAAGTGTAGACACCAGAACCAAATAGTATTCCAGCAGCAATCTCACCAGTGCCAAATGCAGAGTTAATTTAACCTCACCACCCCTGCTGAGTTCTCTCACATTTAAATGCTCAAAGGTTACTCCAGCTTTTTGAGCCATGCTCAGTAAGCATGAAGACTATGGCCCCCATGGCTTCTTTTCTGACACTGCCTTCAGAAGTCATCCATGCTATGTGCATAACCTATATTTTTGTTTTTCAGACATATAAACTTCGATTTGGCTCAGCTGAAACACATGCTATTTGCTTGATATCTTCAAACAGCCAGATCACTCAGCAATCTGTTCCCTTCCATGCTCCCCCAAGCTCAAGTTATTTATAGACTTAATCCATAATTACATTCTGGTTTTTATTTCCAATTTGTGGATATATTTGTTGAATAGTGTATTTCTGAGCAGATTCTTGTGGGACACACAGACATTTGAAAAAATTTTTCTTTTTGTAATTAGATTTTGAGAACCATTGTTTAACAGGGTCTCAATGCACTCAGTGTGTGCCCCAATAATTTTATATCACTCTAGCTTACAAATACACCCTGTGAGTATCATTCCAAATGTCTGAAAGTCTATTATACCAACAATATTGCTCTGATAGATACAAAATTTCATTTTAAATATAGTATAGATTCAGTTAAACAATACCCTTTTCATAAAAATGTGTTGATTAGCATTTGTTATTACCCCCTCATTAACTCTTATTTCTAGAGTTATATGTCAGACATGCCATTACTTTGCCAGGAACTGATGGTGGGCTGAAAAGCTCATAATTACCTAAATCAGCCTGTTGTCTCTTTTAAAGTACTGGTACTGTTGTGATTTTATTCAAGTTGTCTGGGATACTCTCTGCCTTCCTAGAATCAATCAATATTGATTGTCGTTGATCACTACTTTTCTTTCTCTTAGCTGTAAGCTCTCTGTGTCTGCTGATTTTAAAGGTTTTCTTTGACACGATCCCAGATTGAAGTTGCAATGATTTCTTCATCCTGATCATCCTCTGTCATGGTTTAACCCCAGCCAAAACACAGCCCAATACCAGCCACTGTGAAGAAAATTAATTCAGCCCTAACCAAAACCAGCATACATCTGATGTTAATATTCATTGACTCTGAAAACTGGGACAGAAAACTTTGCTTTAGTAATATGGAGAAATATTTATTTTGGTAATTTTGAGAATTCCCAGAAATTTAAATATGTTATTGTGCTTCTCGTGGTTTTGACTTGTGTCTCTTTGTTTCCATTTAACTTGTATATAGATTTGTACATATATAAATTCAAATTTGGCTACTTTCTTCTTCATTCAGAGTACAGTTGGGTGGCTTTTTAAGCAGTGTCACATTTTCCTCAAAGTATATGGTTGTGACATTTTGGCATTTAGTGAAATGTTCGTAAACAAGTCCCAATTATTTTTTACATTTTCCCATTTATAATGTTTTATCCTTGCAAATTTAGCTCATAATTGTTTCTGTCTCTGAGAATCTGACCTTTTTAAAGCATGGGGTATAAATATAAATTATTTTGAATTTATTCTGTTTGCATTGAAGACAAGATCATGCACACCTCACTCATGGTTTCCATACTCAGTCAAGTAGAAGACTTTCCTATCTCATCCAGGAAAAATTCCTAAAAGCTATTGAATTGGATTTATATTTTTGCAGGTAAACTTCCTGTTTAGGTTGTTTAGGACTTCTCTGAAGGGTTAGTAGAAGTACTCAACTCAAGTCTACCCACTGGAAAACAGCAACATCTCTTTTAAAAAAAAGGCAAGAGCAGTAATGGGACCATGAAGACACAAAAACACTCAAGAAAAGCAGTGTGAGGAAAATTTCAAGCCGCTTGGACTTGAGCAATAATGGGACTGCCACAGAAGGCAGCCCAGAATCAATAGCAAATTTCCTTTTTAATTCCTAGCACTCTCTGCCCTGAAATGTGTCTTTTGATGTTTGTTTCAGTATTCTCTGTGGATTTGGCCTATTCTTAGGTTGTTAACTTCAAATTGGTATTTAATCCATTTTAAAATCCATTTCTACCCATGTTAACTTACCCATCAACTATTCAGTTTTGAATGAATCTCGCAAATAAAATGAGCTAGAAAGAAATAAGGAATAGTAATTGGTACATTTTTCCAGTCCCTTCTGCTTTTTATTATCATCTCAAAAGAAAAACTTTTATCTCTACACTTTTCCACCTGAGATCTTTTTTGTATTTGAGGATCTATGATTTTCCTAAAGACCAAAAAATAGCAAGAGGTACTAAATAATAGTGAATGGCACAAAGTCTTTCTTCTTACACACATCAACAATAGGAGAGTGTACACATGTGGGGCTGTGACAAAGTGCGTATCCAAAATGAGGGCATACATCTCAGTATATTATATTCTTTATTCACTAGTATGCCTTATTTAAGAGAAAAAGTTCAATTTACATGCACACAAACAGAAATGTGTGTGCACAAATCTGTGATATCACCATCTTATCCAGATGAAAAAGAAACCAAACTAACAGCCTCAAGGCCTAGAAGCACAATACTCAGTAGCTAAAGCCAGACACCAATTCAGTATTGTAAAAACAGGTAATACCAGAATAAATCTCATACACATTGTCAGTGGGTTACGTAAATGTGTGAAAGATAATGTATTTCTGTATGAATTCAGATTTCCTCATACAAAGGCTTGAAGATTAGTTAGGAAATACTAGAATTCTGTCCTAGAGATTTGCAGGAATTTTTTTTTTTTCTAAGTATCAGTATACAAGGAGTTTAGGCTGGTGTCCTAATAAGGTTGGGATGACTACAGTGAATTGATACCTTTTGAGCTGCATAAAAAATGAGGAGTGAGCTGGAGGTAGTACTTACCCTCACTAAAAATTGGGAATTATACAATGTTTTTATTCCCTGAAGTTGGAGAGGATACAGATTTTTTGCTGTAAGGCTGGTTGAAAAAAAAACCTTTGCATTTCTGCTGCACTTTGTTGAATGAAATGCAGCTGTAATTAGGTCAGATAAAGTAAAATGTGAGAGAGGACCAGACTGTCTACATTGTTCAAGTCAATCTGTTTCCCTAGGCTATGCCTGTATTTGTGCTTCACACTTTTGGAGTTCACTCTTAACAGTTGTGGCAACCAGCCAGCCATCCAGTGCCAGGCACCGTTTTGCAAACATGAGTTTCTTTATATTAAAAGTGCTCCTGAGACCCCCAAACTTGTTTATAAGAGGGAAACACTGACCCCTCCTAATTCATATGGGCTCTTTCAGCAAATTATGTAACTTCTGAGATGCTGAATCTTAATGTGATCTCTGTGATGTGCAGTGATCTCTTCTTTCCATTTTGGTTGCCTTATTTCTTCCAGGCTAAGGTCCTTTTATTAATGTAGGACCAGTGTTTCTCCTTAGGACAGTGAGCAGAGTTATAGTGGCCCATATGGAAAATTATTGTTTTTATATAAAAATTGGGGATAGAAGGTGTGTCTTTGAATTGTAAGTGTAAAAAATGGCTTGATGGTTTTCATATCCTGGACTGAGTTTTCACATTTGTTTTAAAGTACTTGTTCCAGGGTGTTTTCTTGTGTCTATCAGTAAAGTTACTTGTGCCATGAGGACTTCAATGAGTCTCGATTGCAAGACTAAAATCCTAATCTGAATTCCTGCTATACTACAGAGTTCAAAGACCTCTCATGTAGAACTAGAGGTTTTGATACATCACACTATGAAGTCGCAAAACTAGAGAGTCACTGGATTGTGGATTCAAGGTTTTGTGTGGTTTCTGCATCACAAGGTCTAGTGTCTCTCTAGGTGCTCTTCAGTCAGACAGCTCCTAAACTTCATAATCTTAAATGGGCAAAGTCACCTAAAAGGCTATTGCCATTGCCACTTTACAGAATTAAGGTTCTAAAGATTTTAAATGAGTTGCTGAGCATCAACAAGTCATCTGTGTCAGGATTTGATCACTGCTGTGTTAGCCTTAGTTGCAAAAGTTTTTATAAAAGCCTCTTTAATGGCCATCCTGGAAACAAACTTATGGAGTGGTGATTCACCATAAAATTGTTCATTAAAATAGGCGACCAAAGGCTCAATCAGCCTGTAACTGCAAAGCTGTGTCAGGTGGCCCAAGCCCCTGCTCAGGTGGTCCTTCACTGCTGATGCTCATTCCTTCTCCTGTGTTGTTTGCTTGCTCTCATTCACATTTCACTGAAACAAATCACCATCTGCTTTACTGCAGCTATCCTTCTGCAAGGGCTTGAGTTTTTAAATGAGAATTCAGACTTTCAAATTATAGCTAGAGGCACAGGGAAAGAGGAGAAAGTATCCCTGTCCGTATAGCTGTTGAAGAGGTGGCCCTGGGGTTGATCATCTCTTCACAATCTCTAACAATAGACATTCCACTCTATTGTGCCACATGCAGCCCACGAGTGTAAGGCAGGAAGCAGGTAAGGCAGGGAGGTCAGAGGAAGGAAGGCACTTCCACTGAATGATAAGAGGACACTGGAGCAGCAGAACAAGACTCCACAATAATAATAATTTTAAAAAAGAGTAAGCTAAAAGACAGGCAGGCAGGCTCAAGGATTGTTTACTGTCCAGGAAAATAGAAGATTTTTTTATGCAGCAGAGCAGAGCAGGCTGACTAAATTATAACCTTAGCCCCCAGCAGCAATCAACGAACTAAAGAGGAAAAAAGGAACTCAGGGGGAAAGGAAGGAATGTAAAAGAAATAGAAATTCATAAAGAGCCTTCATCAACATGGGAGAGAAAGCACAGAACTTGGGAAGTGAAATAAGAAGACAGAAACAAGTTAGAGGAAAATGAGAAATAGATCAAAAAATGATGAGCCCTGGATACATTCAAATGAAGGGTATTTTTGTAAAAATTCTCAGAAATATTCTCAATGTGCACAGTAGGAAGTTGTGCTGGTCATATGAACCGGAGTCACAAAAGAAAAATTACTACTGAAAATTTTTATTTTATATATAGTGTTTATTCAAGCATCATCTTCACAACAATCAGCTCTCTGGAAATTCAGCAAGTCTTCCATACCCACTCTAAGATTTGTCTAGACCAATATGTTTCAGTAAATAAAACAGAAAAAATTTGAAAATGGAGAAAATATTCAGCAGAAATAAAAACCCTAGACACCTGCAAAATTCACGTAAAACTCATTTCTCAGCCAGCTAGTTAAAAAGAGTCCTGGAGTTTAACATCAGCTTAAACTGATCCTTTACCAAATGACTCTGTATGCACACACTGTGAATGTTACCTCAAGAAAAGCTTTCAAGGAAAAGGTTCCCAAGTTCCTACTCATCTCCACATTATAAATGGTTCAGTAATAGTAAAAATAAGGAGCAATTATCTAAAATGTTTCTGAAAGGATGTGGTGAGCTTACTGAAATACATACTCTTACTGACACAATAAATCATTGATTGTATTGGTCTTTTGGCCTTAAAATCCTCGAGAGGTATCTTGACAGCTCCATGCATGAGATGAACTGAATCCCCATTCAGGATGGAGGCTGTATCTGACAGATACTTGCTTCTATCAGGAAGTTGGTTAGTTTTTTAAACCATTTTTATGGATCACTGTCTCTTCTATGATAGCTAGATTCAGATCATAATAAAGTTCTACTAATTAAACTATCTGGCTATCACAAAGCTTTAGCTTTGTAGCCCTACTGTTGCCATGGAAAAGAAATTTCAAATACGGCAAAGCATATGTTCTTTAACCAACTTTATGCTCTCTTCCTCTGTTTTGTTTTTTTTTTTTTTTAAAAGGAAAGCAACAAGTTTTTCTAAAGAAGTCCCACTGTGTCCATCATGAGAAGCTGTGAAATGACATCTTTCCATTTCCAGGAAAAACATTTTTGGACTCTCCTCTGTAGCTCTGCTTCTGCACACCCAGAGATGGCACCAGAAAATGTCAAATACTGCAAACAGATCTCTGTACAAAGGGCATGTGCCCTGAGGCAGACTAACACCTGGTGTAGCAACAAGGTGAACTCTCTTCTGGGATCTCCACCAGTCCTCTGGGACAATTAGTGACCCCGGAAGAATCCACACCATTTTTTACATAAGACTCCACAGGTGAAAGGTGTGAATAGGATGAAGGGACACAATGTAATTTTATTTATTTTTCACACCATAAAAAGTGACCCTGTGCAGATTCCTTCTGGATGCATGCACAAGACTGATAAAGCATCAATTATAAAGACACAAAATTGACTAAGAACCAGCTCAAATGAATTCCCTCACACCTGAAAAATCAAATTCAACCTTCTCCAACTCCTGGCCTCCAGCAAAAGTCTGAATGAGTAGATAAGGTTTACAATATGTCAAGGAGCTTAAAAAATAACTTTGTCAGATCAATAGAATGAGAAAGAAAATCCCAGGACTGAAGTCACCTACTTGGAAGGATTAGTGTACACAGTGGAACCATGACAGAGAGTACTGGGGAGGATATTGAGCTCTTTCACTGCACCTCACGGGACCTGTAGCTGAAAAGCCTCAGATACCTTGTAAATGAAGCTTCTTGAGAATAATGCATTCTATAGGATGCACCACCAGTGCTTTTGGGAAAAGAAAATTATATATTTGGAGCTTATGAGAGTAGAAACAATTTCTGGAGATCCAGTAAGTGGTAGAAATGTGCCCCAGAGGAAAAGGGCTGGAGGATCCACACTCAGGGCAAAAGTTTCCTGGTTTAACTATGTAGGATTTTGAACTTTAAATGTTTGGGAAAAAAAAAAAAAAGATTTTATTTTCTCAACTTAACAGACACATTTTCTGACATGAATGTAGTATTTAACTGAAAACTAAGGATTTAGTTAAAAAATGACCTTTCTCTTCCGCTTTTACAGGAATCTTTCGATCAGCTATATGGGTGCTCTGGAGCAGTTGAAATACAAATAAAAAGGTCAAGCACTTATGCTTCAGCTCCAGATCCCAGCAGGACTGATACAAAAAAAAACCCAGGAAATATCTCCACTGGTGGGAAAGTCAATAGTAAAGATGCAGACTTCAAAAGAAATCAATAGTATGACAACACCGCTGCAGAACGGACCTGCCTGTTAGAAGTGATATCTCTTTGCCTGCTGACATACACGGTATTTCTAATCTAATGATTTCAGCTACCAGGACTCATGTCCCTCAAAATCATGACATGAGTTTAAAAGGAGAAAAGCTAAAGAAAAATATGTTTTGCACTTTGGCATTTCAGGGGGTTTTTGGGTATTGGTATTTTTTGTTTTGCTTCAGTTCTTTAAAAAAATAATGTACCTTGTAGCTTTTTGCTCACAGCTCACAAGTTCACTTTTTTATGTGACTATGAGGGGTCAAAACCAACTTTTCTTTTTAATGAAAGTTCATGTTAGTCATGACAATATCTCAGAGATGACTGTTAAGAAAAATAACAAAATCAGTGAAGTGAAATATATTAAGTTTGCAATACTGAATATCTATTACTCCATTCCTTCCTCTTTTACTGTTGTCCATTAGAGTACAAATTCAGGACATTCAATCAAAAAGGCACATATGAAACAGTAGTGTTCAACCTTGGAAATTGTTTTCATTTGACTGTTATTATAGCTTATAAGGCTATTTAACCTATTATTTTTTCTGCTGCAGTTTGCCCTTTTTTGAAGGAGAAGTAAATGACTCTCCTAAGCACAGCAGTCACCTACAAAATGATCACTCTAGAGCAGATCAGTTTGCAGTAAAATATGTTTATTCTTGAGGATGCTGTGGGATTGGGGGCCAGTGCTTTTCACCAGTTGCTGCTAAGAGCTGTTGGGTTTACTCCCCTCAAGCCATGAGCAAGAAGAATATTTCTGTGATGGTCTGAGGTATTGCTGGGCAAGAACAACAGAGGAGGATCAGGTCAGTGTGCCTGAACTTTCTTCATTTCCTGTGGTTAAATTCACTATCTAGTACCTATAGCCAAATCCTGGCCTTCAGAAAATATTGGAAATTATACAGACCATTTCTGGTTCCTGGAACTGACACCTAATACCAAATGAAGGGTATTTCTCCAAATGTTGACACCCAGAGAGGGAGAGGGATCTGCAATGTGGCTGTGAGAGGCACTTAAGACAAACATCACTAACAAGTCCTGCAGGGATCACAGGGTGGGCCTTCACTACAGTGAAGGGTGACACCTGGTAGAGACCAGGGGCTTTGGGTCCTGTGGGCTGCCTTCCCTTTCAATCCCCCAACTGGGCAAGTGACTTGAAGCCACGAAGGCTGGGACGGCTCCAGTATGAGCTGATTATGAGAATTCATCTTTCTAAACCTCAGCATCCTCCTGCTCTCTGAATGTTTCTTTCAAAACGCATAAAAAGCTTGGCATGGTGATAGGCACCTCAAGCTACCAAAACGGCCTAGGGGAATACCACATCCTGCCTGATCTGAAAACTGACTGACTGAACTATACTTAGTAGGCTTAGATAATGCCTTTAAAACCTGTAGTGATCCTTCCTGTTAGACATTTCTTTTCTAAAGCCTAACCTGGATCTCTCTGTCTCATCAATGTAAGCCCACAAGTCCTCATCCTCTCCACCCCTTTCTCTGTACATCCCTCAGATGTCTCTCAAGGCTTGTGTCTTCCCCATGCTATCATCTCCATGCTTCTTTTGAAGCCATTAACCAAAAAAAACCCCAACAAATGTCAGGGACTAGCATTCTGGGTTACCCTCACAGAGACCTTTCAGGTCAGTTGGTTGAACTGGGCAGAGGCCCAAAGACTTACTTTAATGGATGGGATGTATTTTCTGGTGACTGATTGCTTCCTCAATAAATTAGGCAAACACTTCTCCACTGAATCCAGTGACTGATTGAGGAGCCCTTAAAACAGTAAATCCATTCCTCTGTCATTTTTCTGGACAGTAATGGTGCTGCTGTAGTCACAGAAAAATATAGAGCTGCCCTTTGCATTGATGACATCCTCCTTTAAAGCAGAAGTTACAGTTGCTAAAGCAGCACTTTTGTGGACACAGTAAAAAATCATTAGTCTTGGCATCTTCTCAGTCGTTATTACTGCTGAGAACATCAAGCCAGGCTTGAGGGATGTGCACAGTCGAGAGTTCGGCATAGTGTGGAGGTCGTACATGAGTAATGTTTCATTTCCTGAGGGCTTTTAAGTGTAAACCTTTTGTGTTCCTCAGAAAATGCAAAGGGTAGATTATTTATGTGCAAGTTCCCAAGTACTTTCATTTTTGTGTTGTCAGGCACATTAGAAACTAAAAATACCAATGGAAATCCCACAGTTAAACAAAAAATGAAGCACCATCTTGGCAGCAAAGAAATGTGAGAAGTAACCACCAGAGACAGCTGAAAAATCATCTTGTTACCACATCAAACAAGTTAAAAAGTGCATTAAACAATATCAGGAAGCATGCTTTCCTCATCATAACCTTCAAGTTAAAGGTTTAAACAACTTAATTCTGTACTGTAAGAGAAGAATAATAGAAAATGTATCCCAAAAGTTCTCTCTTCTCTAATAATTTTGCTTCCTCTTGTCTCCCATGGTCTTCATTTCTTCTTCTAATAGTCCTCTACCTCTGTGTCTACCTTGGATCAGGTTGCATAGAGATTTTTCAAATCCTGGTAAAGGGATGTAGTTTGTCAGAACGGCAGTACACTCATATGAAAATACATAAAATTGTATTAATAATGATACAGTTCCCTTCAAGGACTGATTTGCCAACCCTAACCAAAACCAGAATCCTTTTGTGTCAGACACTGCACAGATATATCAGAAAAATACAGACCCCATAGCAAAGCTTTTAAAGTCCGTGGAGAGACATACATTCTGGCACTTGTACCTTCAAGAGATAATTATTTTACCTTGAAAAAGTCACAAAAGTGTCTTTATAGTAAAAAAAAAAAAAAAATCAAAGGGAAATATTATTCAAGAATAGAACAATTTTCTATTATTCCTATGGCTAGCAAAAAGCTGAATGACTTTGAGTGCAGTTGGTTCTCACGAGAGCCACTACTCTACTTGATTGGCAGGGAAAATGATATCCTTTAATTCACCTTTCCCTCAGAGACGGAACATATGAGGATGCGAGCAGGTACCAAGCACATTGCAGTGTCCAGCTGAGCATGGGGCAGCGTGACCTGACGGGACTCCTCCATCCCATAACTGTGTTCCCACACACACTCAGCCTAAGCCCGCCCACTGGCATGGCTAATTACTGCTCTGATAGTAAACCTCTAGGTGTCTATGGAGGTAGAGGCTCAGCTCAGGTCACCAGGTCTTGCCACTGCTGAACAAAGCAGGCAGAAATCACTCACTTCCCTCCATCCCTGCCAATTCGAGGTGGATTCAAACCAGGACCTACAAGAAAGGTGAAAGGCACCTGAAGCCTGTTAGGATCTGCATTTCTGAGAGCCTTGATTAATTTACCTCGAAGCTCTAGTGACTACTCTTCTGTGTCAGCGAGGTTGAATGAGGTGGGGTTTATAAGCTGTCCCCATGCCTTTGTGCTCATGTCAACACAGCTCTCTTTCTTCCTGAATGTGGTTTTATCAAGTAAAATGCTCACAGTTGGCACCAAAGTGGTGTTCTGTTCATCTCCAAATTCAAAGCCACTACGTGAAGGGCCTGTGTCAAGGTGGACACAGGCAAAGTCTACTGTAATAGCTGGTCAGATCCCAGAATTAAAAAGAATTCAAGGAGCTTCTCAGGGAGGCAAGAAAATCAGTGGCTGGGAAAGTCACAGAAGAAATGGTCTTAGTAGTTTGAGAAGTGTGGACCTCCCCTCAAGGCAATAGCCCTTCAGCTGATATTAGCAGATTCCTTATGGAAACAAGAATAAAATTATGTCTCTCATGAGAACCCATCTGCCCTCACTTAGTCCACACAGTCCACAGACTTTCAAATGCACCCATATCAAGCTATTTAGCTAGTATAGGTGGGGAAACTGAGGCACAAAGACGCTGAACTAAAGCAAGAAATTGAAAACGGTTTTTCTTAGTCCAAAACCAGTATGTAGATTTTCTCCTATGTCTGAAAGATCCAGAATGCAGAGAACAAGTACTACCACTACTAATTCAAATGGGGAAATTGTTCTGCTAATTACACCTCTTCCTTTCAAAATTCTGTCTGGGCACACTAACCTCTCCTTCCTGGCTGAAATAGTTCCCTTCTGTTGTTATGTGCTGTCTTTTCATTTCTGGCAATTCCCTGCTCATTTTTGTTTTTAATGGTGAGTTAACTCATGAACCTGAAATGAATAGAGGGCTAAGAGGGTCAGCCCCCTTCTCTGACAGTAGTTTATAATATATTGCCTGGTCATTGTAGCTTGGTGCTTACTGAGGGTCTGACCCCCATCATCTAGAGTGAGTGTTGCATAGTCTCAAGCAGTTGCAGGGCCAACAAAACACCCCTCAATCCACTCAGCAAGGCTGATCTGTGGGGACAGAAGTCACAGTACAAATGGCAGGGACTGAATAATAATTGATAGCTCTGTGGTAAATTTCCGTGAAGAAATAATGTCAGATATTTTTAGTAATTACATCTAAATCTCAATTCCTACCACATACATAGATGAAATACGTCTGTTTGCACTACGATGTGAAGTTAATCTCATCATTAATAATTCTTCTTGTATTTATCTTAATATTGTTAATTACATGGGACTTGCAGGGTATGAGTACAAAAGCATGTGTAATTTGTCTTTTTTCAAAGAATTTCCAATGCAATTTACCATTAATTACTTGCTGCTTAATACAACAACCTCCCCCAAAGAATAATTCCAGCTTTATTATGGCATCTTAGAACAGTTGCTAAGGCTTTTTATTCTGCATAATATGTCATTACCAAGAAGAGTGAAAAAATCCCTACAGCCATTCTTACATTCTAAATGGCATGCTAATAGACAGCAAAATTTGGATAATTTAACAAGATAAAGGCTGTCCTTGAACTTTACTTATTAATGATAGATCCAATCTTAATTTTAATGATTTATGAGCATGCTTATATAGCATATTCTCCAGCATAGGGCCTTATCCAGTGCTTTGGACAGATTTTCTTTGGCTTTAATGTCCTTTTAATAGGCACTTTATGACCTGAGTGTTAAAAAGGAACATGTTCTGGCCAGAAGCTGCTTTGTATTGCATAGAGCATTTATCACATTTCTAGAGGGAGTAGTCCAGCTCTAATGTGGAGAAGGAGCAAGTTGTATAGTGTAAATAGTGCTCAACTTTGATGTCTTTATAGAAGACTTAGACTTGAAGGCTGAGGTCTTTGTAGATTTTAGATGTAGCCATCGCATTATGAAACTGGCACATGTGATCATAACTGGATTCTGTCTAAAATTAATGGAAGAATTATAAAAAACAGGTTTATGACAAAAACTTGCTAGGATTAATTTTGAGAAATGCTTGCTGTGTCTAAATAAAAAGTAAACTTTGGCACAAATTTGGAGTGTAAGCCCCTGATGCATCAGGGTGGGGAGCTGCTGGGAGATAATTCTGGCCCCTTTCTAATCCCCATGTGTCAGCTTCCTTCCCATGGAAACTGGCATGTCATGCACAAGGATGTCTGGAGAGACAGTGCATGTTCAGGGCACACCCCAGCTTGGATAGAAGCAATTGAAATCAAGCCCATTCTTGAGTCCAGAAACACAGAAAAACAAGGTATATTGGAAGCTCAGGACCGTGCTCTTGGAAAACTCACAGAAGGTCTTTATCTGTCTTGAATCTGCAGCTCAAACAAGGAGAAAAAACCTTCCAGACATCTAGGGCTTTATGTCCCCCAGAGGACACTCACTGAGCAGACACTAACACAGGGCAAAGCCCTTTTCATTCTGAATCTGACCTCCAGTTTCAATGGCATCACCAAAACCAGCGCACAGAAACTGCAGCCCTGCCAAAAATCCAGCCAAGAATTAACTAGTGCCCAGGATCACAACACCATCACATACAAGAGAGGAAGCTTGTTTGCCCACTGGCTCTGTTCTCAGCTCTCTGACCTCTTTTTGCACTGATTCCTCTTCCCTCAACAGAGCAATTGCTAGCAATAATTGTTAGCAGCAATTGAGGCAAATGCAAGAGAGCAGCAAGAGAACTCAGAGTGCTGCTGGGATTTCTTAAGTATTTATCAGACATTGATATGGCTCCCAGGTTCCTCCAACTGTAAATTACCTAAGAAACTGACAACCACAAGATGAGATATCTGTCTGGCCTGTGGTGCATCGTAGCTCAGTCCTGGTTTTTATTCTTGTCTTTCTGAATTTTTAAACTTGCCTCATAAACCTGACCATAACTCCCTTCAAACTAAGTGGTAACTTCTATGATTCTAAAATTCATTGTTGGATTACTAACCAATAGACTGTAAATAAACTCAAAAGGCACCAGAATTTCACTTAACTTCAGCATACTATTTATCCACGCATGTTACAACTGACTAAAACTCAGAATTTCAAACTGAGACAACTAAAAGATTGAAACTTTGAGGTTTTCCAGAAACCAAGTTTCAAACTTCTTGCTAATGCCAAAATGCCTTTTTAAAAGTGTTGGCAATGGATTGGATTAGACTGAGCTAACTGAATTGCACATTATTATACTGTGAAGCTGAAGCACTGCTCCTCAGCCTCTCAGAAATGAAGCACAGAGAAGTCCCATGTAATCAAGACTTGTCTGTGAAATACAGCAGCTTAGTCAGGTCCCCATTTCCTCACAGAAAACTTTTCCATTAGAAACATACTTCAGCAGTACCTGGTTGGTCCCACAGCAGCAGTTTTTCTAGAACTGAAGATGATTTTGATGAGAAAGGGGTAGAAAGGCATATTTAGTCCTGTAAAACCTGGAGCGAGAAGCGCTGATAATACCATTTTGTTCTGCTTTGGTATTGCCTACTCCAGAATTTCAAATAGTTTACTCAACAACTTCTAAGGGGGGAAAAACCCAAACAAACTTACAAAAACAGAGACTTTAAAAGCAAATGAATTGTGCAGCAAATATCATGGAAGCATTGGAAACACAAGAGCATCATATCCTAGGAGAAGAAACTGAAATGAAGCAAGGAGGACTAGACAAACCTTCATACATTTTACAGACTTCTACTGTGTATAAGAAACATGAAATGCCTGACATTTGCTCAAAACTAGTTGAGATACAGAGTAAGTAAATGTGACCCATAGACAACCTGTTCCTTCAAAGATGGGAGGGGGAGATCTTTGATTTGTGGTGATATTCCCCCACCCCTCAAAGAAAAAAAAAGTAATCTATCAACATTTCTTTAAAATGAGGTTGATATTTGTAAATTTGCCAGATGCAGACGTCCTGGTATAAAGACACCATTGTCTAGGAACTTCCTCATTCTTTCACAGGAACTTTGAGGAGATATTGGTGTGATGCTGGAATCATCCTATATATGAAGCTCAAAAATTTGAGCTAAATGGGAATATCCAACAGTGTTGCCACTCTGAAAAGCTTCTGACATTCAGTTGATCTTATGATGTGAAGTTGGTTGCTTCTGACTCCATCCATTAAAGGTCACTGGTTTGTATTCCCCCTCTCGCTCTGTCTCACACACGCATGCACACACACTAATATTTTCTCATATTGTCTGCATATTTTCTGTGGTATAGAGCAAAGCCAGACACCAGCTCAGTATATATCAGAGGATATGACACCATTCCCGAGAAGGATTATGCTGAAATGTTGCTATCACTCAGCACTTGTAGCATCTCTGGGTATTTGGTGTTCACTTATCACATTTTTCCTCGGGTCCCGCCAAGTCAGCCGCTATACATCTTGCATCTTCCAAACAGATAAGTCACCTGCACTCTGTCAAGATCTTCTCAGAGGTGCTTTTCCTATGGTAATGCCTTCCATGTGAGCTACACCATTTTTTAGCAGCTCTCCTCTCATTCCAAGCAGCCCCTGTGACTGATCATTGAGCAAGGGTCACTTAAAAAGCATCTCATGAATTCTTTAATTATTTACAAAAGCCCAATTAGATTTACAATAACAATGAAAAACTCCAATGCTGATTTCACGGAGTGGAAATGCATGATCATTAGGAACACATGGATTTCAATTAGTCAGGGTCATATTACATTGAATTCTGAATCAGAGAGCCTTCTTTTCTCATAAACATGTTCATGTTGGATATTGTTTCTCTCTGAATACGTGTAATTACAGTTTACATTGGTGCCTTTTGAGATACAGCAAATTAGGCAGGTGTGTACAACACACACCTTTTGCTAATGCAGAGGTACCCTGCCTGAGGTGTAGTTGTGATCTCTTGCGGAGCATTTTACCTCTGGAGGATGAAATGTAGCTTGTCTTCTCGAGCTGCAGGTGGATAATTTTTCAGTCACACAGTCAGGAAAATCATTGAAAAGGGATAATTACAAACCATGGACAGATGATGGGGTTTGTTTTCCATCAAAACCAGATGCCAAATGTCCTTATATTCAAGATCACTAGGCAATTCACTACTCAGTGGTGCTTAGACAGAAGCAGAGCTCCTTTAGTTTAACACAGAAATAATATATTATGAGTTTTAGGTTTTGAGGCAAAATCTACAGTGGATAGCTACCAGTAGTGCATAAAATATATAATATTCGGGGTCCCAATACCTATTTTTCAACGAGCTTACAGACAGTATATTCATTAAAGCCTGCCTTTCCCAAAGTCTCTCCCAATAAGAAACTTGAAAAATGGCTATTTCATGGACAGTTCTTTCTACAGATATTTGCTATTGAAATTTTTTACAGTAACGGTGACCAGGATGGAGCGCAATACACAAACAGCTAGGATTGATTTGCAGGGAATACAATAAAACCCAGGAATAATATAAGGCATGATTTCTGATCAGAGTGATGAGATTTTGTTGTTCCAAAGACTTTTCTCTTTTCCCTTATCTAGGCATAAAGTTCATCTATTTCTTTTTGAAGGCCACCCCACTAAAATATGCTTTATGCTCTGATGCCTTCTCTGTAGGCTGTCCTATTCTGTTGAAATTTCCCATCAGTCTGCCAGAAAGCCTGGATGAGCTGAACTGAGCTCTGACATAATTGGCAACATCCAGCTTACACAGAACTGGGTATGTCTTGACATTTTTTGCTGTTTTCACTCAGAGCTTCTATTTAGGGGGCACCCAGATTTAGTATTTGTAATATCTCTGTCCTTGGGCAGAACTTCTTTCCTTGTAAGAGCTCGCTATTTACTGACTGCCACCACCAGCTGTGGGGACAGGGATTCATGCTTTTGTCAGGTTCTGTAGGTTTAGAATGTAGGGGAGCAGGATTTAATTCCAACATTACATAGAGAGGGAATCAGTCAGCTGACAAATTCTGGTGATCTGAGCATGCACAGGGTTGCCAGGTAAGAGTTTCTCACCTGTTAGATGTGTTCTTGTGGCTAGAGGATTTTCTAGAACATCTCAAAGTAAACAAGACCCTTGTTTAGGCAACTGAGTCTCTTCTAAGGTTACTGTAATCTTAACTGGCAACAGAAGAGAGTGAGGTCTAAGACAAAATCTTGCATAGCCTTACTTTCCAGCTGCATAAAATCCAAACTCTGAATAGACAGCATTTACATCCCATCCGTTCTAATCACAGAACATCTTACATTGCAAAAATCATATTTAACCCAAATCCAAACAAACCCAAAGGTTTGGAGAAGCTCTTTAATGAAATATGTTCCCCAGTCCCTGGTCAGACTCCAACTATTTTTGGTACTTTTTACATCCAAATATTTGTTTGGCACCTTACAATGGTTTGAGACACACCTTGGAGATGGCTCTGAAAATTTGACTCTGTGTGCTGTTCTATAAATGAGTCCTTTGGGTCATATAAATTTAATTCTTTTAAATGTTTTGTCATTGGATATTTCTCTGATTTATAACATCCATTTCAGAGAGACATTTCCTGTAAGACCAATGCCTTTTTGATCCTCCTGAATGCTGAGGGATAACATTAGAGGGCAGAAAGAAGGAGCATTTCTACAAATTAGAGTGTCTTTTGCAGAAAAAATTAAAAAGGCACGAGAAAATGCTTCTTCCACCAGAGTTCCTTGCTCTTAGTGTATGTTTCAAACTCCATACATTGGTGCTTGTGTTCTATCCCAGACTTAACTCAAGAAGCCAGTAGTGCAAGACAGTGTCACATTTTCACTCTGGTGGAAAGCAAGTGAGCCCGGGACAACTTCAAATGCTCTGTTTCTTTCTTTGTGATACAAGTGGGCTATGATACATCTAGCTACATCTTTTTGCTAACCAAACATGCATCACCCCACTTTGGATAGTTCTTGTGGATTCAGACAGAAAAATTTAATTTATGATTGAACTAAAAAAAGCAATTTCGGAACTAGAAATGTTTGAATTATTTCTATTTATCTGAGACATGCAGGCTTGTAAAAAACCATTGCTCTTAAAAGAGCAAACAATTGCAGCTGGTCTATCACAAGAAAAGTCCAATCCTGCTTTGTTATTGATGAAATAGCGGTATCCCTCTTTAATATGTGCCCTCAGAGACCTCAGTACAAGGCATTTTTGCATTGTTAAGGCTGCTGGTCCTGCCATGTGCCTCAAGATCACTGTGACTAACAAAGCATGCAAATTTTGTCATCCCAGCCTGCTGGTTCTTACAGCAGCTGCCAGTCCAGGTCACCCATCCCAGGGCAGAATACGTGGCTGTGTTATCTTAATATGCATCCAAATTTCAAGGGAGAAACCGGTTATGAAAAGCTCAGTAAACAGGCTTGAGCTAAAGGCAGAGGCTGCACTCTGAGCATTCTGAGGTGTGGCAGAGAACACTCACTGTTAGAGTACTCACACCCTTCAAGATCAGGACCCTTTTTCCTCTACACCCATTTGAGTATCATGGCTGTGATACCTCATTTTATTGCTAGTAGCTAAAGTGACTTGCCAAAGGTCACCCAGGAATTCCCTTCATGCTTTCATATCTGCCTTCATTGTCTTCCTTTCAGTCTTTAGCTTACATTGCTATTTACCATTATTATCAATTCAGTTTGTCTCTTTGATGTATAGAACTTTTCCCTCAGAGAAGGTTCATTTCCACTAACTCTCAGCTCATCAATGCTCCAACAATTCTATTTGTAGTTATGTATCTCTAGTTTTGAATAGTTCCATTATTTATTTTAAATTTCCTTTCTGACTCTCTCTAGAGACTTTAGATTAAACAAATTACCGTGGAAAAAGCTCACATTACTGATTAATGTGAACAGGGTCTCTCTTTTGCCAGCACTTAGTTATTTCATGGAGTTTGCCATTAGTTAGAACTGTGGTTGGAAATTTTCAAAGCTGTGTTCCTTTGATGTAGCAAGGGCAGACAAGGCCAGTGGCTGAAGTATAAGCCCGTGAAAGCTGAGCACCTGATTGACAGAGAGGGTAGCTGTATTCAGAAAGTCACTGGCCAACTCAGACTCTTCTCTCCACTCTACAATAATGTTGTTAGAAATGAAGAGGAAAATATTACCTTAAAACCAAATTTGAGCAATATGAAAGGAGTTAGACTCCTTTTAAAGTATGTTTTTCCAACTAATACTCTTGCGTAGGTTAAAATTATCCTGACAGAAAAACAATCGAGGCAGCTTTTAAACTAATGACACAATCCCATGGATAATTTCCCCTAAATAGCACAGAGAAGTGACTGAATGATCCTATATATCATTGTGGGAAGCAATTTTCCTCAATGACTTCTACCTGCTGGATATTGCAATGCATTACAGAGTGAGTAAAAGCCTTCCTCTGAAATCAGATTCAAACTGGCTTTGGAGCAAAACTTAAACCCTGAGGGTGAGAGAGCCATGATTATATTCAACACCTCCCTTTGATTCACAGGTTCCACACATTCCTCCCCACATCTGTCAACCCCTGATACGAGTTATTACCATGAGCTGCATGGCTTTCAGACTGTCTTCACAGGTGTTTTTGAGCTTAATATGGGCTTTACTGCTGCTTGATATGTTGCCTAGTATCTCACAGATATCTTTACAGTGTTCTCCTGCATCAGTTTCTTAGGTCTTCAGCAATCCTTTCCCCTCCTTACTGGCCAGCTCAAGGGAGATGACAATTTCCTGGATGATTTCATTTATTGCAGAACACCACATACTTGTTTCTATCTCTCATTGATATTTTGTCTTCCATTGCCACAGTCTGGCCAAGTAGTGGAGAACTGACTGAACACTGATGGACCTGTCAACTCCCAGAAGCTTTCTGTGGGTTTTGTGTTTCTTTTGCCTTGGCTGGTTACTCTGGCTAAATGGACAGATCAGCTGGGCCCAGACCAGGGGATTCACCTCTGTCATGGGCATTCTGCTACACAACATCACCTTCACCAGCATTTACCCCCATTCTGCCATCCACGGACAAGTTTCTTGCAGCTTTGCTGCCTGGGGAAACTGCTGCATTTCGTCTGGGTGGAAAACTCTCCAAACCTTAAGTAGAGGGTAGCAATCACTGCTGGATGGTGGTGAGTGGATCCATTTCAAATGACTGTCTTGAAGTAGTAAAGCCTTTTGTGTCAGAGTCTGCAACTGGAGGTGAAAAGAGTGTTCATAAGCCAACACACCATCTCCAGAGTCACATCCCTTCTCTTTGAAGCAGCTCTCCTGCAGCACTGACATGCAGTGCAACAAAGACACGAAGCATTAAGTGAGACACTTGTTTAAAAAAAAAAACAAGCAGGACACTGTTTGCATTTCTATAAGATGAAACATGAGCAAAATCTCAGGAGGACAAAGGCAAAAGATAAATACACTGACTTATTTTTTGACAGAAATAAAGATCAGGGGGCCAAGAAAGCCAAGCCCAAAGTTCCACAAACAGACTTTTCACACAGCACATTTCAATGGATATGGAAAAAAAGCTCCACAAGCAAGTTTGTGTCTTTGCTGTCCTGCAACCTTCATTCCTGGCCATTCTGTTTGTCACAAATAAGCAGTAATTTATGTTTTGACGACTCGCCCCAGTGAATAGAACCATAAAAACAATCCCCAGCCATTTGTTTGTGTATATTTTGTTTTTCCTAGGGCTTGAATTTATTTTAGATGACACTTTTTCCCCCCTTGGCCGAGATGGGATATTTTCTCCATGCCTTTTGTCAAACTGACAGGTGATATTGCTTTAAATTGGGCACTGCATCAACAACAGAGGCTTTCTCATTTCAAACCCCAAGTGTCAGTCAGGTGGATGAGAACTCATTTAGTCCCGTATTTACTAAACGCAGATTGGGTTTTCAGGATCCGGGAGTGCAGAAGAGGAAAGGGATGCCCTGGGTGATAATGGGAATGAACGAGAGAGGACAGCAGAAGAACAACACAGCACGAAGCGGGTGGGAACTCACTGTGGGTTGATTAGATGACATCCATCTTCTTGTCTATAAACCATTCCCACAAGCATAGCTTTCGAATTCACTTTGTCCCCTGTCATGGCTCCCTCCCCATTAACAGGATAAAAGGTGACAGGGGATCGGATGATGCTCCTGATGGATTTCAGTGCACTGGGGAGGTAGCTAAGGGGTTTCAGATCAGAGGCAAGCTAGGATTTGAGACTGAATTCCTGGATTCCCTGATTTCTCATGGATCCAACACCCAGTCTGGGGCTCAGGAAGAAGCATTTTCCTTAAGAATGGAAGGAGATGGCTTGTCTGCCATGGTGGACTGCCTAGTTACTCCTCAGTATCTGGCGGATTCTGAGAGCGCATTATCCAGAAAAGATGACAAAAAATAAACCTAAAACAGATAATGTTTCTGGACAGTGTGGATACATACACATATTTGTTAAAGTGGGAATATCAGACACTTCATTTGGAAAACAGCCTCTCAGAGAACATTGTGTTTGTCTCAGAAATGTACCAACAATTACCAATTATGAAATTTTAATATATAATCTTTTATTTTAATATAGTCTTATGATTGTTTCTAAGAGGATGGCAACTTTTACTGAAACCATGAAACTATACAAGCTTTGATATCCCTGTGTGTATTTCACCCAATTACTATCTAGGCTTACTTTTACAATGTTTAAACTTCATATTGACATTACATGTGTGAGCAGCCTGCAGATGCTGAACAGGCAGGGAATTCTGCTGTCTTGGCACACAATCTCCTGCTGCTGGAGCACCAATTAGCCAGAAGGAGATAGAATTTTTCACTGTTATAAAAATGGGAGCAGGATTTAAGTACAGCAACTGTTGCTGAAATTTAAGGGAAGAGAGGGAGGAAAGGAGACCTGTCCTTGTGTTGTCTTATAGAAGGTGTTATAAAGTTGCATCTGTGACAACACACTGCTGGAAACTAGAGACAGATGATCGAAATCCATGCCAAAAATCTTTTTAGTGCTCTCTCCCCCCCCTTCCCCTATCTCTAACTGCATAAAAATCACCTGGATCTGAGAGCAGGTGGGACCGCGTATGATTTACACAGACAAGTTTTTCCTCTTTCTTGTGATCTCAGTATTTCCCTGCACTCTCTTGACAATGTTTATGATGACTGGTACCTATTTCAAGAAGGACTTTATGATTCACACTTTAAGAAAAGCAGCCAGGAGTCATCCATGTGAGAAAGTTTCTGAATAACTCCTGCGATTCCGCATGACTGCAGCAGCATCCCGTGGCTTGCCCACGCAGAGCTGCAGCCCTCAGTGAAATGTTTAGCTCTCCTTCCTGTTCACTGCCCTTACCCAAACCCCCCTCGGTACCAAGCAGGGCCACAGAGCATCCTGTCCATCAGCCTCATTGTCTTCTTCACAAGTTCTCCTAAATGTTTTTAAACCAAAAAGCCACGTTTTACTAGATAAAGTAATTTCATAAAGAAGGGGCAACTTAAAGTGACTTGATGAGAAAGGAGCATTAGAAAGTTTTACACCCTGGAGCTTTTCAGATGCTGGAGGACAGTGGCAAAGCTTTTATCATCAGCTTGGCTGTGGTCAGTGGCCCTCTGGGGCACAATAAATTCATAGAAGTCCTGCCTTTTTCCTGGGGCATTTCTCCTTCTCTCTGGGTGTCCATGCCCAGTTATCCCCACTGCTGAACAGTGTTCCTGGCTCTGCAAATGCTTGAGGGGGGCTCTTCTTCCTACCTTGTCATGAGGTCTGTGACCACCTTTCAACTGCTCCTGCTGGATGGGGCAACATTTCCTTCCCCCAGGGTGATCCAGTCACTCTGTTATTTCTGAAATGTACAACAATATGTAAGTAAAGAGAAATACATAAAATGGGTGCTGTCTTCTACATAAACCAACAGGAGTCAGTTAGTGACATTAAAAAGGGCCATCCAGGTGAGTGAAGCAGTGCTGGGGTTAGCCTGGTAGTATATATCCTGGCTGCTGTCACATTCCTACATTAGACCTGTGCTCACTCAGACTTTTTTCACCTGAGCACAATTCCCTCCAATTTAGGGAACTTTTTCAGAGAATCTCCACCTGGAAGAGACCTGATGTCTGTGTCTGTGGCACAACACACATAAATGCATACTCAACATTGACATGCTGTTGCTGTGCCTTTCCAGATGGTGGGGAGGTACTTATGGCAGCAGGGAGGTTTTTTTGCTGTCATCACCTGTTTCTGGTTTCTGTGTACTGCTTTCTGATAAGTGCTACTAGAGTTGGAAAGCCCATGAATATATGAAGAAGCTTGCTGTCTGTTTTCTTGGCTGGAAAAGGTATACCTGTCAAGAGCAATACGAGACTGTTCCCATCTTAAAAGTAAGACAAAGTTTGTGGTTTTGCCTTAAGGCAAGTAAGAGATTTCACCTAGGTTCGTGATTGTGCTTAGCTTTTAATCTGAAAGTGAGCCAGAATAGATTTTATGACTTCACAGTGACTAAGTGTGAAAATAGGTGAAAGATAATTTTCTAAAATTGTCTGAATTTAGAATAGATCATGGGAACAGAGAAGGCTCTGTGACTCTGAAAAGTCTGTGATGTCAGATCTTGTTCCACATTAACATCTTGAAAGAATTAGGCATATATAGCATAAACAATGTCAAAAAAATCCAGGTCGATTAGATGTCTTGTGTTATAGCAGTGATTGTGAATAATTGAAATATCATAACAAGCAGAGAGATGAAGTCACATGAGAAAAACACAAACCAAAAATTAACCTAGAAAACTAAAAAACAAATTTGAATGCCACAGAAACCCAACAATGCAAAGGATACAAATATAACAAGCAACACTATGCCATCAAACATTTAAAATGGCAAAGCAAAAATAGTTCACTTAATTTAAACCCCAGAGTTTTTCTGTTATGCATAAGAGAGACACTGGGATAATATATATGTGCAAGAGCACTGCAGGGCACTCAGCACAAGTCAGATTGACTGCTGGAGAGAGCTCTCATCTTCTGGTCAGACAACTTTTTTTCCACGTCTGGAAAAGTGTGGTCAGAAGTGCAAAGTTAAGGACAGGAAAAACAAATGTGATTTCTGCCCAGAGTTTAATATATGCCATACATTGATCTTGGTCTAGTTTTGCCACACCAAACTGCTATTTAAATTCTACTTTGATCACAGAGCAGCATTGGCTGAACTGGTGGTTATCCCACTAACTTCTCTTAAATCAAGGATTCTTGAATTTTAACAGAGCCCTGAGGAGAAACTTATTTTTCCCCGTGGCACCAACATAGATCAGTATTTTGTGATCTCCAGGAGACACCTAGGAGAGGGCACCGCTTCCTGCATGGCTCTTACCCTGGGGAGCACTGAGCCATTCAGGACAGTGGGGGATTCTTTGTAAGAGGCTGTAAGGGAAAATATGTGCTCCTGTATTAGCTGAGCCAAACCAAGGCCACTTGGCTACTCAGACTGAGATGACAGCAGCAAACCGGTCTGGCTCTTCCTTCATTCTTATTTGCTGAGCTCTCACCTCCCACTTTCAGTCTGTACCATACTGACTGCCATCACCTCCCACCACAGGGACCCAGAGCCTGAGATCTCCAAGCAAGGAGCTGTCTGTCCTGGCCACTGGTAAAACTGATTCAAATGAAGTCTGAATTCCTCCTGGAATGGCAAAGAACCATCCATGCCGATCAAAAATTGTCCCAGAGCTAAAATGACTCATTGTTATAAAATTCATCACACCCACCTCCCTCCTCTTGACGTCTTTAGGACCCTCTTACAAAATGCCAAGGAAAAATAGTTCCTCAGCTAACAAAGTTTCCCATTCAGAATGTGGAGGATTTTGTAACAATAAGTTTTAACATAGTGTTTCCCAACAGTGATTTACATATGCATTCCTGTAACAAACCAGATAATTTTCCATTCAGAGAATAGCTGCCTTGCACATTCCATTTTACAGGGACTGAACTTTTAAACTGATGTATTTCCACAGGAGCAGAGAAAAGCAGAGTCAGGAAGACACCTTTAATGAGCACAAACCCATTACTGATACTAGTCCTCAGGAGAAATGCAATAGAATAAACCTAAATTGGTGTCATTTCTTCAATGATGATGGAGCAATGCTGCTTGACACCGGCAGAGGATCTGATCCTGTTAACCTTCATTGACTCAGACATATGTTTCCCAAAGCATTTAGCTAACTGGAGAAATGAAATGTAGCTAAGACTGGGGGATGAGGATGCAGCTCTTGAGGAACAGGAGGGTAAAGGGAAACTACAGGCTAAATTTCTGCCTCTCTGAAATGGCAATACAGTGGCACTATAGAGAGTGTTCTTCACACTCAGAGGAGGAATATGGGCTGACCCTCACTGCTAACCTGCACCACAAACCTTTCCAAATTCTGTGGTCTTTATCACCTCCTAAACCAAGGCACCGTGTCCCTGAAATTCCCCAAACAGGACAACAGCTTTGAGCCCCAGCCTCTCACTCTACAAATGGCACTTGAACAGCCCTGGGTGACAGATCTGCCATTCTATAGGGCCCTGCAATACTTCATTCACTTAAGAAATAACCCTAACAGTTAATCACATGCAACCCAAGCAGAAAGCACCTGGATTTTGGGAAGACAAAAGCATAGAGTAACCCATGTTTCCATTCGGTGGTTTGGGTCAAGGTTTGAAAATCCTCCAAACTGTATTACAAGAGTTGCCTCCAGGTTTAATGAACTTTTAGGTGCAGAAAGGCATAAGACAGACACAAATTTCCTTTGGACCCAGGCCACATCAGCCATCACCTGTGCAGCCCATTCTAAATGCTAAGTTGTTTAGTTATAAAGAATGAAAGTGGACTCATAAATCCCAAATTTTTCTCCAAACACATCCATAGGGCATCTCTGCCACTGGGAAGCACCCACAACCCAAGGACCAAACTTTCATTGTGTAAAAACCTTCTAAATCAAAACAAATACCATATTTGGTAAGTAATCACTAGGGAAAAAATGCATGAAGTTTAGAGCAGAATAAAGAAAAGTGATTTACAAAACCTTTATAGATAGAGCACAGTGCTGAGGATCTTGCAGAAGTGGCCGGACTACGGAGAGAACTGAGGAGGTCTCAGTATTTTGTAGTCTCCCTATTATTTAACAGCCATTACTGGCAGGGGATAACAACACCAAAACTCCTGTTCCCAGGTGTTTTGACAGAATTCATTGACTTTTAATATTTTCTTGGTTGAGGACTACATATTTGCTAAATGGATATACCTCAGTATGACCACACAGAACATCTCAACCACATTAGAGCACCCAAGGAAACAGGACTGCAAAGAAACACCAAGAGCAGGTAATCAAAGATGATCATTAATTAATGATTCTTCTAACATGAAAGTCTTTCTCTCAGTATGATAAGCTAGTGTGCAAGGTATGGTTACTTTCACTTTGAATAGTTTCTTTGTTTGTTTTGTTGGATTGGGATTTTTTTGTTTGTTTTTATTTTTCACTTACTCCACTGCAAGAGGGGACTGTGTAGGTCTTTTAATAAAAGGCATATCTCAGAACCAGGTTATCTGAGCGAATGATGCCCTTTCTAATTTCAGCATCAGTCTGTAAGCAAATAACCCCAGTTTAATAAATCTGTTTTATTATGATGGGATTTTTTTTCCTTCACAGTCTTGTTTGTGCATCAGGGAGTAACAGCAATAAAATCTCACGTTCCGCCAGAAGGAAATATGTTCATAATGTTAGTTAACAACCTAGAAAAATGTTTCCCTTGTTGTGAAGAGTGCACCAGCCTGCAGGGTAACCAGAGGAGCTAAAAAAAAGGAAAGAGACTGTTGGCAATAGCTTCTGTGTTTCCTGACAGGTTTCATCTGTTTCAAATCTTCCTTTGGTTTCATCTCTTTTCAAAACCAAAATCTGTATTCCAGATTTTGCTATGACCTCTCTGTCATTAGGACTCTGACACTGATAGCTTTTCTCTTAGAAAAAGCATCCTGGTGATTTTCACTATCAAGAAGGAACACCAGGATGTGGTGTTGCCCATTTCAGCCCTTCTCTTGCTTCATTCTAAACTGATATTTAAGGGCAATTTATTTGCTCTTCTATTGGAGATAACAAAAGTTCAAGGCAACACTCCCAAGATACAGCTCCTAAAAGTCATTAGCAGGGAAGTGTCATGAAGGTTTGCTCTGCCACCTGATAACACTCCTCTTTCACCCACCTTAGATAATTGGGATTTTCAAGATATCTTGCTGTCTAAAAGGAAGGGTCAGGCCCATCCAAAGCATTAACCTACCTCTTGTCAATGTTATGGTTCATGGCTTAAACATTTTTATGAAGGACTTTTTCCCGTTATGACAATACTGTATAAAGAAGCTGTGACACCAAAGCCACTCTACCCTGAATATCCAGAGTGGAACCTTGTACTGTGAATTCAGCCACCTAAGGGAACTTGAGAGAAGATAAGGTGGCACTATTGTTCAGTCACCTCGGGTCTAGGAAAAGCAAACAAGGCCGAGGGAGAACAATGCATCCACATGAAAGCCAAACCCAGCAGCTGTCCTGAAAGTCATCCCTGGCTGGGTTTGGGCTGGGGGAGGCTACAGCCCAAAGGCTTTTCTGCTGAGGCCAGGTTTGCACAGACTTCCCCCCCACAACAACCCAAGAATGGAGGAGGAGAGGTTTGCTTGTGTGGGTAACCTCTGGCTCAGCGATAAAACCCCCCACCCTGGCAAGGCCACATCCATGGGACATCCACAGGAGGAGCAGCTGAGGAGGAGCCCTAATCCATCAAAGATCCCCAGAGTGCTCCCCAGACTCATTGCTGAGACCTTGCAGTAGAGCTCTGCTCATGATGCAAAGGGATGCAGCAGATCCAGCATCTGTTGTGAGAGACTGTGTCAAACTGGCCCCCCTTCAGGGGAGGTACCTGGGTGTTCCCACCTGGCCCAAATGTGTATTAAACCATTGAACCCTATGTTTTTGAGGGACCCTCACCACCAATACCTGATGAAGAAGATCAATGGGAGACCATTGGGATCCACAGAGTGGTGATATTTTCTACTTAATCTGCCTCTGGCAATCTTTCTCTCCACCCAAATCTTTTCCTATTTCTTTCTCTCTCTCTCTCATATTTACTATTATATAAAATCCATACTATTAACTTTGGCATATGGTCTCATTTGCACCTTAATTTGGGCAGAGGCATTTCTAAGAGTTTTAATAACCACATCTAAACACCTCTACAGTATGACTGGTAGCAAACAGGGACTCTGGATTTATTTGAAGTAATGGAGAGGAGCAGCACTCCCTTTGTTCTGGCAAAACAGACTTCTGCACACCTTAAAGCAGAGAGGAAAACAACTTCATGCATGCAGGCTCAGTGAGATAATTTGCCTCTAACAGCAATTACTGCTTCCAACAGCAATAATATATTCCTAACCACACACTAATTTTCATGTAACCCTGAAAAAAAATTATCTTCTGAAGTTCAGAAATAAGTAGAATCACCAAAGTGTTACTCCATTTCATATATTATTCCATACTTCCTTGATAGGGAATACTGACATTTTATAGCCACTTAGAGTTGTATTTAGAGCATACACAAGTGCATCTTTTGCTGAAGTCAGGCACCTGCAGTTTGCATCTATGATTAAGAGAATAATGAGTGATTGAGACTACTTACTATCCAGGGACTTCCAAAGCTTGCTTATGGAGATGTACAGCTTCATAGCATAAGGAGTATCCTGCAAAGTCTGACTGATATTTTACTTTTCTTTCTCCTGAAAAAATCCAGAAGCACACCTGATGGTTGCAGCAAGAAACCACAGTCTGAAATACAGCATGAAACAGCTGAAGATAGGAAGAGAATTAGTAGATTCAAACTCTCAAATTGGTTATCAACTGAAGAAGTTTCTTCCTTGTAACTGATTTTCCTTGTGTGAGTCTTTCCTGATTGCTACAGCTTTTGAAGCAAGGTAACAGCATTACAGTCAAGGTTTGCTGGGCCCCAAGCCTCATATTTAAGCTGTGTCGTTCACGTTCCAAACTTGATCAAACTGTAGATTTTAGATGCTCTTCTCAGTTCTTTTTGGTTTTGAATGCCTAAGACATTAGAGATCACTTGCCTGGTGACTTGCAGAATGAAGACTGAAGTGATTTATTGAGTTGCAAACTTAAAACTGTAATGTTTCTGAAAACCACAATGACATTTTCATACTGTAAGAACAACTTGTCTAAAAGCATTACATCCACAAACGACAATCACAAAAGGATTAGAAGAACTCAAACTTTTACACTGCAAATGGGAATATACTTTCTCCAGACTGTAAGGAACACACAAAGGGTATCAGCTATGAAAAACACTATTTGATACTTAGGAGAAAAGCATCACTGCTAAATTGCATCAAGGTCCAAACCTCAAAAGGAAAAACACAACCAAGTCAGTAAGGAGTTTTAAAATGCTTTTTCCCAGTATATTAATACTGCTTGGATCAGGTCTTCAGATTCATTCACTAGGCACACAGTTTGGGATTTTCATGGTTTCCTCTGTGCCACGCGAATGGCTGCACCTCCTCCCAGAAAGCCCTGCTGAAAATGGAAAGAGGGAAGGAGGAGAGTTTAATTTGACTAAAACCATTAAGATTCTGGAACATACAGAACACAGTGCATACAATTCTGCATTGTGCATATTGCAGTTCCTTGTCAGCTGCTTTTCCCAGCTGTAGTGTGCATATGGAGAGAACCACCTGATGGAGGTCATGGATCCATCAGGAGTGTGGGGACTCGTGATAGTGCTCAAGTGTATGTTTCAACTGTGGCTCTGCCACGAAGAACACCACTCTGGGGATACCAGCACTTCTCTCCAGTGCATATCAGAGGTGTAAAAATTCAAGGCAAATTCCCACTTGAAAGCGGCCTTTCCAGTGCACCAAACCAATGCATATGGATCCAGTGTAAAATCCGAGATGGACTTTAAGATATGACCCATTTTTAGTTTCTTCTAATCTGGAATGGGGCCAGCCTAGCTTATACCAAGCCTCTGCACAGGCCCTTCTTATAAAACTATCTCAATTGATCCAGTTGGCTGAAAATCCGACAAAATTTCTCTATTCCCTGAAAGAGCAGTGAGGCAAGCTAAAGAATCCCACTGGCTCAAAATAGATTGCTGCATATGTTCATTTTTCTCAGATTTTTCCTAGAGCCCATCTCACAGGCAGAGATTCTTTTGGTTGTTTCTAAGAAGAACAATTTGCTATGGCACAGTCAGCAGCCATGTTTAGGCCAGGACAGATTGTTGGCCAGTGAGTAGGTGTGGGCATGCTGAAAACCATGTTTTTCACCCATATGGCCAACAGATGGGATAGGAGAAACTTTTTCAAAAGAAACACATGTCACTTATGCTATGGCTGCTTGGAACAACAACAACAGATGATACCAGTCACTTCTCACCAGGCCCTTCATGCCCTCACAGCTTCTTCCAGATTACATTTCCGTCCTCTATTCCCTCTGCTCCTGAACCAAGCTACAGTTGTTCACACACACACACACACACACACACACACACAAAAGGAGAAGAACAAAAGGGAAGGACAAAAGAGAACAATGATATTTTTTTGCACACAGTTCTGAAGTTACGTGCAAAGTAAAACACTGATTTCTCCAAGTTTCCACCATAAAGCACAATGTCATTTCTAGGAAGCACTTAGGTAGATGGTGACTTTAGACACACCAAGAAAAAGCATTGCAAAGTAAGGTGTGAATGGAGAGGTGCAAGGAACCACACTCAGCTTTTGCGTCCAGTGAGTCTCCATCTGGTCACCATTGTCTTAATTTTAAGACCAATAAGGATGATTTTGTTAGGTTGACAAAGGTTTTTCATTCGTACTCTTGAGCTCCATAGCTCTCTTTCTCTCTCCGACCCTCCCCATCAAAAAGTAATATTCTAATTTTGGCAATTTAATTTTGAAATCCAAGGCTTTCACTTAAAATTCCCTTTTGACATACACCCAGCCAAACATTCCCACTTGATGGCTATTTAAATAATATAATTGGATCACATTTTCTCAGGCTTCTTTGGTGATTCTATCAGAAATGTGTAGGTCCCCACAGAGCTCTTATCTTTATCAGGGAGAAATAAGTCTGACTTTTCTTACTCTTTTTAGTGTAGTTGAATCTTGGAAATCAGGACTAATCTGTGATTGCTCAGCACTGCTTTCCCTTCAACAGTGATTACATGTTTTCTCAATTTTATTCCTCAAACCTGAACACTGCTGTGAGCAAGGCCCTCATTCCCCAAGCCTTCTAGCAATAACACTACCTTCTTTGATTTATACAACATTTTTCTTACAAGATTGCTTAGAATACTTATGGTATCCTGAAATGCACCTGAACACAGGGTACCTTTTTATTTTTTTACTTTACTTTTTCCCTTCAGTTAAACTCCCAAGTCCCTTCCCTTTTCAGTATGCGGCTTTCAACATTCTTTCTTCTGAAATGTACCTGTTTTTTTCCTTCATACTGCTGCATCTTCTTATTCTGCTGTTATCTATGTTAAGCTGCTTTCCAAACTGCAGCCATTGGAGTTAATCTAGAATTCCGTTTTTCATGTGCCTGTTGCAAAATTTCAATTATTCATTTCTGCGTGAGGAGGGGGTTTTGTTTATTTTTTCCTTTTTTCTTTTTTTCTTTTTTTTTTTTTTCTTTTTTCTTTTTTCTTTTTTCTTTTTTCTTTTTTCTTTTTTCTTTTTTCTTTTTTCTTTTTTTTTTTATCATCTCTGAATTGAGAATTTACCTTTTATCTGCTAACATTCAACTAATTTACTTGTTTAATAAAACCCCGGGGAGTTCTGCACTGATCTCTGCAGCATTTCATGTTTTCTTTTGTTTTGGCATGTTCCTTTTCTCCATGAAGTCATACTGTCCCCAAGCAGATTC